>CAMTDV010000018.1:13406254-14006254 GCA_947069175.1 Scalesia atractyloides
TTTTTTTCTTTGACATTGTGTTGTATTTTGCTCGACATTGTGTTATATTTTACGATCTATTATCTCTTGGTAAACTTCTTATTTTTAGGAGCCTTTGTATAATAACTTTACCCTCCGATTTATTCTTATATTTCTCAGTACTTTATGCTTAAGTTTGTTTATATCGCGGATGAAGAATAGCACTTTAACTATTTGGATAGATTTATAAATAAATCATGGAATATGGATAACAAGTAACTATCTGGATCTATACATATAATAAAGTAAATCATATAGGTGACACATGTCGCTCTATGAGGTACTCTCAACTATTTTTCCCGCCTAAATAAACAAATATAGATAATATTGTTAATAAGATTTAAATAAAAAATATATTATTTTAATACATAAATTTTAACTTTTTATCTTTTACCCTAAACAAATAGATATAGATCATATTTGTTAATAAGATGCAAATAAAGAATATATTATTTTAATCAACGAATGTTATCTTTTACTATTTTTTCCATTTGTATTTATCGTGTCTTTACTTTATAGTAGGGATTAATTAAATTGAATTATAATAATATTAGCATAGGTAACTCATGCCTTATTGTTGATGCACTTTGTGTCCATCACCATCGAATAAGCTAGATAGAGCGTGTGTTGAATATTGTATAGGTTAGAAACGAACACACGACAAAAGTACGAACTGAAACGGAGTTTATAGTGTTAATTCGTACGAAGTACCACTTCCTACGAAGTACTACTTCGTACGAAGTGGCAATGCCAAGCTCGTACGAATTACATGGACTATGCTCAGTTCGTACGAATTACCATAGGATGTCTATATATATGTGGTGTGTGTTCATTTGTGATTAAGTTTTTGGAAGCTCCTTGAGGGGAATCGCTGGCGGATTATCTCCAGGAACTCCGCCAGCCTGACAAGATGTATGCTCTTTCGGTATGAATGAAACGTATGACTTCCGCTGCATTCTGCTTCTACTCCATTCTGTAATAACATTCTACTGAATCGGTTATCATACGCCCAAACTTCCATCTAGAAGCGCTCGCGATTCGGACCTTCAATTGGTATCAGAGCTATGGTTATCACCTACGCTCATGAATTTTGGACATTTATGGACTTAGGAGGGGTTTTAGACGTAAATCATCAAAATAAAGGACAATCCATGGACAAAAAGTAAAACTGAACGTATAGGATTGTTAGAAAATCATTTTCGACCAGATTGATGGTGGAATCATCTCGAAATTCGAAGAAATAAAGATTCTGGATCAAAAAACAAAATCAAACTCATTTGGTGCGAACTACAACTTCGTACGAAGTGACCAGTTCGTACGAATTAGAGGTCTAATTCGTACAAAGTGAGAAGAGCAAAAAAAAAGCATGGAAAAATTTTGTTGATCGTATTGACGGGATGAATGTCCAGAAAAAATTTGGTGATAGAAATTTTTTCGATTTTTCGATGACCGAAACGGGATGTTCCGGGACACCGTCTAGAGCTTCAGAGATTTGGTGATACGGTCACAAAATGTTGAAGATAACAGGAGAGTCATTGATACCTATGGTGTCATGACTTCTAATGGGCCTAAACGTTAAATCCGCATTTGATGATAACTGAATTTTCCAGATTTGAGGGGGAATTTTCAGTGAAAAATTTGGTATGTTTAATATTTACAAAAATGAGGGGGAATAAAAATTTCAAAGGATATTTGAATATTCTGGCATTTTTGAAATTCGTGACGCTGCAACAGTATCCGGGTGGTTACCGACTACAGATTATCTGGGAAATGCAGAGGATCCAGTTTCGTGAATTCGTGGTTACAGGCAGTTCAGAATTTTCAGATCATGATACAGTTTGATGCTTAGGGGTTTAAAAGCCTGATCTTCGATGTGGGGTCGATGCATACATGACTGCCTATCTTTAACTCTGCAACGCAAATGAACTGTTTTGGGTGGGTAATCCGGAAATGGGGATGTTTTGTAGTTTCAAGGCGTCAGCGTCTGCGAAGTGAGCTATATATATGTTATTATGACTGAAGAGGAAGAATGTGATTCTGATCGTGGACGAATGTCTCTCAGATTTGAAGCGTTACCAGATAGTTTGATTCCGATGAAGATTTGTTGATTGTGCAGATTACCGATTTGCTAATCAATCTTCCAGGAGTATGCTTAAACGCAATTACGAAAATCGGGATTTCAGATTTTCGCGGGTATTCGTTGGTTTGAAGTTTACTGGTGTGGTTATTCAAAGTTTCTATCAATTGTCGGTTGAGTTTTTGAAAGATTAGGAGTTTGCGGAATAGACTCTCGGTGCTACGATGCTTATTCAAAAACTCAACTCGGATGCGGTTATCGTTGAAACGGAGAAGCAGCTGCATTGATAAGTTTCAAGTTGGTGTTTATTCAAGAAAATTTGTCAGTGAAGCAAATCAGAGGAGGTCGGAAACCATGCAAACAAAGTTCTGAACTGGAGTTTTCAGGGAATTTAATGTTGATAATGCAAACCCGGATCATCAATTAAGGGGGAATTTGTTGACGCGTGCTACGACATCGGTAAATAACTTGATTGAAGTTGCAGAATATTCAAACACAGCTCTGAGATTTGAAGTTCAAGATCAAGATTCGACAGTAACGGACAAGGGGGAATTTGTTTATGCACTTTGTGTCCGTCACTGTTCGAATAGGCTAGATAGAGCGTGTGTTGAATATTGTATAGGTTAGAAACGAACACACAACCAAAGTACGAACTGAAACGGAGTTTATAGTGTTAATTCGTACGAAGTACCACTTCGTACGAAATGGCAATTCCAAGTTCGTACGAATTACATGGTCTATGCTCAGTTCGTACGAATTACCATAGGATGTCTATATATAGGTGGTGTGTGTTCATTTGTGATTAAGTTTTTGGAAGCTCCCTGAGGGGAGGCGCTGGCGGATTCTCTCCAGGAACTCCGCCAGCCTGACAAGATGTATGCTCTTTCGGTACGAATGAAACATATGACTTCCGCTGCATTCTACTTCTACTCCATTCTGTAATAACATTCTACCGAATTGGTTATCATACGCCCAGACTTTCGTCTAGAACCGCCCGCGATCCGGACCTTCACTTATACTAATGTTTTAGATCTTTAATATAAAAATATAAATGAAAATACAAGTAATAATTTTATCTTTTTATCTTTTACTGTTTTATTTTCCATTTGTATTTATCCATTTTATTATTTGGTATATAAAATTAAATTTATTTTAATCTATAAATTTTAATTTTTTATCTTTTACCCTAAACAAATAGATATAGATAATTTTTGTTAATAAGATTCAAATAACGAATATATTATTTTAATTTATGATTTTTATCTTTTACTTTTTTTTCCATTTGTATTTATCTTGTTTTTACTTTATAATAGGGATTAATTAAATTAAATTATAATAAAATAAGCATAGGTAACTCATGTCTTCTACTAATGTTTTAGATTTTTAATATAAAAATATAAATGAAAATACGAGTGATAATTTTATCTTTTTATATTTTACTGTTTGAATTCCATTTATTTATCCATTTTATTATTTGGTATATAGAATTAAATTTATTCAACCTGTGTAATACACACGGTTTTTTTAATATTTTTTTAATATTTAGTATATGTAATTACATTTATTCAAACTGTGCCAGACACATGGTTTTTAAAGATCTATTTTTTTAATTTTTTATATATAAAATTTCATTTATTCAACTCGTACAATACACGTGATTCTTAAAGATATAACTTTTTTATTATTTAATATAAAATACATTTATTCAACCCGTGTAATACATGAGGCTTTTTAAATATATATATATATATATATTATTTGTTTTACAACATTACATTTATTCAATCCCTGTAATACACGTTGTTTTTAAAGATATAATTTTTTTAGTATTTGATATATAAAATTAGATATATTCAACATTTACAATACACGGGGTTTTTTTAATGATATAACTTTTTTATTATTTAATATAAAAATTACATTTATTCAACCTGCATAATACACATGATTTTAAAAGATATAACTTTTTTATTATTATTTGGTATATAAAATTACATTTATTTAACCCGTACAATACATGTGGTTATATAAAAAAGAAATAAAATGGGGACATTTTACATTGGGTTGAGATACAGATAAAAGAGTTTACGACGACCTCAATAATTAGTGCTTTTAGTAGAAAAAGGTTCCTAAAGTCCGTAATAAGGTTTACAAAGAGGTTTGGGACAAAAAAGTTGGTTAGGCTAAAAACGTTTTTTCCGGCTACCAGAGACTAACAACGTTAGGGTTCTATTAGTCAGGGTCAATTGGAAGCCAATATGTTAATAGTTGGGACAGCCAGTGGTTATTTTTGAAGTTGAGACTGTTAGCGGCCAACAACGAATAATTAGGATTATTAAATTCTAATATTCTTTTTTCTTTAATTCAACTTTTCCCAAGTTTTGATGGTGTGAATTTTGATGACTTTGTTTTTATTTTATAATTTTAGGAGGTTTGTTCCATGAAATTCGATGTTATTAAGGTTTGCCAATGAAATTTAATGTTATTAATGACAACTTATGAATTTAGAATCTATTTTCAATCTAAACTATCAACATTAAATTAAAAATAATAAGTATTTACAAATAATAAATTATATCGTATTCTTTAATCAACCCGTATAACATACGGGCATAAGCTAGTAGATTTATAAAGAAATCTTGATGGTTGTTGGCTTTCATTCCCTCAACTGCTTTTTAGATTCCATTTATATGAAATCCACCTCCTTGAAAAAGAAAAAAAAACAAAAGATTCAAGAGTGTGTTAGGGTGAAATTTTGTGAGAACATACTAATTGGTTTCGTAATCTTAATACAATTTGAGGTTATACACATAATTTTTTTATTATGTTAATAGTTGTAAATTTACTCTATAAATTTACATATTTTTTAATACCAAAACATATTTTTTTATATCAAAACAAATTTTAAAATTCAAATTTGTTGATGTGCTACACTGTCCTTAATTTGAATTGGAAAGTAAATACTTTTATATGGGTAAGGAGTTGTCTTCACGACACTTTAGATATGGGGTATGATTGTATTATCTGCAACTATTGACTTACAAGTCTAAAATTTGAATTAGAAAGTAAATACTTTTATATGGGCAAGGAGTTGTCTTCTTGGCACTTTAGATATGGGGCATCAGGGGCGGAACCACTGTAGTCTTAGCCGTAGCACGGGCTACGGTTCAAGTCTATATTCGTAGTGTATCTTTTTTCGATTTTATATAAAAAAAATGGGCATACCTGGTTCTCCACAAAGAAAACGGAGGAGGAAGACGATGAAGTAAATTATCATGTGCACTGTAGATCTGGTTGTACGACATTCAATACAGTTTTTGAATGTATTTACTAAAGCAATATTATTTTATTCTTATATGATTAAATTTAGTTTATATATACAATTTATGAGAAAAGAAAAGTAAAAATGACAAGCTGACAGTACAAACAATTTGTTTTTCCTTGCTTCCTTGCTATTAGTAAAAAAAATACTCATTTTGTTTCTATGTTTATATTAATTTGTTGCAATAGACATTTGATGATGTTTTCCGGTAGTTGAGTTAACACACTTAAGTAATATTGTTAATTACAATCTGCGCTATAGATTTTGCAAACATTTAAATATAATTAATAATATAATAGATATTTTTAGAAAAGAAAATACTTTAGTGCATTCTGTATTTTTGAACAATGTCATTGTGTGTGAGGTCGAAAAAGAATTTTTTTTCGTAAAGTAAAAGACGACGAGGTGATGGAATGATTTCAAACTATGAAAAAAAGATGACAAATCTATTAGGTATTTGGTTTACTTTATTTAGAGTTAAATTCAATTTTGCTCCCCGAGGTTTGACAAAAACATCCATTTTCCTCCAAAAGTTTTATTAGTTGTTTCATTTTTATCCAAACTTCTAACAACATCAATCTCTTTCATTAAGCTAATCCGTGTGTCTGTTATGTGATGGGTATCTTTGTAATTTTCCATGCCAAAATAAAAAAGATACCCATCACATGACAGACACACGGGTTAGACTTAACGAAGGAGATGGATGTTGTTAGAGGCTTGGATAAAAATGAAACAATTGATAAAACTTTTGAAGATAAATCGATGTTTTAAATCTTTTGGAGGAAAATGGATGTTTTTGTCAAACCTCAAGGAGCAAAATTGAATTTAACCCCTTTATTTATTTATTGTCGTTTTAATATTGTATGATTACACGGTAAAATTTTTTTTTGATACCCCTGATTTAATGGGCTAGTTCCGCTACTGGGGGACATGCCCATATTATCTACAACTAGATATGTGCCACGCTGCGATGCAGCGGGGGCTTGAACATATGTTATCAAACTTTTGGTGATTATGTATTACGATAAATACTTAAATATATGCACAATTGTTTATTGTTTACATTTGATAACCAAAATTAACAACCGTTTAACCAGCAGGGGATAAATGGTTATGTGGAAAGTGCATGGTGATGCATGCACTCAGTAGGGGATGCAAGCATGATAATGAGGTCGTGTCGTTTGCCATGATCTCGGGGATTTTGAAGATTTCATTGTTGGGATCCGGAAACCATGTCAAGTGGTGGTTGACACAAACCCACGTCACCCAGCAGGGTTTCGGGGGTGATGTTAACCTACTTGAGCGTGTTTTCTCCCTCCCTATTCAGACTGTTAAAAGCATTCCCCCTAGTTGTAGGCTGTTGTTTGCTCAGGTTCTAACAGGTGCTTTGCGCAAAGTGGTAGCGTCGCCAGGATTGGTTGACAATTGGGTCCAATTGTTTTTACTACCGCGTTGCACCTTGCGGGTGGTTAGACCATCCTCCAGACAAGAGCGAAGGTCAGGGAACAGGAAATCTCTACAGTGTAGTAACATCTTACACGCGCTTACAATTTGGAAAGATGGGTCTGGGTTTGATGATTTAGTCTCTTCCCTATTGGATAGCCTGGGGGAGACGGGGGCTTCAAGGGGAGAATGCAGGAGAGAGGAAGACAAAGAAAGGAACCCTAATATTAAGCAATGTCTTCGGAAAGTCAGGGATGGACATTTCACAGCTGCGGTTAAGGTCCTATGCTCTAGTGGAGTTGCCCCTCTAGGTGATTCGACATTGAAAGCTCTTATTGATAAACACCTAGTGGTGCCGCCCCCGTCCTTGCCTTCCAACCCTTTGGCCCAACCCACTCTTGTTGATGGGGAGTGTGTACTCAAATGTATTCAATCCTTTCCTAAAGGGACGTCATGTGGCAGAGACGGGATACGGGCCCAACACCTGCTAGATGCTATTGGTGGCAAGGGTTCGGTGACTTCCTCAGGTTTGCTTACGAGCATTACTGAAGTTGTTAACTTATGGCTTGGGAGATCCTGCCCTAAGGTGCTTGCTGAGTTTGTTGCCTCGGCCCCCCTCACCCCCTTATTGAAGCATGATAAAGGAATTCGACCTATTGCTGTGGGGGGTATTTGGCGAAGGTTGGTTTCAAAGGTGGCGATGAAGAAGGTCGGGAAAGAAATGACCCAGTACTTGGGTGACTATCAATTTGGGGTGGGGGTGCCAAATGGGGCAGAGGCGGTGCTTCACAGTGTAAACAGGTTTCTCAACTCATTTCATGCAGATGGTTCCTTAGCCTTGCTTACTGTAGATTTCTCCAATGCTTTCAACACGGTCGACCGCACAGCTTTTCTGCACGAGGTTCATCAGCGTTGCCCGTCAATCTATCGGTGGGTCCAATTTCTTTACGCCCAGCCTGCTAGGTTGTATGTTGGTAACAAGTGTATTGGGGCTACTACCGGAGTTCAACAAGGAGATCCCTTGGGGCCCCTTCTCTTTGCCCTTGCCTTACATCCCCTTATTCTCCGGGTTTAGGACCGCTGTAAATTCCCGTTTCATGCTTGGTACTTGGATGATTATCGGCAACGCCTCTGAGGTTGCTAAGGCCTTAGACATCATCAACGAGGAGGGGCCATCTCTAGGGCTTTATCTCAACATTAAGAAAACAGAGGTTTTTTGGTCGACATGTGACGGGCGGAAAGTTCAAGATAGGCTTTTCCCGAGAGGGATCGGTAGACCAGAGAAGGGGATTAAGCTCCTTGGTGGAGCTGTTAGTCGGGATCATAGCTTTATTGAGGAGTTGGTAGGGCGGCGAGCCTCGGGTGCGGTTGACCTCATGAAACTCTTACCCTGCCTGAGAGATCCCCAATGTGAACTCCTTCTGCTAAGGTCGTGCATGGGGGTCGCTAAGTTACTTTTTGGGTTGCGGACTTGTCAACCGCATTTTATGGAGGATGCGGTATCTCGGTTTGATGATGGCCTTAGAGAGGCTATAGAAGACATAGTAGTGGGTGGCGGCCCCTTCTTTGGTGACCTCCAGTGGCGTCTGGCATCTTTGCCAATGCGTCTAGGTGGTTTGGGCCTCTTCTCAGCTCGAGATGTTGGGGCTTATGCCTTTGTGGCGTCTAGAGCTCAGTCTTGGGAACTACAGGATCATATCCTTCGAAACTGTGAGGTCGTCGGGCTTGACCCGGACTATCAGCAGGCGCTTGAACGCTTAAATGTCTCTCTCCCAGACTTGGATATTGGCGGTTGTTCTAATAAGGACACCGCCCCCTCGAAGCCACAAAAAACTTTGGCGAATGCTCTGTTTAGCAAAATCGCTCAAAGCCTGCCAGAAGGCGGTGTTTGAGTGCCTGAAAGATCCCCATGCTCAGGAATTTTTGACCGTTATACCAATTGAGGGGTTGGGACAATGTATGTCTGCAGTAGAATATAGAGCCATTCTCAAATACCGGTTGATGATCCCTATGTACCCGGAAGATGAAACTTGCCCGATATGTCGTAAAGCTTGTATGGATAAATACGGGGAGCATGCAGTTCACTGTAAAGAGCTCCCTGGGTTCAAATATCGGCACGACTGGGTGCGTGATGCTTTGTGGGACATCTTAAGAAGAGCTGGGATTTCGGCTAAGAAAGAGGCCCCTGTGAATTTCCTCACGGACCCTATGGAAGGGAGATCTACTCTGCGACCAGCGGATCTGCTCGTCTTTGGCTGGGCTGGGGAGAAACATGCTTGTGTAGACCTCAGGGGGTTTCCCCTTTGGTTGGTTTAAAGGAAAACGGGTTTGTAGCTGGACAAGCGGCAAGAAAGGCAGAATCAAAGAAAGTGGATAAGCACGCTAAAGTTTGCGCAAAGAACCAGCATGTCTTTGTCCCTTTTGCCTTTGATACTTTTGGCTCCCTAGCGGAAGCTATCCACTTCTTGACGAGGGTTCAAGGGGTCGTCTATAGCAATTGTTCAACCCCAAGGGGGCAAGGGTTTGTATGGAAGGTTAGGGTTTTCAATTCAGAAAGGATTGGCGGCGCAGCTTGTTGCCTGGCTACCTTCTGTTTTGATGTAACTTGGCAAGTTTTCTGAATTTAAAACTAAAATAACAATTTAACCTACTAACGACATATAAGTTTTTTCTTCGTTAACATCGTTTTCCCTAGAAAAGTGTGCTATAAGCACGTCTACTTCAACTTGTCATGCAGCTTGTTTTTGGAAAATGCTACTAACCAGTTTGGCTAGCTCATTAAGTTTGTTGTTAATTATACGCTCGAACTCTATAACCTCTTGAGGGAGATCAACAAGCATTTGCAACAAATCCAAGTGCAGTAGGAAAAAAAACAATCTTTCAAATGTAAGAGCATACCTATCAACCACAGGTGTGATATTTCAGTTGTGGGCTATTGTTTTGAAGAAAAGTTAAAAGGTATTCACCTCTACATTTTGATTTGAGGCCTCCAAATGTGTCCGCATCATTTTCTGAAGCATCCTTAAATGTAAGGGTTCTTCATACAAGGAGGAGGCATTGCCAGACAACATAATGCCACAACAAATTGGGAAATGTATACCTGCTTGTTTATGTGAAGTTACTAATAATCAATATTAAATGTTGATTCTTGTTTACGAAAAACAACATTACAATATCAAATGTTGATGATTTATAATGATAATCAATCTTCAACTCTATTGCTCACATTAGTTTCTAAAAGCCTCTCCACAGGTTACCGATACGGGTTAGGGTGAAACATCTAAACTTTAGCAACAAAACCAACTTTAAGATAAAGACTTACCATGTGACGGCAAAGAAGCACTGTAGTGTCCTGAGGTTCTGATAAACATATAAGACATTCTTTACCAGGATTGTTTCCAATTGAATTACCAATGCCATAAATTTCCTGTAACTCATATCACATTTCATTAATCCACAAGATCTATTTGTCTACTATTTAAGTTTAAATTATGGACAGATATGAGTAGTACCCTTTTATTTTATTAGCACTCCATCACAGAAGCCTTCTTAGGAATAAGAAATTTCAGTCATTCATGTCTGAATAAGAAATTCAGTCAAAGAGTTGAAGAACAAAAGAATGAAAGAGTGAACAACAATAAAAACTTACCAAGACTCAAGACAGAATGATCCTCATTGCTGCACACCCCTTCGTTTCTCCCCAATTACTCGATAGTTAACACGTCCCTCCAATTGTCCATTCACCATCCTCGTTCCTCTTAAGGTGTTAGATGATCACAAAACTAACCGGCTGCTCAAGCTCTGCTCTGTTTCAAGCTGAATTCATCGGGTTTAAGGAATTCTTTTATAGAATTGGCGTTCGTTCTCAAGCGGGGACCTAAAGCCCTACCATGAGTTGGATCCCCTAGGCCGTGAGTCCGATATCTAGCGAGGGACGGAGAATCAAAGCGAGTTGCAAGAAGGGTGGCCAAAGATGAGTCGGCCAGAAAGCAACTCTGGAAAGGGGCTAAATCTTTGAATGTGAGCAGAGTAGCAAAACCTATGCCTAAACTTGTAACCCTAACCAATAAGACACAATCGATTAAGTTAAAAGAAATACAATTATATTCACCGTCTCCAAAAACATTGCAGTACCTAAATTCGTAATGTGTCACGCAATCGATGAAGCAGAATAGCAATACCTGAATTCAAGAGTTTATATGTATAAATACATAACAAACACATATCTTATATATACATACATTAATCGTATATACAAACAAACAGAGACCACTGACTTTAGCATGTGGTGATAACCACATTATGTAATGTTGAAAAAAAATGCTCCAGTACCATAGGTATATGGCAAAATAGTTATGCCAATCCTCGGGCTCATTAGCGTTCTTACCAAAACCACAGTTGGATTTTTAATGGCTTGAAAGTAACTATATGTCAAGTAATAGCAAAACAACCGGTAAAGAATAAACCATTTAAACTAATCCTAACTTAAAAAAGATAAGTACTTTACTCACATTTATTATGTAATAAGTTATACACCAAGTCTTCACCGGCACCTGCACCTCCACAATAGGAGGAGAAAACGAACACTGATAAGCTACGATGCATTGCTTCCTCCTTGATCTTCCATTCACAGCATCATCTATGCATAACCTCTCAATAACCCTACATTAAATTCATTCAATTAGCAAAAAAAAAAAAACGTAGCTCACGCGCCCTGCAATAACACACAACACTTGGTCATGATTATCTCTGAAGAAGTCGAATCAAGAGCATTGGTGATGGGAAAATGGAACAACCATTATTGAACGTAAACAAAGTAGGACATCTGCCCGAGTGCTACCCTCGAACACGTGACTTAACTTATCGTTCTGAAGAAGTCGAATCAAGAGCATTGGTGACGGGAAAACCGTACAACCTTGATTGAACGTAAAAAATAGGACATCTGCCAAAGCACTACCCTCGAAAACGTGACCTGAACTTGTCATGAGTCGACCGTATCAAGCCAAAACTCATTGCCGCTCCCACAGAAGCCCCCCGATCGTCAGTTATCGGCTTACCGCCTTTTGTTGTCGCCGATCTGATCGAAACTATCACATGAAATGAACCCTTGTTCGGACCCTTTGAATCCCTAGTTTTGGTCATCATGATATAGGTCCCACAGAACATTCTGCTTGTTTGGATCCATAATGGAAGCATGAAAGTATATTTTAGCTTGTACTTTAGCTGCCATTCCTCCACTATACTCAAGTAGCATAACAACTGTCATCAATTACAGTGATGAACCATATGCTTTCAGTTTTGCAAGTATATGTAAACTCAAAGTTTGAATCAATTGAAACTTACTGAATATGTGAAGCACACAATTTATCCAAAATAAATTATCATTCTTTGAAAAACTATACATAGCCACCACTAAACAATCATATGAAGTTGCAATAAATCTCTTATCAGTTTCACTCAAAATTGAGAGTTTGAAAAATAGATTTTGTTCAAATTTTACTCAAATTTCACTACGAAATGCTTCTATAAATCACCAAATTAAACTCTGTAACCCTAATTTCAACAAAAGATGCTGCCAAAGCCAGACATCATAGTAGACCACAATAAATAACAAAAGAGGGTAAAATTCATACCTAATATGTGAGTTGAATTCACGGTGAACCCTAATAAGCAGCGTTGATCTGGTTTCAAACCCTAAACTGGAACCTCAGCCACATCGTTGCCAATCTGGTTATCGGAATAAGTTGTCTTCATCGTCCCCTTCGGTGGGTTGGGGTGGCCGATTTCTTCTCCCTTTCATCACTCTCTCTCTCTATCCTGCTTCTCTCTCTGATGCGATGCCGTCCTCACTCTATAGATTTCAAAGAAACACCAATGAAGCAGAGTAAACTGATACAAAATATAATTATATATAGATGGCACTTTAGACATGGGGCAGCTCGATTTGCTAGGACTTATTGTCAAAAGAATGCTATAAGATTTATTATTAATAAAATGATGTAAGAACATTTTAAGTATTTAAATACTTTTGACACATTTGGTTCATTTCAGTTTTATGCTTCTTTAAAAATGAAACATGTTACTCAGTTGAGTCTTTCCGAAAAAAATACACGACTCTAATTGATCGTTTCAACTATTATATGTAAAAAAAAGTAATTTCAGTATCGTTGCCACTATTATATTTAAAAAAAAAGTAATTACAGTCATATGATGTATTTAGAGATTTATAAATTTATATGTATTCAACCCGTTTAGTACCTAATTTGATAATAAATGGAGTTCGGGGATTCATTAGTAATTAAAAAGTTTTCAACTTGGAGGCAAGTTAAAACGTTTGGGTTAGTGTGTAAATATATTTACTATAAATATATACTTAAATCTAAACCCTAACACTAATAACAACAACCATCACATTGTTGACCCTCCCCGCTCCTCCTCGTCGTCGATCGGCCAAGGCCACCATTGCCATGGACACCCCTGGTTTGCATTTGATTAGATCAATTTGCTGTTGTTAGATCTGTTCGTGTTGGTTTACTAGTGGAACCGGTTGTCAATGCATTGTGTGACTTCTTGGTATTCGTTAAGTTACGTTACATAACACCTTATGGTTGGTTAGAATTGTATAAATTGAATCGCATATGGACACTGAAGGAATTAAACAAGTTTTATGTTTAATTGAAATGTTATAAAATCAGATTTTATAAAGTAAAGTTTTAATCCGGTAGCCTGTAATTCTCATCAGTGGTATTAGAACCACTTATGCATACGGTTAGATGTTATATTTAAAAAAAAACATCTATATTTTATTTTGTCAAAACTTTTTTTGACAAAAGATCGTGCCTTTATCGTTTATTCTGTGATTGTGATTATTTATGAATCAAGCATAGGTCCCATGGTTTTTTGTTTGTGTTTATGGTTTATTTCAATTTTATATTTTTATGGGTTATTTGGAACCCTTTGTAATAGTCAGGTTTTATTTTTGTGAACCCATCCGTTGAGCAAAAAAACCGGGATTATCAAACCGGCTTCGTTGTTGTAAACGAAGAACAAATCCAAGGTTAAATTTTTGGTATTTAATTGTAATATTTAATTGTTTTAATAAAGATACAATAAATAATAGTTAATTGGAATATTATAATTTGATAAATTTTGTTTAATAAAGTTATTAACAATAATAAAAGTAAAAATTAAGAATGGATCTGTTGAGTGGTTTCAAACCTTCAATCAATTTCACATGCCATTTGAAAAGATCAACATCGCCAATTGTGTGTTTGTATTGATTATTAAAAACTTTAATATATATAGTATATGTGAAGTTAAACACATGCTAGATAACTCACGCAGAGAAATCCGTCCAAGTTCAGTCAAAATACGGGTGTATTTTCGAACGTTAAGTTTTTTTGGGTTCCGGAATCGCGAATCTCAGCTATCAACGATGAAATCTTGGTATAAAGAAACTCTCAATTTTCATTCTGGTATAAATTCTACCGAACTTAGTTATCACATTCAACTCTAGTATTCATCGAGGATAGTCCCAATTCGTTATCACATCGAATCTGCCCACAATCACTCGTAACCTCTACAAGTCCTTAATGGGAAGAACAACTGCGTAAACTTCTGCACTCGAGGAAAGCCTGTAAATTTACTGATGTCATTACTTAAAATAATAAAACAGAGATATACGAAGCCACCCACACTCATCTCAAGCTCCCCGAAGACCCTCTGCCGCAAGACACACGTCGCCGGAATAACTTGCTATCACCGGAGTTTCGCCGGCGAAACAGAGGAGCCACTGTTCGGTATATCTTACACTTAATCTCTCGTTCTTTTTATTTATCGCACATGTAATTAATCACAACACACTAAGGAACATGATTAAAATCGTTGAACCAGTCAGACACCGATTCTGGTTAAGTCTAACAAAGAAGACGAAGTTTCAGTTGTATATATGTTTAATTAAAATCAAGATATATCTCGGGTTAGACACACAGTCCAGCGGTGGACTGTGTGCAAATAAAACATGCTTACGTCCCGAGTTCGATTCTTGTCCCACGTACACTCGCCTTAATAAAATGTTCCTTTTTTTAACCAAACCGGATTCACTGCAATAGATGTTAAGTTTAATAAAAACCGGAATAATAACCAAGATAGACACACAGTCCAGTGGTGGACTGTGTGAACGTTTAAACCACATGTCACGAGTTCGAGCCCAGACTACCGCACCGGTCCGGACAATTATCAAACTTTTTATATGAAGCAGAAAACGAAATTATTTAGTTTGTATATAAGTATAATAAAAATCAGATTATTTAACAAGTTAGACACACAGTCCAGCGGTGGACTGTGTGTTAACCTAAACCACAGGTCCCGGGTTCGAGACCTGTGGAGAGCACCGAGCGAGTCATTTAAATTGTTTTGAAATAAATGATTTTCGGGTTAATTCAATTAGTATATAAATATAATTAAAAACAGAAATATTTCGGGTTAGACACGTAGCTCAGTTGGTAGAGCTGCGTGCACGCGAACGGGAGGTCTCGGGTTCGAGCCTCACCCGGCGCACACAATTAAACAATAAAATCGGTCGACGGTCAACAAGTCAACAGGTCAACAGTCAAAAATCAATATTTTTTTATTACTTTTATTTATTTATTTACATTAAAAATACTTAAAAATAACATTTTTAAGGTTAGAAAATAGCCTTAAACTCACAAAAATACATCCAACAATCCTACTAAAATTGATTAATAAAATCCGTTTACTTACCGAACTATTATGCCATTATCTAGGTTAGTTTCACTCGTGGTTAAAACCAACTTCGTGCGCATTCAACATCATCAACCGAACGCACCCAATGTGAGTGAATCTTACAACTCCCTTTTTAATTACACGTTTTGAGGTGTGTCATGTGTCACTAAAATTAACTCGTTTATTTAAACTTGTGCCATACCATATTGTGATCTAAACTTAGATTGTATATATTGTTTGTAGTTATGTATTTCATATTGTCAAGTTATATGCAATTCATTCATTAGGCCCATCAGTTCCTCGTGGGAGACGAGTTGAGCAACGCGTGCCTCAAAACAAATCCATTATTATTCGTGTGTGCATTATTTAATGTTACATGATTGGTGAATAAGTTTACATCTATTTTTACTCATGTGTGGTTGTGCGCTTTACTTTATAATCAATTCAATAAACTTGTTCAAATGTTTTCCATAGGATTCACTCGCCAACTTTTTGTTGATCCAAAAACCATTTTTACACATGATACAGGTGAACAGGATGAAGCAAGGAAAACATAGGAAATGCCTTAGAAGAAAACAATGAAGTCTAGAATGATGTTTAGGACATGATGTAATTATGATTGTATATTTCCATTAAATTGTAATAATGAATATGAAACGTTATAATAAATGTCATGAGCTTTGATGATAACCAATCATGCCCGATCACCTTTTCCGCTGCGGGTCGGGGTTGTGACAATTTTAGTGTAAACCAATCGGGACAAGAGATTGAAGACGAAGACTGAGATAAACCGAACTGAAGATGATATCTTGGATGAGACTGGTTCTTTTTACGCTTAGATTGCTCAAACGAAACTGAACAAATTCACTAATGGCTCGATTAACATGTTTTGAGGTAGTTTTATTTATTGTAATTAGTTGTAATCGACAAAATTGATTTTTACAATCATAAAAACAACTAAATAAAGTGTTTTAATTTCGGAAAGGTAATTTAATATAATGGTTTTATTAAAAGATAAAACCTTTTGTTTTAAATTAAATTGTTAATGTATATGCCACAATTTAATAAAAAAAAGTGTATTAAATTTATACGTCATATTGTTATCAATTTTCGTTGAGATGGTTTTCAACAACTTTCCTAACTCAACTTTTTTCACTTAAGTCCATTTTTGTGAAAGAGAAACTGTTAGTGCATATTGTGTGTTCGTCATTGTAGAATAGGCTAGATAGAACGTGTGTTGAATATTGTATAGTTGAATGTGAGACTTAAACACATGACATTTTGGAGAGGATGAGAACTCATCCGCACGGATGAGTAATCCGTCCCAAAGTCTCATGTCTATAAATAGGTTGTCATGTGTTCATAGTTGATAAGTTTTTGGGATTTGGGGTTTCGGCTGGAGAGATCGTCTGATACTATCTCCAGCCTATCAACGATGTATACTCTTTTGGTATGAAAAGAAATCTTCTACTTTTGCTTCTTCTTGATAAATTTCTACCGAATTAGTCTTTATCAAATCCAAACTTCTGAGTGAATCATCTGCACGGATGAGTGCCTCATCCGTACGCATCGATGAGGTCCGTCCCAACAGCCTATCACTATGTCTATAAATAGGTGTTTGGGGTTTGAGACTTAGTAACTTGTTCACTCTGAAGCGAAGCTCTGTCAAAATTGTACTGTGAATGTCATACTGTTAAAAGTTAATGAAAATAGAAAAAATTGAAGAATTCTTGTGTTTCTACTTCTTTATGATGGATTCCGCCTTTATATTGAAGATTAGATGTCACCAGGTGCTTAAAAGTCATTCAACACGATCCTAACAAGAGTACTAATTTGGTAAAAATTTCTGCAGCAAAACGTTTAAGTCGGCCCGTTTCTATTAGCTTCCAAAATGTACCGAAAAAGCATACATGATAGATAATCGGAAGAGATCACATAGGTTCTCTCCTCTCAAATTCAAAACTTATGTTCCCAAGCGCATGACATTACTATTTATAGACATGGCTTTCTACGCTCCTAATGTTTACTGACTATTCTACTCGATCGACCCGTATTAGTTCGTGCCAGAAGGCCTTATTTTAAAAATTCATTGGTTTATTGCCAAAACATGGTTTCTTACTATTTTACTCATTCGACCCATTTCATGGTTTACACCATGGGGTCTCGACTTTAACAAGTCATTGTTTATTTCAAACTATAGTACATCGTACTTTATCCATATTGACCCGTTTATGGTTTACACCAAGGGGTCTCGAATTTAACAAGTCATTATTTTTAACCAACTGCTTCTCATTTCTTAAATAGTGATTCTATTCTAGGAAGTGTAAGTTTTAATTACCTTGCATCCGTTTAAGCCTTCTCGCACATTTGATTCGTTTAACCCATTCATTTGACCCGTTGATGGACGAAGCTCACAAATCCCGATACTCCATTCATCCTGGTGCCGACAAGGTGTATTATGATCTCGAACATCTTATTGGTGGCCTGGGATGAAGAAAGATATCGCCCTTTACGTCTCGAAGTGTCTTACGTGTTTCAAAGTCAAGGCCGAACATCAACGTCCCTTTGGTTTGCTCGAACAACCAGAAGTCCCTGTCTGGAAATGGGAGAGCATTGCCATGGATTTTATCACCAAATTGCCTCGTACTTCGTCTGGTCATGACAGCATTTGGTGTAACAACCCGCTTCCTCGCAAGCTCGTCGCTCTCGTTACGCCTAGCACCAGAGATTCAGATCATAATGTAACCTAAATCGCTTATTACGCTATATCGCATATTTTCGCATCACATCACACATCAAAACGCTTTAACGCAATGCTTATCTCGCACAAGCAAAATACTATCAAACTTTGTGTGAAGTTTCCAAGGCTATCTGTTCGCTTAAACTGCAAAATGACTCTCGCAAGACTTGGGAACAAAGCCGCATGCTACCTCGCTTATCTCATCGAATCTTAACTTAATTTAATCTATTAATACACTTAATACTTCACTATAACGCTTAAATGAACCTATATAACGCGATTACATTGCCGATCAATCGATAAACGAACGAAAAACGAAGAAATTCTGAGTTTTTGGACAAGTTCGCTCGAACTTGGGTGACCCCAAGTTCGGCCGAACTTGACTGGCCAACACCAAACCCTCCAATTCCCACAAGTTCGCTCGAACTTGCATGGATTCCTCACAGAATCAGCAAGTTCGGCGGAACTTGACTAGAATCTCCTGAATATCTTACAAGTCCGCTCGAACTTGTACAAATATGTACAAGTTCGGCCGAACTTGACTCCACCAGCCCACTTTTCTCACTTTTCTATAAATACTCAGCTCCATTCTCTCATTTGAACTTGCTGCAAGTTCGCCCGGAGCTCCGCAAAACCGAAACCCTTGGTTTCCTCTGTAAGATTCAACCCGACTTCAACTACTATGATGTTCAACAACGTTTTACAACGGTTTACAACGATTTTGCACAAGGCTTTGCCTTCATTTTCATCAAATCTCTTTTGTTTACGAAAATCTTCATCTCTTTCTATAAAACTTCTCTTTTTCACTCAGAAATACTCTTAGATCTGAGTAAAACCTTTTAAAATGTTGATTTTGACACAAAATACGGACTTTTGATGCGTGTTTCGTTCATTTTTTATGTGGAACGAAGCATCTATCATTCAAGATCCCAGATCTGGAAGCACAAGGACGATTATGTTGATTTACACAAGCTGGACTAACCCGAACGAACCACGAGTTCGCCCGGATTAGCCCACGCTTTTGTAAAACGACTAAAACCGCTCTAAAAGACCTCTCCGACCTAAGTTTTGCTCAGTAGCATAAGGTTGGAGGGATGGACACTTGATTTACTCAGCAAACGACGCGAAAACGCAAGATTTTGGACCCAAAAACACCAAGTTCGCTCGAGATTTACTAATTTTTGTGCAGCTAATTAGTCAAGTTCGCTCGAACTTGCACCCTATGGGTCAAGTTCGGCCGAGCTTGAGTCAACTCTTCAACAAAACACCACAAGTTCGCTCGAACTTGTCAAGTTTCTCAGAAAACTTCACAAGTTCGGCCGAACTTGCATACTCTGTTAGCACCTCATACAAGTTCGCCCGAACTTGTCTCACAATCTCAACAGGTTCACAAGTTCGCCCGAACTTGTATGAAAACATACAAGTTCGCCTGAACTTGCCCATTGCCCAACCTCAACTCGCCCGTTTCGGCTTTTCGGAAGACTGATGCACTTCTGTTCACGTATGCAAGCTGATCCGGCACTCCTCTCCATCTCTCAGCAGTCTCTCTCTCTCTCTTTAATACACCGACTGTGAGTATACTTGACCCATTTTCACTTTAATGCACATACGTTCTTATAAAAAACACACAACGCACGCTAAACTGATTTATCACATGCGAATATCTGTTATACATATTTATACGTGATTGCTAGAACATATATTCTAGGGCACTTTTCGTTATCTCCACCTTGGCTAGTATGGTATTGTAGATGGGCTCTCACCCGACGGGGTTTAGCTAAGATGTACGCGCGAGTTCTCTGCGAGTATAGCATGAGAAATTGTCTTGTGAGTTTATGTGTTGAAAGAATCATGTTTATGTATGAAGGAATTCGCTATACTTTTATCTACTATACTATTATATCAAAACCTGTATGCTCGCCAATACATTTTTGTATTGGCAATTATTTTAACGTATGTTGCACGTTATTGAGATCTACTTGCTGCGAATGGACTTAGGATTTCGCTTAGAAACTTGTAATAAATTGTAATTGACTTGAAAATTGTTTGAGATTAATGGAATTCGTGATGTTTATGTAATGATTGTATGTTGATTGTATGGGAAATTGACGCTTAAATATTGTCATTTAGAAATGGTCGTTGTGGATTCTCTCGAACAATCTGAACCGCTTAGTGCCGCGCCCCGATGATTCCACCATCGGTTGGGGTATGACAGATTGGTATCAGAGCCATAACTGTAGGGAATTAGGTAGAATTGCCATGTTCGACCTAGTCTATAGTCAGGATTACCAAATCAGACCGTTACGCATCGATTAAACGCCGAAACTCTTACGAGATGGATCAAGTTCGCCCGAAATGGGCAAGTTCGCTCGAAATTGGCAAAGTTCGTTCGAACTTGACCAAGTTCGCTCGAAATGACCTAAGTTCGCTCGAACTTGGTCAGTCCCCTCATTAATACACACGTTAGCTTGGGATTAACCAAGTTCGCTCGAACTTGACATCAGGATGGATGTCAAGTTCGCCTGAACTTGACCCTATCCCTTTAGCTTGAACTTCTAACCTATACTTGCTTTTCCTAAAGCAACCACAATACACGCTGATAAATGCTCATATCACACAAACGAGTTGATTTGTTGAGACTAGGTGTGAAAACCGCGAACTCTCGACGAATCACTCACTCCACGTATTCTCATTCGCACGAAGTTGTTTGTTAAGCTAGGAGTGATATCCACATCTTAACGAAATTTCCCATTCTATCCGGTGGAAGCCTCCTGATGGGTCCGGGAGGTGAAGCCACAATCAGGGATTCGAAGTTATCAAGTTAGGGTGAACCCGAACCTTGAAAACTCGTCCCACCCACGATTTTCAATCTCACCAAGTCTCGATTGTTTCCAACGCTTCGCTCGAACTTGCATGGATTCCTCACAGAATCAGCAAGTTCGGCCGAACTTGACTAGAATCTCCTGAATATCTTACAAGTCCACTCGAACTTGTACAAATATGTACAAGTTCGGCCGAACTTGACTCCCACCAGCCCACTTTCTCACTTTCCTATAAATACTCAGCTCCATTCTCTCATTTGAACTTGCTGCAAGTTCGCCCGGAGCTCCGCAAAACCGAAACCCTTGGTTTCCTCAGTAAGATTCAACCCGAATTCAACTACTATGATGTTCAACAACGTTTTAAAACGGTTTACAACGATTTTTCACAAGGCTTTGCCTTCGTTTTCATCAAATCTCTTCTGTTTACGAAAATCTTCATCTTTTTCTATAAAACTTCTCTTTTTCACTCAGATTAGATCTGAGTAAAACCTTCTAAAATATCGATTTTGACACAAAATACGGACTTTTGATGCGTGTTTCGTTCATTTTTGATGTGGAACGAAGCATCTATCATTCAAGATCCCAGATCTGGAAGCACAAGGACGATTATGTTGATTTACACAAGCTAGACTAACCGAACGAACCACGAGTTCGCCCGGATTAGCCCACGCTTTTGTAAAACGACTAAAACCGCTCTAAAAGTCCTCTCCGACCTAAGTTTTGCTCACTAGCACAAGGTTGGAGGGATGGACACTTGATTTACGCAGCAAACGACGCGAAAACGCAAGATTTTGGACCCAAAAAACACCAAGTTCGCTCGAGATTTACTGATTTTTGTGTAGCTCATTACTCAAGTTCACTGGAACTTGCACCCTATCGGTCAAGTTCGGCCGAACTTGAGAATCAACAAGACACCACAAGTTCGCTCGAACTTGTCAAGTTTCTCAGGAAACTACACAAGTTCGGCCGAACTTGCATACTATGTTAGCACCTATAACACCTCGTGTTTTTACGTCCAATATTTTTCGACATGTGTCCGGTAATCCTCGTGTGCCGTTTGACAGAACAGGAGGGACCAAAGTCGTTGAGACAATAATAATATTCTAATATTATTTTAAGAAAAGAAGTTGGTGGACCTAAACGAAATTTGAAAATTTTCTTGTTCTGAAGACCCCTTGCGGACCGCAAGGCTCTAGCCATACGGTCCACAAGGCCACCTGATTCTGTGGGCGCCTGAGGTCCTTACGGACCGCAAGGCAAAGCCCATACGGTCCGTAAGGACCTGCCAGCGAACAGAAAAGTGGCAGGAGTCTGTTCTACCACCATTGTCGAATTTTGGCACCTTCTTTGCATGTTTGACACGTCTAGGGACACTTGTATTCGTCCCTTAACACCTGGCAACACTTCCTAACACTTCAACATGCATTTAAGGATGCCTTCTATGTGTTGCAACAAGTTCATCTCACTTGAAGCTTGTCAAGCACACCTTGGAGAAGTTCCTGGCATCCTCAAGCATCCTATTCTGTTCCTAACATTATTTGGATCTTATGTAAGTGTTCAAATTCGTATTTAGTGTTTTCTTATAGCTTTTAGCTTAAAACAAAGTCTCTTCGTAATTACGTCTTGACCTTGTTCTAAATCGTGAATACTCCGTCATTGTGAGTAACGAAAGTTCCTATACGTTCATATTAATGGAGGTGTTAATCCCTCCAGAGGGCATCTCCAGATTTTTCACGGATTCATGGCCAATTGACGAGTCAATCGAAAATTCAAATAAAGTCAAACAATCTAGTTTTTATAAAAATCATAATCAATGATCTAGATGCTATAAAATATGTTTTGATGCACTAACAACCTAAAAAATAAGTATTAGAACATATGTCTGCGGATTCGGCTTCGTCAACTTTTGGTCTAGGCTCGGTTTGTAGCCAAAAGTCGCAACAGTTAACTTTTGTTGACTATTCGGTTCTGACCCATTTCAAGCCACCTTTGCTAACTGAATTTTGACCATTTTAAGACCATAATTATATTTAGAATGACCATCTAAAGTTTTTCACTCGATTCCTTAGAAATCTGAGTTTACATACAAGTTCTCTAAAAATGTATAAACTTTGCAAAAAGGTCTTTTTTGTGCAAATCTTGATTTTAACATATATGCATGTAAAATTAAGACATAAACTGATTTATTAACATTATTAACTTATGATAGTGTCAAGAATCTGATTGTATTATAAAGTTTTCGCAAAGGACGTGTTTATGACATTTAAATGGCCAAAATGTCCTTTTCGGTATTTTGGAAAGAATAAACAAGGTTTAATCATCAAGATGATATATTCACTGACGTAATAGGATAAGTAAAACTATTTGGGATGTTCATTCAGATTATCACCTGAATGAGGGCTTAAGATTCGTTAATTGCCGATAAATGACTAAATTACCCCTTTTTTCGCGTAACATGACTTTAACCAAACTTTTTATAACCAAATCTTTTACCTACTGATTAAACATGATAAATAACTTATTTTGGTTATACAAAATAGGTCCTATCTCAGTTTATCTTAAACAATCGAATATAATGGCATTTAGTGACTTTCACGCCTTTCCGCCGCATAGTATGGTTTAAAACCATAACTATGAGCCAAGACTTGTTACCTACTGATTTATAAACTTATTTTCAACATCTTAACAGTAAGTATAAGTCCCGAACTCAGAATCCCAATTTTGGCTTCAAAGTATGTGTGAAATTACAAAAAGCCCTTACGGGACATAGATTATTTCAAAATCGTCAAAGATACATATATTTGATATCCTACTGTTATAGTGTTATAAAATAAATATTTTTACAGAACATTAACAACCTTGACATCAGATTCATTTTAAACATCTTTTATAAACCTTAAAATAACCAAAATGCCCATGTAAGCATGATTCGGTTTTAAATATACCTCGGGCCTATCTTTTGCAAAGCTACTGATCTTATAACATATTTTAAACATATATTCATATGGAACTTGTATATGACTTTCTCGGTTACCCGGTTTCGCCTATGTGCGTTCAGTTAAGCTTACGTAGCTAATTTACGTACTTTAAACCGAAACGGGTTTAACTTCGTCATTTCTCTATCAAATTCTGGAATGTTATTGGTTTACCCATATTAGACAAGTTGATCAACTTGTCGGGTCCAACTAACATCCTAATTCGGTCACCGCTTAATCTAGCGTATCATACCGTATCTTATTTTAGCGTAAGACTAACCGTCCAAGTCTAGGACTTAATTAAAGGACATGTTAGCATTCTAATATTGGTTATTAATTACCATCACTCCAGACTAAACTCCTTCTGGTAAATTGTACCTGTACTTGCTTTGATCTGCGGCTGAGTTCTGACTTTCCGAAAGCTTAACTTCAGGTAAATACCCTTAAATTATTTTCCCTATACGGGCTTGGGATACGGTAAATTATTGCCGCTTGGTAGGGTATGGGATTATATTTTATTCAGTTGTGATAATTAACTAAAATCTTGCCTATCCCGATTTTAATTTGTTTTTCTGAACTAAAACATTGGGGGTGACCTTGACCGTGTCCGGGATATCCTTGGCTCACTAAAGTACTAGTGGCCACGAAAATATAGCATGGCATGTAGGCATACACTGGGTAATTGCTATCTGCTTTCTATGTGAAAGTTCAAAGTGGTGTGTCAGTCGATCAGGTTTCGGTTTCTGTACTGGGCTCCATATGTAAAAGACTGGCATGTAAATCTGTATACAAGGTCATTTGTACTATCCCAAATTATTTATAAAAATTTGCCAAGTGCACCTTAAACCATTTTCGAAAAGATTTTCAAAATAAGTCGGTTGAGTGTATTTACCAGTGTAAACTGACGTATTTTCAACGATTAAAATACAGGTACAAGTACGAAATAGGCCGGAAGCTGCGGGCGTTGACATTAAGGAGTAGCGACCTTAGAAGTTGAGCATGTAGAGACTGTTATCATTTTGTGTATGTTTATTTTCGATCCGCCTGTGGATCTTATTACAAGCCTTGATGTATATTTGTGTTTCGAATTTTTGGACACTTTATGGTTTGTAAGAGTTTATATTTTACTCCAAGCCTTCCGCTGTGTTGCTCTGTGTTGTAATTGGTTATGATGATTTCAACTATAGTCATGATACTCCCCACCGGGCCGATCGGAATACACGTGGAATTCGGGGTGTGGTAGGTTGGTATCAGAGCCAACGTTTGAGGGAATTCAACACTTGTCTTTAGTGTTTATCTCAAACGACACAGTAACACATTCCTTAGACTTCCAAGTCTAGGCTATGACCTAGGAATTTTTTTCATTTCCTTATTTTATTACATTGCCTTGTTTTACGTTTTAACTTATTTTGAAGCAGGAATCATGCCGCCTAAATTTTCGAGAGGAGCAAAAGGAAAAGGACTAATGAGGAGTGGATCCCCAAAACAAGGGCCTTCCAAAGCACCCGTATACAACCCCTACAAAGGTTCGGACGATTCCTCGTCACCATGGGAACCATACCCGAACTTACCTCATGAATGCTCACCACCGTCAGACTCCCATCATTCGCAACATTCGCACCATACCCAACAACCCCAACACTCCCATTCATCTCAATAATACTATAACACCGGCATACGCCTTCGTTCCCTTTCGGTAACTCCTCCAGAAGATTCTCCAGAACTAATGGAGGAAGATTCTGACCCAGAAATGCCTGCAACAGGATCAACGGGTCACCCCATTGACATATCCAGCGGTTCTAACTCGTACAATGGAACCCCTCATCACTACACTGATTGCTACGAGGAAAGGTGGGAACAATATGTATTCTACAATACCCCTTCTATCCATAATACCCCATCCTACCACGACACACCTTCATACCACACTCCACTACAAGAACCACCAGTGGAGCAGCCACTACCACCTCCACCTCCAAGAGGACGTGGGGCGTGCAGTCAGTGCACCTAGGACCGAGAGTAGGATCACTCTCACCTAACCCTTACCCTATTATTCCCGAGGACCCACAAATGGGTGGGCCCTCTCATACCTCACCGTTTGTGGAACAGTTTCCATAACCTACTGTTGAGCCCGAGCCTCAACCACACATTCCTATAAGTGAGCCACCACCACTACCACCATCAGCTTTTGATAACCCTATTCCTTCTTATTCAAACTTGCCTGGATATAACCCATTCGAACCCTCTACTTGGCCAGAGCATAGCCATAGTCATAATATACCTCTTAATGACCCATATCTAGAAATGGCCATGAATGCTCACTATCCTAACCCCTTCCTTATCAACCATGTGGATATCCTTATTATAATTATCAACATCCGGTTGCACCATCTCAACCCCAATCTCAAGCGCAACCGCAGCAACCACCACCAACAATGGAAGTTCTTAAGGAAGCAATAGAAAAGGTCAAGGAACTTCAGGAACAAACAGCTAAAGACAACAAGAAGAATAACAAGCTGTTGAAAAGGTTAGTAAAGAAGCTAAGAGGGAAAAAGGATTAAATTCATACCTATCTTTGTATTTGTTATCTTAAATTAAGTCCCTGCGTGGACAAGTCTTATTGAGTCCCTGCGTGGACATTTTCATTATTTCAAGTATAGTCCCTGCAAAGACAATTTTTACTTATTTAAGTCCTAATCATGGACTCTATTGTATCGCATATTATTAATGGAATTTTGGAAATTTAAATATGTATGCCTCTCATCAAGTTGTTCAAGCTATCGTCTCGATTTTATTTCAAAATTTATGATCTGGTAGATATTTCCAAAAGATTCTCTTGATGATTTACACCTGCCAAGTGATTTAGGTCACACAAATTGGCAAAATGGTAGTTATATGGTTTTCTACCATGATAGTTAAGGTTGAGATTTCCCTTCTATCTAGGGGTGGTGAACAACGTTCTAAACCTCCCTAGTCTGCCTGATCTGGACTAGTTATTTGAATCATTTTAAGAGCTTATTCTAAAAAGTTAACATATTCAAAATATTAACCTCCTGGTAAGTGTGACTTGAGGAATCATACGAACCGTCTAAGTAAAGGACTACGTCCAAACCTACATGATCTATTTTTATCATGATCGATCATCAGTGTGATGATTATTTTATTTAACACCCATTAGTGGTATGATGTTTCTAAGCTATATTTATGTCCTTTAGTGATTATAGACAGATGTAGTCTACGACTCCCTGTCTCAAGGTAGTAAAACTACGTTCGAACCTCGAAACTTCTCGATCCTTTAGTGATCTTAGCATTTTGTTATTTAAGTCTTTTGACTAAGCCTTTGGTGCTATTCTTTATGTCCTTAGTGACAGGCCTTCGTGCCATGCTTAAACACCCCCATAAAGTCAACAAGTTTATATAGCTTTATTATGCTATACCATACATTGCAAGTCATAGCATGTATGACTAATTTAAATTCATCTTATTAATACTATAGTCTCATCAAGCAAGATGGCGGACACTAACGAAGTAAATAGTCAGAAAAAGGATGATAGCGTAAATATAGTTATGAATGAAGATGACTTCCAGGCTCGCATAGACGTAGCCGTGGGAAAGGCAATGGAGAAAGCAATTGAAAATTTAAAGTATCGAGCTCTACGCACTCTAGAACCTTAACAAGGACCAAGTCAAAACCTCCTCCCTCTGATAAGGAGGAAAGTTCTATGCACTCCTCGAATGTGAGGAGTGAAGCAAAGAAGAAGGAGATTCGTGACAAAGATAATACTCCCAAGGATGGATGCACATATAAGTATTTCACCTCGTGTAAGCCGCGAGACATTAATGGTGAAAAGGGAGCTGTTGAAACCTTGAGATGGTTAGATGAGATGGAAACGGTAGTAGACATCAGTGGATGCGTCGAAAAAGATGTCATTCAATTCGCTTCTCAATCCTTCAAGGGCAATGCTCTAATTTGGTGGAAAGCTTTGATGCAATCAACATGGAAGGTACATCTGTATAATTTGGGATGGCCCAAATTCATGGATCTGGTTAAGGACACCTACTGTCCGCCTCACGAAGTGGATAAAATAGAAATGGATTTCATAGCTCTCACCATGAGGAATCTTGACTGTCGAAAGTATGTCACTGAATTTTATTCTTATTCCGATTAGTGTCGTATCTGGTCACTCCTGAGCCTAAACGCATTGCGCGTTTCATCAATGGATTGGCTCCGGAAATAAGGAGTTTTGTTAAGGTTGTTCAGCCTAACACCTACAAATCAGCTGTTGAGCTATATCTTTCTCTCACCCAAGACTATGTGAGACGAATGTCTGGAAAATCAGAGTATGATGGGAAGAGAAAAAGAGAGGACGACCGGAATCGCTGGTCAAACAAGAATCAAAGGTTTGGATTCAACAGGAATCAACAGAGGTCGGATGATAGGCCTAAATGTAGGAAATGCAACCGACGACACTTTGGATCATGTCGGGAAGACTCTCAGTCTAAACCTTGTGGGATTTGCAAGAAGTCAGGGCACAAGGCCCTAGATTGTAAGGATCTTAAGGACGCCACTGTGGTGAGAAAGGGCACATTAAACCCAACTGCCCCAAGTATAAGAAAGATGACGCTGCTAGAGATGATGGGTCGAAGAAAGGAAAGGCTCGTGCTTTTTAGATGAAAGCTAAGGAGGCTGTGTGAACGACAACAATGTGGTAACAGGTACATTCCTTATAAATGATGTTTATGCTAGAGTTCTCTTTGATTCAGGAGCCGATAAATCTTTTCTAGATCATAAGTTTAGTGCCTTATTAAACTTGTCCTGTAAGAACTCTAGACGTAACATATGATGTAGAACTCACTGATGGAACGATTGAGACCGCTTCTACGATTTTAGATGGATGTTCCATATCTATCAAGAATCATTCCATTCCTGTTTTACTTCTGCCCATGAAATTGGCAGGTTTCGATGTAGTTCTTGGTACAGACTGGTTGTCCAGTAACCATGCCCATATAGCCTGTAACAAGAAACTCATTGAAATCAAAACCTCTTCTGGTGATTTGCTATCTATCCAAGGTGATGTGCGTTATAGGTTATCCGAGAAAGATTCACTACTTAAGACTTCGAAGTGCCTAAAGAAGAATTGTGTCATTTACATGGCACAAGTAACCATTGATGAAGCTAAGCCGAAAATTGAAGATTTGCCAGTTATCTCGGAGTTCGCCGATGTGTTTCCTGAAGACTTGCCTGGTCTACACCCAGATAGGCAAGTAGAATTTAGAATCGATATCATACCTGGTGCAGCTCCAGTTGCAAGAGCACCATACAGACTTGCACCTACAGAAACGAAGGAGTTAAAGACGCAGCTTGAAGAGCTGTTGGAGAAAGGTTTTATTCAGCCAAGCTCTTCACCTTGGGGAGCTCCATTATTATTCGTTAAGAAGAAAGATGGATCAATGCGGATATGCATTGATTATCGCGAACTGAACAAGTTAACTATTAAGAATCGTTACCCATTGCCAAGAATTGACGACTTATTTGACCAACTTCAAGGAGCAAGTTATTTCTCAAAGATTGATTTGCGGTCTGGTTATTATCAGCTCAAAGTCAAAACAGAAGATGTTCCGAAGACAACATTCAGAACAAGGTATGGTCACTATGAATTCTTAGTGATGCCTTTTGGGCTCACTAATGCACCTGCAGCATTCATGGATCTAATGAACAGAGTCTGCAAGCCTTATCTGGATAAGTTTGTCATTGTATCATAGATGACATACTTATATATTCTCGTAGTCAGGCGGATCACGAGAAACATCTGAGGTGTATTTTGGAGTTATTGAGACAAGAGAGACTTTATGCAAAATTTTCTAAGTGTGAATTTTGGTTGCGTGAAGTTCAATTCTTAGGCCACGTGGTTAGTGAACATGGGATACAAGTTGACCCTACAAGGTCGAGGCAGTAATGAACTGGCAAGCCCCCAAGACACCATCTAAAATCCGAAGTTTTCTGGGCTTGCCGGTTATTACAGAAGGTTTATTGAGACTTTTTCAAGGATAGCTACTCCATTGACGACCCTGACCCGTAAAGATGTTAAGTTTGTTTGGGGTCTGAAACAGCAGGAAGCTTTCGATGTTTGAAGCAGAAATTAAGTAATGCTCCTGTGTTGGCTCTACCTGAAGGTATTGAAGATTTCGTAGTTTACTGTGACGCTTCACATACTGGCATGGGATGTGTACTCATGCAACGGGGAAAAGTGATCGCTTATGCTTCAAGGCAATTAAAGATACAGAAATAAATTACACCACGCATGACTTGGAACTGGGTGTGTGGTGTTTGCGCTGAAGCTATGGAGACATTACTTATATGGAACCAAGTGTATTAGATACACCGATCACAAGAGCCTTCAGCACTTGTTCAACCAGAAGGATCTAAATATGCGACAGCGCCGGTGGATGGAGACGCTGAACGACTATGATTGTGAGATCCGTTACCACCCAGGCAAGGCAAATGTGGTTGCCGATGCCTTGAGCCGTAAAGAAAGGACTTAACCCATACGGATCAATGCTAAAAGTATTGAATGAAGAATAATTTAAAGGATAGAATTTTGGAAGCTCAAAAGCAGGCTTTATTAGAGGCAAACCTCCCTAAAGAAGAACTGGGAAAGATGGTAGAACAACTTACACTGGGAAATGATGGAATTCTTAGATTTTGTGGACGAATGTGGATTCCAGTTTTCGGAGGACTTAGAGACTTGATCCTCCAAGAAGCACATAGTTCCAGGTATTCGATTCACCCGGGTGGTGACAAAATGTATAAGGATTTGAGACCAGATTATTGGTGGTCCTGATTGAAGAAATCGATAGCCACATGTATATCTAAATGCCTTGGCGTGTTCACAAGTTAAGGTCGAGCATCAGAAACCATCAGGGTTACTGCAACCATTGGAAATTCCCATGTGGAAATGGGAATGTATAACCATGGATTTTATTACTAAATTACCAAAGACGAAGCAAGGAAATGATACAATATGGGTGATTGTTGACAGACTGACTAAGTCGGCTCATTTCCTACCTATTAACGAGACTTATAGCTCAGACAAACTAGCAAAGCTTTATGTGGATGAAATAGTATTCCTGCACGGCGTACTAGTGTCTATTTTGTCGGATAGGGACACAAGGTACACTTCTCATTTTTGGAAAACTTTCCATCAAGCCCTGGGCACCCGTCTAAATTTTAGTACGGCATATCACCCACAGACTGATGGGCAAAGCGAACATACTATTCAAACGCTGGAAGATATGTTGCGTGCATGCATTATCGACCTAGGCGGAAGCTGGGATAACCATTTACCACTTATTTTCCTACAACAATAGCTACCATGCAAGTATCCAAGCCGCCCCGTTTGAAGCTTTATACGGGAGAAAGTGTATGACGTCCGTTTGCTTGGCAGAAGTTGGGGAAGCTCAACTGACAGGACCACAAATAGTCCTGGAGACGACAGATAAGATCTTGCAAATTCGGGATCGTCTCAAGGCTGCCAGGGATAGGCGTAAAGTTATGCAGACCGAAGACATAAACCTCTCGAGTTCCAGGTAGGGGACAAGGTCTTGCTAAAGGTATCGCCTTGGAAGGGCGTTATGCGCTTTGGGAAGAAAGGCAAATTAAGTCCTAGGTACGTAGGACCATTTGAAATCGTTGAACGAATTGGAGCTGTTGCTTACAAGCTGAGATTGCCAGAAAAGTTCAGTGGAATCCATGATGTGTTCCACATTTCCAATTTGAAGTAATGCTTGGCAGACGAGTCGTTGGCTATGCCACACGACGATGTGCAGATTGATAATAACTTGCGTTTCATTGAGAAACCTATAGCAATTGAAGACCGTCAAGTCAAGAAACTTTGTAGGAAGCATGTGCCGATTGTGAAAGTGAAATGGGACGCTCGTCGAGGTCCTGAATACACATGGGAGGTTGAGTCCGTTATGCGAACGAAATACCCATACTTGTTTAATTAAAATCTCGAGGTCGAGATTTATTTTAAGGGGGTGAGATGTAACACCTCGTGTTTTTACATCCAATATTTTTCTGACAGGTGTCCCGGTAATCCTCGTGTGCCGTATGACAGAACAGGAGGGACCAAAGTCGTTGAGACAATAATAATATTCGAATATTATTTTAAGAAAAGAAGTTGGTGGACCTAAATGAAATTTGAAAATTTTCTTGTTTAGAAGACCCCTTACGGACCGCAAGGCTCTAGCCATACGGTCCGCAAGGCCACCTGATTCTGTGGGCGCCTAAGGTCTACGGACCGCAAGGCAAAGCCCATACGGTCCGTAAGGACCTGCCAGCGAACAGAAAAGTGGCAGGAGTCTGTTCTACCACCATTGTCAAATTTTGGCACCTTCTTTGCATGTTTGACACGTCTAGGGACACTTGTATTCGTCCCTTAACACTTGGCAACACTTCCTAACACTTCAACATGCATTTAAGGATGCCTTCTATGTGTTGCAACAAGTTCATCTCACTTGAAGCTTGTCAAGCACACCTTGGAGAAGTTCCTGGCCATCCTCAAGCATCCTATTCTGTTCCTAGCATTATTTGGATCTTATTTAAGTGTTCAAATTCGTATTTAGTGTTTTCTTATAGCTTTTAGCTTAAAACAAAGTCTCGTCGTAATTACGTCTTGACCTTGTTCTAAATTCGTGAATACTCCGTCATTGTGAGTAACGAAAGTTCCTATACGTTCATATTAATGGAGGTGTTAATCCCTCCAGAGGGCATCTCCAGATTTTCACGGATTCATGGCCAATTGACGAGTCAATCGAAAAGTCAAATAAAGTCAAACAATCTAGTTTTTATAAAAATCATAACCAATGATCTAGATGCTATAAAATATGTTTTGATGAGTATTAGAACATATCTCTGCGGATTCGGCTCGTCAACTTTTGGTCTAGGCTCGGTTTGTAGCCAAAAGTCGCAACAGTTAACTTTTGTTGACTATTCGGTTCTGACCCGTTTCAAGCCACCTTTGCTACTGAATTTTGACCATTTTAAGACCATAATTATATGTAGAATGACCATCTAAAGTTTCTTCACTCGATTCCTTAGAAATCTGAGTTTACATACAAGTTCCGCTAAAAATGTATAAACTTTGCAAAAAGGTCCTTTTTGTGCAAATCTTGATTTTAAACATATATGCTTGTAAAATTAAGACATAAACTGATTTATAAACATTATTAACTTATGATAGTGTCAAGAATCTGATTGTAATATAAAGTTTTCGCAAAGGACGTGTTTATGACATTTAAATGGCCAAAATGCCCTTTTCGGCATTTTGGAAAGAATAAACAAGGTTTAATCATCAAGATGATATATTCACTGATGTAATAGGATAAGTAAAACTATTTGGGATGTTCATTCAGATTATAACCTGAATTAGGGCTTAAGATTCGTTAATTGCCGATAAATGACTAAATTACCCCTTTTTTCGTGTAACATGACTTTAACCAAACTTTTATAACCAAATCTTTTACCTACTGATAAACATGATAAATAACTTATTTTGGTTATACAAAACAGGTCCTAACCTCAGTTTATCTTAAACAATCGAATATAATGGCATTTAGCGACTTTTACGCCTTTCCGGCGTATAGTATGGTTTAAAACCATAACTATGAGCCAAGACTTGTTACCTACTGATTTATAAACTTATTTTCAACATCTTAACAGTAAGTATAAGTCCTGAACTCAGAATTCCAATTTTGGCTTCAAAGCTATGTGTGAAATTACAAAAATGCCCTTACAGGACATAGATTTTTTCAAAATCGTCAAACATACATATATTTGATATCCTACTGTTATACTGTTATAAAAGAAATATTTTTATAGAATATTAACAACCTTGACATCAGATTCATTTTAAACATCTTTTATAAACCTTAAAATAACCAAAATGCCCATGTAAGGCATAATTCGGTTTTAAATATACCTCGGGCCTATCTTTTGCAAAACTACTGATCTTATAACATATTTTAAACATATATTCATATGGAACTTGTATATGACTCTCTCGGTTACCCGGTTTCGCCTATGTGCGTTGGGTTAAGCTTACGTAGCTAATTTACGTACTTAAACCGAAACGGGTTTAACTTCGTCATTTCTCTATCAACTTCTGGAATGTTATTGGTTTACCCATATTAGACAAGTTGATCAACTTGTCGGGTCCAACTAACATTCTATTTCAGTCTCCATTTAATCTAGCATATCATACCGTATCTTATTTTAGCGTAAGATTAACCGGTCCAAGTCTAGGACTTAATTAAGGACACGTTAGCATTCTAATATTGGTTATTAATTACCATCAATCCAGACTAAACGCCTTTCGGTAAATTGTACCTGTACTTGCTTTGATCTGCGGCTGAGTTCTGACTTTCTGAAGACTTAACTTCAGGTAAATACCCTTAACTTATTTTCCCTATACGGGCTTGGATACGGTAAATTATTGCCGCTTGGTAGGGTATGGGATTATGTTTTATTCAGTTGTGATAATTAACTAAAATCTTGCATAACCCTGTTTTGATCTGTTTTGTCTGAAACTAAAACATTGGGGGTGGACTTGACCGTGTCCGGGATATCCTTGGCTCACTAAAGTACTAGTGGCCACAACAATACGCTGGGTAATTGCTATCTGCTTTCAAGGTGAAAGTTCAGAGTGGTGTGTCAGTCGATCAGGATTCGGTTTCTGTAGTGGGCTCCATATGTAAAAGCCTGACATGTAAATCTGTATACAAAGTCATTTGTATTATCCCAAGTTATTTATAAAAATGTGCCAAGTGCACCTTAAACCATTTTTGAAAGGATTTTCAAAATGAGTCGGTTGAGTGTATTTACCAGTGTAAACTGACGTATTTTTAAAGATTAAAATACAGGTACAAGTACGAAATAGGCCGGAAGCTGCGGGGCGTTGACATTAAGGAGTTGCGATCTTAGAAGTTGAGCCTGTAGAGTCTGTTATCATTTTGTGTATGTTTATTTCCGATCCGCCTGTGGATCTTATTACAAGCCTTGATGTATATTTGTGTTTCGAATTTTTGGACACTTTATGGTTTGTAATAGTTTATATTTTACTCCAAGCCTTCCCCTGTGTTGCTCTGTGTTGTAATTGGTTATGATGATATCAACTATACGTCACGATACTCCCCACTGGGCCCACCAGAATACACGTGGAATTCAGGGTGTGACAACACCTCATACAAGTTCGCCCGAACTTGTGAAGTTTCTTGAGAAACTTAACAAGTTCGACCGAACTTGTCTCACAATCTCAACAGGTTCACAAGTTTGCCTGAACTTGTATGAAAACATACAAGTTCGCCCGAACTTGCCAACTGCGCAACCTCAACTCGCCCGTTTCGGCTTTTCGGAAGACTGATGCACTTCTATTCGCGTTTGCAGGCTGATCCGGCACTCCTCTCCATCTCTCAGCAATCTCTCTCTCTCTCTTAACGCACCGACTGTGAGTATACTTAACCCATTTTCGCTTTAATGCACTTTTTGGGTGTAACATATGTTCTTATAAAAAATACACAACGCGCGCTAAACTGATTTATCACATGGGAATATCTGTTATACATATTTATACGTGATTGCTAGAACATATATGCTAGGGCACTTTTCGTTATCTCCACATTGGCTAGTATGGTACTGTAGATAGGCTCTCACCCGACGGGGTTTAGCTAAGATGTACGCGCAAGTTCTCTGCGAGTATAGCATAAGAAATTGTCTTGTGAGTTTATGTGTTGTATGAATCATGTTTATGTATGAAGGAATTCGCTATACTTTTATCTACTATACTATTATATCAAAACCTGTATGCTCGCCAATACATTTTTGTATTGACAATTATTTTAACGTATGTTGCAGGTTATTGAGATCTACTTGCTGCGAACGGACTTAGGATTTCGCTTAAAAACTTGTAATAAATTGTAACCGAGTTGAAAATTGTTTGAGATTAACGGAATTCGTGATGATTATGTAATGATTGTATGTTGATTGTATGGGAAATTGACGCTTAAACATTGTCATTTAGAAATGGTTGTTGTGGATTCTCTCGAACAATCTGAACCGCTTAGTGCCGCGCCCGATGATTCCGCCATCGGTTGGGGTGTGACATTTAGGTTATCATTGATCGCCTAATGAAATCTGCTCACTTCCTCGCCATTCGTGAAGATTACAAGGTCGAGAAATTGGCTCGTATCTACACGGATGAAATCATCAGCCGTCATGGTGCCCCTCTTGATATTATCTCTGATCGTGATGATCGTTTAACTTCTCGCCTTTGTCAGATTTTTCAATCCGCCCTTGGCATTCGTCTTAACCTAAGTACAGCTTATCATCCTCAGTCCGATGGTCAAACCGAGCGTACGATCCAAACTTTGGAGGTTATGCTTCGTTCTTGCGTTATCGATTTTGGCGGCAATTGGGATTCGCACTTACCTTTGGTAGAATTCTCGTACAATAATAGTTATCGCGCCAGTATTCAAATGCACCATTTGAAGCATTGTATGGTCGTAAGTGTCATTCGCCTATTTCTTGGCACGAGATTGGAGATGTTCAGATCAACGGTCCCGAATTAATACAAGAGACGACGGACAAGATCTTACAAATCCGTGATAACCTCCTCAAGGCTCGAAGTCGTCAAAAGAGTTACGCGGACAAGAGACGCAAACCCTTGGAATTTAATGTAGGTGATCATGTACTTCTCAAGGTATCCCTTGGAAAGGCGTTGTCCGATTTGGTAAGAAAGGCAAAACTCGGTCCTCGCTACGTAGGTCCTTTCAAGATCTTGGAAAGGATTGGCAAGGTAGCATATCGACTGGACCTACCTCAAGCGCTCAACAATGTTCATCCTGTGTTTCATGTTTCAAACTTAAAGAAGTGTCTAGCTAAGAAGACTTCAAGTTCCGCTCGAAGATCTTCAAATCAATGATACCTTGCACTTTGTGGAGAAACCGGCGAAATCATGGACCGAGGAATCAATCAACTAAGGCACAGTCGAATCCCTATCGTCAAGGTTCGATGGGAAGGGAAACGTGGCGCTGGATTTACTTGGGAACTCGAGAGTGATATGAAGACTAAGAATCCGCATCTTTTCGTTGCATCTTCCTAAATTTTGGGACGAAATTTCCTAAAGGAGAGGAGACTGTAACGCCTCGCTTTTTCATACTTTCTATTTATAACAAGCTCGTGTTGTAATTCTATTTTTGGAAATCATTGTATTCGTATTGTTCATTTCGTTGTAAACGTTATAATCGAGACTTGAAACATAATGGGAATGTACTTTCTTTTACCATAATACTTGTCATACATATTCTTACACTCATACACATGAAGCTCATACTCGAAAACGTGACATATTTGCAATTACATGACATTTATAATTATACATGCGTTATATTCGATGTTTATACTCGATCTCGATCATTTCATATATACACATACATTAAACCTAATACTTATGCTTATGAGACCTTATGATAGCTTAAAATACCTTAGCATAACATTAAAACCCGTCACCATTAGCAATACAACAAAAAAAATAATATTGCCCTGACCAAGTCCTTGCGGACCGCAAGGGAAAACTATTACAGTCCGTATGGACCCCTGGCGGGCAGATTTTGAATCAGCTGCGGCAATGTCGCGAATCCACACAACTTATCACCCTCCAATCACCTCCAAACTTCATTTAATCCCTTCCTAACCACCCTACCTTCAACCCTTGTAAATACCCACTCTATTCCAAGCCATTTTCCACTTTCATCACCTTCTAATCTTTCCCAAATCACCCTAAATCATCTCAAGAACATTGCAACATCAGAATTTTCGAGCAGATTCATACCTCTTCACTAAAGTGAGCATATCTTGCTCAAATCTTGTTCGTTTTACTTGATTCTTCTTCTAAATACTTGGATAAACTTTAGGTTTGAATCCTAGGGTTCTCCATGGAGAATCCAGACCTGAAAATGCACCTAAAGTGTCCAAAAACTTTCTGTTGTGTTTTAAAATCTTTCAAACTTTGTTTATACTTATCAAACTTGAGTCTAACTCATCTCAAACCTATGTCCTAATTCTTACAACACTACTTGTGGTTGGTTAGGCTTAAAAACAAGGTTGAGACATTCAAACTAGAGGATTTATCCTCACAGATATTCTGTTTTCATAGAGCTTTAAGCTCACAAGTGATGCAAGTACATGAACTTGTTCATGTGTGTTCACCTTGGTTAGCTTGGGCTATCCTAACTTTGAGACCACAATCACTTGATGATTTTCATCATTATACCAAGTAGTTTACTAGATTGAAAGTGTCACAACCCCGTCTAGCCTTTGACGTGTGTCAAAGTGTGCTCACCGGGCTGTATTTCACTTGGCTACTTGGTATCATGGTGACACACTTTACATTCTTGTCATTTCCATTCTTTTTATATTAATGTTCTAAGACCCTCCTTGTTACCTATGGTAACTTGTGTTGTGGTGAACATCATACAAGGTTCCAAAGTGGATGCTTAATCCTCTCACCTCCTACTTGACTTACATGACACCAAGAGTCCCAAAGTGGATGGTTCATCCTACCACCTCCTACATGACTATATAACTATATATGTATCTATGGACTATAATATAATCCCAAACCGAACCGTTGATAATGACTAAATAATCATCTATCGAATTATTAAGTTTTGTCACTAAAGTATGTAGTTACTTGTCACGATTCTAATAGGTCTCGAACCTATGAAACCATATCAAACCCATTCGGGTTATCATAGTGTCAAGAACAAGTGCTATATCTTAGTGATTATTTTCATACCAAATACTTTAATCTTATTTGCGTAATAGTGCTCGAATAATCCGAATCTTCCGTTACACTCCTAACTAATACCTATCTTCTTCTTCTAGAAGAACAAGGTGCCAAACTCTAAAGATTACAACAAAATTCTCGGGATTACTTTAGTGGAACACTTTAGCAAAACCGTGAGTACACTCGACCCATTTACATTTTATCACTTTTGGGTTGTAACATGTTTCCGTATCAAAATACACTAACACGAACTTATGCTTTTACATAGTCAATCCTTATACATGAATACTTGTTATGCTTAGATACATGCTAGATTATACATGCTTGATCATTAACTTAGCTAGCCCAACTATCATATATAGCGCTATAGGAGTAGCACGCCGCACGTCGGGGTTATGTTAAGATTATCATACTCATTTTAGTCTTGTCAATTTTGTGACAAGGAAGCTCGATCTCGTTAATTTTGGAAACTCGGGGTTTGATTTAGTATTATATGATTAGTATATACTTGCTTACAATTACCATGTGGATTCGAGTTATAACTTTTTATACCTATGTTATGTATTCACCAAACTTGTGTACTCGCCTTTGCTTTTGCATTGAACTCGTATTTTAAACATGTTACAGGTTGATGAAGATGATGTCATGAAATTGGAGTAGTGATGATGATTAGATACACATATAGACGTTTAGGTTTATAAATGTTATATCAAATTTTGCTCTTTGCTATTGTTGTACTTCGAAATTTCTTGTAATGTATGAAAATTTTGCTATGAAATGAAATCCGGTTTAATTAAATATAGTCACAATTAGTATTTATGAGCAATGAGCAATCTCTTTCGTCGCGCCTCGATGTTTCCGCCATCGGTTTGGGGTGTGACAGATTGGTATTAGAGCCATAACTGTAGGGAATTAGGTAGAATTACCATGTTCGACCTAGTATATAGTTTAAGTGTCCCGTTTTGACCATTCCTACATCATGCTTAAAACTTTATTCTTCCTCATTGCTTCTTCCTTATCTTTTGGTCTTAAAATTTACCTAACGTATTTCCTAAGACGTTTACACAATACACTTGAAGACTCGAAGACACTCGTGATGCAAACGAGACGATTTGCACCAAGATAGGTCCAATGACTTATAATTTTTGGTGAAATCTCTCATTCCGCGTATTCGACTTTTTCACGAAGTTCATCAACTTAGGTGTGATATCCACACCTTGATGGAAACTTTCCTTTTATACTCTAGTGGATCTTACAAACGAGTCGGAATATGCTCCTCGTTTAGTAAGAAACAACCACACTTAGGGTATGAAATCGTCAAGTTAGGGGTGAAACCCGTACCATGTCGATAAAGTCCCGTTCCTCAATTTTCAACTCGCCAAAGTCTTGAATTTTCGATCGACTAGGGACATGTAGTAACTGGAAGGGTAAAATGCCGTTAATCGCTTCTCGACGAGAGCGTTTTACCTATTAGGCCAAAGCATGTTCCCTAACTCGAAAGATCTTACGAATCACTTGGAATAGTCGACGTTTCTCTACCCGAAAAAAATCCCATTGTTTTATTGAGCCAATCTTTTATGTTATGTCAATTTTATGTGATTTTATACTTGTTACCTTATTCGTTTCAAACCGTTACACAACTCGCACGTTTATCGCAATAAAAAACAATATTAAATCTCGTGAACAAACTAAATTTATACTCTTTATTCGTATTTATACGTGATTATACCTGATGAATTCATGCAAACTTTGTAAACTATACTTGATGAACCCATACAACATTATGTGAACCATACTTGAACCTTATACATGCTAATACATGCAAAACTTGTTTTCTTTATTATGATTAAGTCTCATACCCTTTTCTTCTATGTTGAACCTCTAGATGAACTCCCCAAACTCATCCAAGAAATCCAAGAGATCCAACAAGGGGTCCAACCACAACAATAACAACAACAATGAAGACTCCATCTCCAAGCAAGACCTCGTTGGTCTTGTTGCTGAGCAAATGGCCGATCAAATGGCCCGTGTCATCCCCGATATTGTTAGCCAACTTCATACCATCCACACCGAAACACCTAAACCCTCCGCCGATTCGAAAACCGAAGCCCCAAAAACGTCCTACCAATTCAAGCATTTCATGGCTTGCAAACCAGTCGAATTCACTGGCATGGACGGTGCCACCGCCATGATCAATTGGTTTGACGCTATGGAACTTACCTTTCTTCAGGGCAGGTGCCCTGATGAACTTCGAACCCTCAATGCTACCGGGGTCTTTCGCCAGAGAGCCCTCGAGTGGTGGACTACTGAGCGCAACAAGCGTGGCAATGAAGCAGCCCATGCTCTAACTTGGAACGAGCTTAAGCAGCTCATGAGGGATCAGTTCTGTCCTCCCCACGAGACCTAGAAGCTCGAGAACGAATTCTGGAATCTCACATAGCAAGGAGCGACGCTAAGGGGCTGATCTCTCGCTTCAAACAGTTGAGTATCATCTGTCCTAGACAGGTGGATACGGTCCCAAGGAGATACTAAGCTCATTCGTTCCCTTTCGCCTGTGATTATGAACCATGTAGCCACTGCTGGCCCCAAAACCATCGAAGAAGCCTATAGTACTATCATAGAGCTTAACCACAACTGAATCCTTCAAAGGGCCTACGACAAGGTTCCTACGAAGCATGCGCACCAAGCCACCACCAATACCACCACCACTACCGAGTCGCCTCCCCCCCAAGCCAAAAAGAACAACATCAAGAATAAGAAGCGGAAGGATCCTGTTCAAAACAACGCGGTTGTCACTCCGCCTACCCCTACACCTCTAAATGCCATCTCCACTACCCAAAACAACGACCCATCCAAACGAAACTACACAGCACTTGGCCTAGGTGCGATCGTTGCACCTACCACCATCTCCCTTCCACCTCGCGCCGAAAGTGCGCCAACTGTAACAGGATGGGGCATCTTTCTAGCCATTGTCGCCAACCCCAAAGCAACCAAGCCATTGTCCCTAACCCTAAACCTAACCCGAACCAAACTCAACCGCAGCGACAAAATGATCATGTGCAAGCATGTTACAAGTGTGGAGATCTCACTCATCTCGCCAATGTTTGCCCTCTCCTCAACCAACAGCATCAGCAGCCTGAGCCTGCAAAAGGACAAGCTTTCATACTTACCTCCGCTCAAGCCCAAAGCTCTAACGACGTCATTACTGGTACGTTCCCTGTGAATCATATTTATGCTTCATGCCTATTTGATACTGGTGCCGATAGAAGCTTTGTAACTCTAGAATTCGAACCCTTGCTTAAGTGCGAACGAACTAAAATGCCTAATCCTTTCGCTGTCGAAGTCGCTAATGGTAAGGCCATCTCCATTGATTCCTTCTTTCTGGTTGCTCTTTGATTCTTAACGATCATACGTTCTCCATCGATCTCATTCCCATGCAAATGGGTAGTTTTGACATCATAGTAGGCATGGATTGGCTTATGCGAGTTCGTGCCGAAGTTATTTGTTCCGAAAAATTCATTCGCATACCTTTTCCTCAAGGTGATTCTCTACACGTCTATGGCGAGAAATCTTCTAGGTCTCAAGATGATGTCGTGCATCAAAGCGAACAAGTACTTGCGTAAGGAGTACTTTGCCTTTCTCGCCCACATTATGGAAAAGAAAGACAAAGGTCCAAGCATAAGTGATGTTCCTGTCGTTTGTGAATTTCCTTCCGTTTTTCCTGAGGATCTTCCTGGTCCTCCGCCTCCTCGAGCTGTCGATTTTCGTATTGATCTTATTCCTGGCGCAACTCTTGTTGCGAAGGCTCCCTATTGATTAGCACTCTCGGAAATGCAAGAGCTATCGAGCAAGCTTCAAGAACTTCTTGATAATGGATTTATACGCCCTAGTGCTTCTCCTTGGGGCGCTCTTGTTCTTTTCGTCAAAAAGAAAGATGGATCTTTCCGCATGTGTATTGACTATCGTGAGCTCAACAAGCTTGTCACAACCCCGACCCGCAGCGGAAAAGGTGATCGGGGCATGATTGGGTTATCATCAAAGCTCATGACATTTATTAAGCGTTTCATATTCATTAATACAAATTAAATGGAAATTTACAATGATTGCTACAACATGATCTAACTAACAATCTAAACTTCTTTGTTCTCTTCTAAGGCATATCCTATGTTTTCCTTGCTTCAACCTGTTCACCTGTATCATGTGTAAAAGGGTTTTTGGATCAACATAATGTTGGCGAGTGAATCCTATGGAAAACATTTGAACAATTTATTTAACTTGATTATGAAATATGTGCACAACCAAACATGAGTAAAAATAGATGTAACTTAATCAACAATCATAAGATGTTAAATGAAACACTCATGAACAATAATGGAACAATTAAAGGCACGCGATGCTCAACTCGTCTCTCACGAGGAACTGAGGGCCTAATGAATGAATTGCATAACCATGATAATATGAATGACACAACTACAAACAATACAAACTCAATGATACACTCATGAACATTAATGAATTTGAATTGAAGCACGCGATGTTCTACTCGTCTCCCACGAGGAACTGATGGGCTTAATGTATGCGTTCATATAATTTGACAAACGGAATATAAGTAAATCACAACAATAAAACAATCTAAGTTTAAGTCATGATGTGGTATGGCACAAGTTTAAATAAATAAATTAATTATTTCATAACACATGACACACCCCAAAACGTGTAATTTAAAAGGGGAAGTTGTAAGATTCACTCACAGTGGGTGCGTTCGGTTGATGACGTTGAATGCACGCGAAGTGGTTTTAACCACGAGTGAGATTTAACCTAGATAAATCGCATTATGGTTTGGTAAGTAAACGGATTTTATTAATCTATTTTAGTAGGATTGTTGGGTGTATTTTTGTGAGTTTGAGGCTATTTTCTAACCTTAAAAATGTTATTTTTAAGTATTTATAATTGATTTTTAATTAAAATAATTAAATAAAAATAATAAAAAAAATTATTTTTTTCTGACCGTTGACCGGCCCGTTGACCGTTGACCTGACCGTTGACCGGTTCGATGGCATATTATTGTGCGCTGAGTGAGGCTCGAACCCGAGACCTCTCGTATGCGTGCACGCAGCTCTACCAACTGAGCTACGTGTCTAACCCGTTATATATCTGATTTTAATTATATATATATATTAATTAATTTAAACCGAAAATCATTTTATTTTAAAAACAGTTTTAAGCGAACCGGACTTGCACTCCACAGGTCTCGAACCCGGGACCTGTGGTTTAATCTAACACACAGTCCACCGCTGGACTGTGTGTTCAACATGTTATATAATTCGATTTTTATTATACTTAAATATTAATTAGTTATTTCCTTTTCTGCCTTATTTAAAAAGAAGAGATAACTGTCCGAGTCGGTGCAGAAGACCGGACTCGAACTCGTGACCAGTGATATAAACAAACACACAGTCCACCGCTGGACTGTGTGTCTAACTTGGTTATTATTCCGGTTATCAATATACTTAACATATAACTGTGGCGACTCCGGTTCAGTTTAAACAAAAAATTATTTTTATTAAGGCAGCGTGTGTGAGACGGGAATCGAACTCGAGACCTTTGCATGTTTAACGTGCACACAGTCCACCGCTGGACTGTGTGTCTAACCCGAGTAATATCCTGATTTATATTAAACTTATATGATAACAATACATCGTCTTCTTCACTGAAATATAACCAGGAATCGGAAATCGACTGGTTCAAGATTTTTATCAGTTTATTAGTGTGTTTCAGTCTATTAAAGTGAGATAAGGGTGAAAAGATAAAGAAAATAAGCGAAAAGGTATACCGACTGGACCCTCTGTTTTCCGGCAGAACTCCGGCGACAGCAATCAACTCCGGCGTCAGGTGTCTTGCAGCAGCAAGTCTCCGGAAAGCTTGGAAAAAGTATGGGTATCTCCGGTATAAGCTTCAGGGGCTCAGTGAGGTTCAGAAATAAGAAAATCGGTTTTTCCGGCGATGAGCAGGGAAATTCCGGCGAGTGGAATTTCGCCGAGGAAAGGTGTGTTTTTGAGCGAAAAGGTTTGCAGACGGTTGTGGGTGAATTTATAAGGCAAAAAGTTGAAGAATCTGGTCTGATTTCCGACTGTGTTCGCTGATTTAAATTTCCCGGCGGTTATGGTTTTGGTCACGGACTTCAAACATCGGTTATAACCGATGTCTGGTTAAAGGTTTACGTTATAACGTAAATTGTAGTTAAGACTCGCGAGATTTCCGGGATTCCGACGACTGAATTGTTTGGGCGCCGGTTTTGAATTCGTAAAGTCACTTTATCAATTAAATGATTCTATTATTCATCAAACAGAACAAGTGGCGCAGTGGTTTATGTGTGTGAGATAAGTCGCTGAACTGATTCGGTACAGACCCGGGTTCGAAACCCGGCAGAAGCAAATCATTTTTTATTTTGCGATTTTTGACAGTTTTTCAAAAACTAAATATATATTCTTGTATAATAATTGATTACGGATCGTTTAAAAATATTTTGGGCATTTAATTCGCAACGAAATTTTTGACTGACTGTTCGGTTGATAACGGAGCGGGTTTGGTAAATCCGTTTTTGACGGATGTTACAGTATCCCCTGCTTTTTAGAAATTTCTTCCCGAAATTTAAATTATGATATATTTTGACTAAAAGGATGGTGATGTTTTGTTTGACAGTTGTATGCTCAGAAAAATGAGGGTTTAAGTTTTTGTTCGAGGCGTTAACGTTCCTTGTAAGGGTTAAGTACCCTATTCAGGAATCGCTTTTTGTTGCCTACTGTATGAGTGTTGATAAGCAGAAATGATTTGCTAAAAATGATATCATGCATATGAGTTTAGATACGTTTGGGAAAGTATGGTTATATCCTAAGGCAAATCTTCTAACACTACAACCTATATGGAACACAACAACTGGTATTTGAACATAAGTAAACACAACAGCTAATATTCGAACATGAATAAACACATCAGCAAATATTTGAACATGGATAAACACATCAGTAAATATTTGAACATGAATAAACACATCAGCAAGTATTTGAACATGAATAAACACAACAGCAAATATTTGAATCCACATTCTGATAGCATATATGTTTGAATGATGGAAGTTCCTCTCTCGTTTGTTATGATGGAGAGGTTAGTTTATGTAGAAATGGATCTCAATCCAATCTCTTTAAATAACATGATGATATAAATATAACACAAATTCCAACCAAGGCAATAATAAATCCTACATGGAACTTCTCATAACCGCCTGATAATGCCTCTGATCCTTTGGCAAGAATACTTATATATAGGAAGTACCAGCGGCGTATCCACCATATTCTTGCCAAATTTTCATTAGTTTTATCCACAAGTTATGATTGGTTACCAAGAACTAATAAATCCTACATAGAACTTTTCATAACCGTCCGATAATGCCCCTGATCCTTTGACAAGAATACTTATATATAGGAAGTACCAGCGGCGTATCCACCATATTCTTGTCAAATTTTCATTGGTTTTATCAGTGAATTATGATTAGTCCTATAACTCTACAACCAATACAACAAACATAAAATACTGAAATGAAATATATCTGTGCGATCAAGGCTCAATCGAACGGAGCCGATCGTATTGCATGTACTGAAAATGAAATGGATGTGCGCTCAAGGCTCAATCAAACGGAGCCGAACGTATTGAATGTACTGAAATTGAAATTGTGTGCTCAAGGCTCAATCGGGTGGAGCCGAGCGTATTGCATGTACTGAAAATGAATAACTTAACCACACAAACAGCCTATGCATGGAACCTCTCATAACCGCCTGATAATGCCTCCGATCATTTGACAAGAATACTTATATATAGGAAGTACCAACGGCGTATCCACCATATCCTTGTCAAATTTTCATTGACTTTATCCGCAAGTTATGGTTAGTTCGATGCGACTCTACTACAAACACCACAACCACAAGATACTGATAATGAAATTGAATGTGCGCTCAAGGCTCAATCAAACGGAGCCGAACGTATTGCATGAACTGGGAATGTAAATTGAAATGTGCGCTCAAGGCTCAATCAAACGGAGCCGAACGTATTGCATGTATTGAAATGTAAAATGAAATAACCGATCAAGGCTCAAACAAACGGAGCCGATCGTGCGGGCACGCCCTGATCAACCGCATAATAAAATGGGGATCAAACTCAACCTCGATGGATGGGGAGCTGCGGCCTCAGCAAAAGCATATACTGAAAACAATATATAATATATAATATCCAATAATTTCTCTAACAGTCTACACACGTGATAAAGAAACACATAAAACTAAACGATAGGAGTTGAATCTGGATCTTCGGCAAAGAGGACTAGCTGAGTATCTTCGTTTGGACCGTTAATATCTTCGACAGGATTGGCGTTGATATTGAAGACTCTTCCTCTTGCTGGTGGCATAGTGGTTGGGTTTTCTTGGTTTACTTGGTTAACTGGGTTTGATTGGGCTTGAGTGTTGATAACGTTAACCAATTGAGGGCATGTGTTTCTAAAGTGGGTAGGATCGCCACAATTGAAACAGGCTCGCGCATATGGGAACATGGGGTATTGGGGTTGGTGATAAGTTTGGGCCATGTTTTGAGTAGGGGAAAAGGTTTGGTTTTGAAAGGTGCGACAAACATTGCTCAAATGACCATAGCGTCCACAAGTTGCACATAGACGACAAAGTAGGGTATGGGATGGTGATAAAAAACAGTTGTTGCATCGAGGGTGAGGTCCAAGATATGGTTTCTTATCTGGGTAAGCTGAGTTGGGTGCCACTTGGGTGATTGGGATAGCTCGAATGGGTATGGCGTGTAAAACTGGTTGATTTCGTTGGGTAGCAGCGAAAAGTCGCCCGACTCTTCTTCTCTTAGGATTGGGTTGAGAAGGGGATTCGGTTTGAGTGGAGTCGGAAGTTTCAGTCGGTTCTTTATCCTTCTTTTTCTCCTCCTTGAAGTCTTTGTTTCGGATTCGGTTCTCGGTGAGCTCTGTTGCTAGCTCCATCGCTGCTTCTAAAGTTGCAGGCTTGATACTTATAACAGGGTCTTGAATCTTTGACGGAAGACCACGAATGTAGTGCTCGATCAAACGGTAAAGGGGAGTGAACATGTTGGGAACCATTTGATGTAATTCGAGGAACCTTTTGTTGTAGGTGATGTGGTCTCCTTCCATTTGCTTCAATGAGTAAAATTCATCTTCTAACTTCTTGATTTCGCTCCTTGGGCAAAAACGTCTGGTCATGATTTCCTTCAATTCGTTCCAAGTTAAGGACATAGCATCTTCCACACCTCGTTTTGCCTTCTCTGTGTTCCACCAAGTAAGTGCTATCCCATATAATCGACCGGTAGCATATCGCACTTTGCGATCGTCAGGGCAATCGAAATTTAGAAATGTGTTCTCCATTTCTTCAAACCAATGGAGGAGAGCGGTGACGCCTTCAGTCCCTTTGTATTTCGGAGGGTCGCATGACTTGAAGTGCTTGTAGGTGCATTTAGTGGTATTTGGGGGAGAGTTGAAAATGTTTTGGTTTGCTTGATTGACAGGATTATCGGTAAGTGCTTGTTGAACTTGGATTACAATATTGGGTATTACGGCAGCCATTTGTTGAGCGATTAAGGCAGCCATGCGCTCGCGGGCTTTTCTTGCTCTCGTCTTCCTACGGGCGAGGTTAGAAGACATCTACAAGGAATACATGACAAGAGTATGAGTTGGATGCTTTTGAGATCATGGGTCGCATTAAGAATGAACATTCATAAAATAATTATAGATAAATAAATTACTACATCCATTGGATGTCTTGGGCTTTGCTCGCTGTTAGGCCCTTCATGCCGCCATACTTTACCTGTGTAATCATGTGGGCCCCCATGAATACCGGTTTTTCATATGGTTCGCACCGGTTTCTGCCTGGTTGCGTACACAAAAACCCGGAGAAAATCGAGAAATATGTATACAACGTGTGATATTCGGAATGTGTCCAGGTGTAGACACGGTGACACCTCAAAGTAGGTTTAGTTCGAACGACGTTTGGTGTGGCATGCTTTGGCCTAATAGGTCCTTCGTACTCTCATTGTTGGTCCCCAGGTAGGCAAACTGGTCCGTTATATTGGATTTATACGAATGCCAGCCTAGACAGGACGTTCCGACTACCGGTACTTGTACCCTTCCAGTTACTACATGCCCGTCGCAGAACTTACTTTGATGAGATTTGAAAATTGCACAAAATCTTTGGATAATGAGAGTATGAAAATAAATGGAACACATGAACATCGATATATGTATAATGAATATGTATATATGTATAATGAATATGTATATAAGCATGTATGTTTGACTGTGAATGTAAACAAATATGAAACAAATAAATATCACAAGTTTGTATGTAACCACCTAATCAATTAAAATTTAGGCAGACTATAGTATAGGCTCTAAGGGTCTAATAACCTATCCTATATCCCTATAGTCATGGCTCTGATACCAATCTGTCACACCCCGACCCGCAGCGGAAAAGGTGATCGGGGCATGATTGGGTTATCATCAAAGCTCATGACATTTATTAAGCGTTTCATATTCATTAATACAAATTAAATGGAAATTTACAATGATTGCTACAACATGATCTAACTAACAATCTAAACTTCTTTGTTCTCTTCTAAGGCATATCCTATGTTTTCCTTGCTTCAACCTGTTCACCTGTATCATGTGTAAAAGGGTTTTTGGATCAACATAATGTTGGCGAGTGAATCCTATGGAAAACATTTGAACAATTTATTTAACTTGATTATGAAATATGTGCACAACCAAACATGAGTAAAAATAGATGTAACTTAATCAACAATCATAAGATGTTAAATGAAACACTCATGAACAATAATGGAACAATTAAAGGCACGCGATGCTCAACTCGTCTCTCGCGAGGAACTGAGGGGCCTAATGAATGAATTGCATAACCATGATAATATGAATGACACAACTACAAACAATACAAACTCAATGATACACTCATGAACAATAATGAATTTGAATTGAAGCACGCGATGTTCTACTCGTCTCCCACGAGGAACTGATGGGCTTAATGTATGCGTTCATATAATTTGACAAACGGAATATAAGTAAATCACAACAATAAAACAATCTAAGTTTAAGTCATGATGTGGTATGGCACAAGTTTAAATAAATAAATTAATTATTTTCATAACACATGACACACCCCAAAACGTGTAATTTAAAAGGGGAAGTTGTAAGATTCACTCACAGTGGGTGCGTTCGGTTGATGACGTTGAATGCACGCGAAGTGGTTTTAACCACGAGTGAGATTTAACCTAGATAAATCGCATTATGGTTTGGTAAGTAAACGGATTTTATTAATCTATTTTAGTAGGATTGTTGGGTGTATTTTTGTGAGTATGAGGCTATTTTCTAACCTTAAAAATGTTATTTTTAAGTATTTATAATTGATTTTTAATTAAAATAATTAAATAAAAATAATAAAAAAAATTATTTTTTTCTGACCGTTGACCGGCCCGTTGACCGTTGACCTGACCGTTGACCGGTTCGATGGCATATTATTGTGCGCTGAGTGAGGCTCGAACCCGAGACCTCTCGTATGCGTGCACGCAGCTCTACCAACTGAGCTACGTGTCTAACCCGTTATATATCTGATTTTAATTATATATATATATTAATTAATTTAAACCGAAAATCATTTTATTTTAAAAACAGTTTTAAGCGAACCGGACTTGCACTCCACAGGTCTCGAACCCGGGACCTGTGGTTTAATCTAACACACAGTCCACCGCTGGACTGTGTGTTCAACATGTTATATAATTCGATTTTTATTATACTTAAATATTAATTAGTTATTTCCTTTCTGCCTTATTTAAAAAGAAGAGATAACTGTCCGAGTCGGTGCAGAAGACCGGACTCGAACTCGTGACCAGTGATATAAACAAACACACAGTCCACCGCTGGACTGTGTGTCTAACTTGGTTATTATTCCGGTTATCAATATACTTAACATATAACTGTGGCGACTCCGGTTCAGTTTAACAAAAAATTATTTTTATTAAGGCAGCGTGTGTGAGACGGGAATCGAACTCGAGACCTTTGCATGTTTAACGTGCACACAGTCCACCGCTGGACTGTGTGTCTAACCCGAGTAATATCCTGATTTATATTAAACTTATATGATAACAATACATCGTCTTCTTCACTGAAATATAACCAGGAATCGGTAATCGACTGGTTCAAGATTTTTATCAGTTTATTAGTGTGTTTCAGTCCATTAAAGTGAGATAAGGGTGAAAAGATAAAGAAAAATAAGCGAAAAGGTATACCGACTGGACCCTCTGTTTTCCGGCAGAACTCCGGCGACAGCAATCAACTCCGGCGTCAGGTGTCTTGCAGCAGCAAGTCTCCGGAAAGCTTGGAAAAAGTATGGGTATCTCCGGTATAAGCTTCAGGGGCTCAGTGAGGTTCAGAAATAAGAAAATCGGTTTTCCGGCGATGAGCAGGGAAATTCCGGCGAGTGGAATTTCGCCGAGGAAAGGTGTGTTTTTGAGCGAAAAGGTTTGCAGACGGTTGTGGGTGAATTTATAAGGCAAAAAGTTGAAGAATCTGGTCTGATTTCCGACTATGTTCGCTGATTTAAATTTCCCGGCGGTTATGGTTTTGGTCGCGGACTTCAAACATCGGTTATAACCGATGTCTGGTTAAAGGTTTACGTTATAACGTAAATTGTAGTTAAGACTCGCGAGATTTCCGGGATTCCGACGACTGAATTGTTTGGGCGCCGGTTTTGAATTCGTAAAGTCACTTTATCAATTAAATGATTCTATTATTCATCAAACAGAACAAGTGGCGCAGTGGTTTATGTGTGTGAGATAAGTCGCTGAACTGATTCGGTACAGACCCGGGTTCGAAACCCGGCAGAAGCAAATCATTTTTATTTTGCGATTTTTGACAGTTTTTCAAAAACTAAATATATATTCTTGTATAATAATTGATTACGGATCGTTTAAAAATATTTTGGGCATTTAATTCGCAACGAAATTTTTGACTGACTGTTCGGTTGATAACGGAGCGGGTTTGGTAAATCCGTTTTTGACGGATGTTACAAAGCTTACAGTCAAGAACCGATACCCCCTTCCTCGAATTGACGATCTCTTTGATCAACTCCAAGGTGCGACTTGTTTCTCAAAAATCGACCTCCGTTCTGGCTACCATCAACTTCGAGTTTCCGAGGAAGATGTACCCAAAACTGCTTTTCGCACACGTTATGGACATTACGAGTTCGTGGTCATGCCTTTTGGTTTGACCAACGCGCCTGCAGTGTTTATGGATCTCATGAACCGTGTGTGTAACCGTTTCTTGATCAATTCGTAATTGTATTCATCGACGATATCCTAACCTACTCCAAGACAAAAGAAGAGCATGGACGATCAATTTGTAACTGTATTCAGCTTTTGCAAACCGAACGTCTTTGTGCCAAATTCTCCAAATGTGAATTTTGGCTAAACGAGGTTCAATTCTTAGGTCACACCGTCAATGAACTCGGTATTCATGTTGACCCTGCAAAGATAGAAGTTGTGAAGAATTGGATTGCACCTAAGTCGCCTCTGAAATTCGTTCGTTTCTTGACCTAGCTGGGCATTATCGCCGTTTCATCTCGAACTTCTCAAAGATTGCCGTTCCTTTGACCTCGTTGACTCAAAAAGACAAACTTTTTGTTTGGGGTCCCGAACAAGAAAATCTTTCCAAACGCTCAAGGACATGCTTTGTTATGCTCCTATCCTTACTCTGCCCGATGGAAATGATGATTTCGTTGTGTATTGAGATGCTTCGAATCTAGGTCTTGGTTGCGTTCTCATGCAACGGGACAAAGTCATCACTTACGCGTCGAGACAACCCAAAATCCATGAGAAAAACCATACTACTCACGAGCTTGAACTTGGTGCAGTTGTTTTTGCAATAAAGATTTGGAGACACTACCTTTATGGTACAAAGTGTACGGTCTTTACCGATCACAAGAGCCTCCAACATATCTTTGATCAAAAGGAACTCAACATGCGTCAATGTCGTTGGGTTAAATTGTTAAACGACTACGACTGTGATATTCGCTACCACCCTGGTAAGGCGAATGTCATGGCCGATGCACTCAGTCGTAAGACTCATGTTAAGAGCGTTTGTTGCTACCAAATCATGGGAAAATTCAACGAGTTGATTCGTCACGCACAATTTGCCGTTATTAACGAGGGTAACCTCGATAATGAGTTGAATTGTGGAGTCGAAACCCGCTCGAAGCTAAGCCGATGGTATTCTTTACTACCATGGTCGCATTTGGATTCCCGATCGTCTCAATCTTCAAAACACCTTGATGGACGAAGCTCACAAATCCCGATACTCCATTCGTCCTAGCGCCGACAAGATGTATCATGATCTCCGAACATCTTATTGGAGGCCTGGGATGAAGAAAGATATCGTCCTTTATGTCTCGAAGTGTCTTACATGTTCCAAAGTCAAGGCCGAACATCAACGTCCCTCTGGTTTGCTCGAACAACCAGTAGTCCCTGTCTGGAAATGGGAGAGCTATGCCATGGATTTTATCACCAAATTTCCTCGTACTTCGTCTGGTCATGACAACATTTGGGTTATCATTGATCGCCTGATGAAATCCGCTCACTTCCTCGCCATTCGTGAAGATTACAAGGTCGAGAAATTGGCTTGTATGTACACATATGAAGTCATAAGCCATCATGGTACCCCTTTTGATATTATCTCTGATCGCGACGCTCGTTTCACTTCTCTCCTTTGGCAAACTTTTCAATCCGCCCTTGGCACTCGTCTTAACCTAAGTACCGCTTTTCATCCTCAGTCCGATGGTAAAACCGAGCGTACGATCCAAACTTTGGAGCGTATGCTTCGTTCTTGCGTAATCGTGTTTGGCGGTAATTGGGATTCGCACTTACCTTTGGTAGGATTCTCGTACAATAATAGTTATCACGCCAGAATTCAAATGGCTCCATTTGAAGCATTGTATGGTCGTAAGTGTCGTTCGCCTATTTGTTGGCATGAGATTGGAGATGTTCAGATCACCGGTCCCGAATTAATACAAGAGACGACGGACAAGAACTTACAAATCCATGATAACCTCCTCAAGGCTCGAAGTCGTCAAAAGAGTTACGCGGACAAGAGACGCAAACCCTTAGAATTTAATGTAGGTGATCATGTACTTCTCAAGGTATCCCCTTGGAAAGGCGTTGTCCGATTTGGTAAGAAAGGCAAACTCGCTCCTCGCTATGTAGGTCCTTTCAAGATCTTGGAAAGGATTGGCAAGGTAGCATATCGACTGGACCTACCTCAAGCGCTCAACAATGTTCATCCTGTGTTTCATGTTTCAAACTTAAAGAAGTGTCTAGCTAAAGAAAGACTTCAAGTTCCGCTTGAAGATCTTCAAATCAATGATACCTTGCACTTTGTGGAGAAACCGGCCGAAATCATGGACCGAGGAATCAATCAACTAAGGCACAGTCGAATCCCTATCATCAAGGTTCGATGGGAAGGGAAACGTGGCGCTGGATTTACTTGGGAACTCGAGAGTGATATGAAGACTAAGAATCCGCATCTTTTCGTTGCATCTTCCTAAATTTCGGGACGAAATTTCCTAAAGGAGAGGAGACTGTAACGGCTCGCTTTTTCATACTTTCTATTTATAACAAGCTCGTGTTGTAATTCTATTTTTGGAAATCATTGTATTCGTATTCTTCATTTCGTTGTAAACGTTATAATCGAGACTTGAAACATAATGGGAATGTACTTTTTTTACCACAATACTTGTCATACATATTCTTACACTCATACATATGAAGCTCATACTCGAAAACATGACATATTTGCAATTACATGACATTTATAATTAATACATGCATTAGATTCGATGTTTATACTCGATCTCGATCATTTCATATATACACATACATTAGAACCTAATACTTATGCTTATGAGACCTTATGATAGCTTAAAATACCTTAGCATAACATTAAAACCCGTCACCATTAGCAATACAACAAAAAAAATAATATTGCCCTGACCAAGTCCTTGCGGACCGCAAGGGAAAACTATTACGGTCCGTATGGACCCCTGGCGGGCAGATTTTGAATCAGCTGCGGCATGTCGCGAATCCACACAACTTATCACCCTCCAATCACCTCCAAACTTCATTTAATCCCCTCCTAACCACCCTACCTTCAACCCTTGTAAATACCCACTCTATTCCAAGCCATTTTCCACTTTCATCACCTTCTAATCTTTCCCAAATCACCCTAAATCATCTCAAGAACATTGCAACATCAGAATTTTCGAGCAGATTCATACCTCTTCACTAAAGTGAGCATATCTTGCTCAAATCTTGTTCATTTTACTTGATTCTTCTTTCTAAATACTTGGATAAACTTTAGGTTTGAATCCTAGGGTTCTCCATGGAGAATCCAGACCTGGAAATGCACCTAAAGTGTCCAAAACTTTCTGTTGTGTTTTAAAATCTTTCAAACTTTGTTTATACTTATCAAACTTGAGTCTAACTCATCTCAAACCTATGTCCTAATTCTTACAACACTACTTGTGGTTGGTTAGGCTTAAAAACAAGGTTGAGACATTCAAACTAGAGGATTTATCCTCACATATATTCTGTTTTCATAGAGCTTTAAGCTCACAAGTGATGCAAGTACATGAACTTGTTCATGTGTGTTCACCTTGGTTAGCTTGGGCTATCCTAACTTTGAGACCACACATCACTTGATGATTTTCATCATTATCCCAAGTAGTTTGCTAGATTGAAAGTGTCACAACCCCGTCTAGCCTTTGACGTGTGTCAAAGTGTGCTCACCGGGCTGTATTTCACTTGGCTACTTGGTATCATGGTGACACACTTTACATTCTTGTCATTTCCATTATTTTTATATTAATGTTCTAAGACCCTCCTTGTTACCTATGGTAACTTGTGTAGTGGTGAACATCATACGAGGTTCCAAAGTGGATGCTTAATCCTCTCACCTCCTACATGACTTACATGACACCAAGAGTCCCAAAGTGGATGGTTCATCCTACCACCTCCTACATGACTATATAACTATATATGTATCTATGGACTATAATATAATCACAAACCGAACCGTTGATAGACTAAATAATTATCTATCGAATTATTAAGTTTTGTCACTAAAGTATGTAGTTCCTTGTCACGATTCTAATAGGTCTCGAACCTATGAAACCATATCAAACCCATTCGGGTTATCATAGTGTCAAGAACAAGTGCTATATCTTAGTGATTATTTTCATACCATAATACTTTAATCTTATTTTCGTAATCATGCTCGAATAATCCGAATCTTCCTTTACACTCCTAACTAATACCTATCTTCTTCTTGTAGAAGGACAAGGTGCCAAACTCTAAAGATCATAACAAAACTCTCGGGATTACTTTTGTGAAACACTTTAGCAAAACCGTGAGTACACTCGACCCATTTACCTTTTATCACTTTTGGGTTGTAACATGTTTCCGTATCAAAATACACTATCACGAACTTATGCTTTTACATACTCAATCCTTATACATGAATACTTGTTATGCTTAGATACATGCCAGATTATACATGCTTGATCATTAACTTAGTTAGCCCAATTTATCATATATAGCGCTATAGGAGTAGCACGCCGCCCGTCGGGTTATGTTAAGATTATCATACTCATTTTAGTCTTGTCGCTTTTGTGACAAGGGAAGCTCGATCTCATTAAACTTTTTGTGGAAACTCGGGGTTTGATCTAGTATTGTATGATTAGTATATACTTGCTTACAATTACCATGTGGATTCGACTAATACCTTTTTTTATACCTATGCTATGTATTCACCAAACTTGTGTACTCGCCTTTGCTTTTGCATTGAACTCGTATTTTAAACATGTTACAGGTTGATGAAGATGATGCTATGAACTTGGAGTAGTGATGATGATTAGATACACATATAGACGTTTAGGTTTACAAATGTTGTATCAAATTTTCCCTTTGCTATTGTTGTATTTTGAAATTTCTTGTAATGTATGAAATTTTTGCTATGAAACGAAACCCGGTTTAATTAAATATTGTCGCAATTAGTATTTATGAGCAATGAGCAATCTCTTTCGTCCCGCCTTGATGATTCCGCGATCGGTTGGGGTGTGACATTTATCATACTAGAACTAGGGATTTTCATCTCTTATGCAAAACCTCATTTCGTCATGTAATTGAACATTTGTCTCAACATCCAAATTATTCAAGTTTCTCATACAAACTAGTAAACATGATGATTATATCACTATTACAACATCAATTTTATAATATCATCAAAACCCACTTCATGACATGTATGAACACTTAGATCAAATCTTTAAATTGTTCAAGTACTTTACACATACTAGCAAGTATGATGATCATAAACATAAATACATCATCACTTTCATCATACTATCTATAAACTCGAAATCAAGACTATCACAATCAAGTTCTTACTCATAGAACATCTTTCAAAATGTGAAATTGCAACATACCTTGTGATTATCAAGCATGGATGATCAATAATCAAGGTTCATGCCCAAGATTTAGCATCAATGCACACTTGAATTTGCTAGAATTTGTGTTTGAGGGTTTGTAGGGGTTTTCTCCCCTTTCTCTCTAAATCACGATATAGGAAACTTGTGGTGTGTTTTATCTTTTAATACCCACAAGTTTTATTAATAGCCCAATTCGGCCCTATAGTTTGGTTTTATGATAATTGTGCCATAGTTTACCCACTTTACTAATACACAACATGTTTTTTAACTAGTTTAATATTCCTAGTTGCCTACTTCTCGTTAGTTATCATACAAACATGATAATTCTATATATTAAGTTCAGGGATGCTACTATCTGACTCCAATTAAGTCCTAATTACATGGGCCTTTTACAACTTTATCTTATAAAATATTTATTCACTTTTTATTTAATATTAGGTTTATTTTTGAATCATAATGTTTATCAGTTTGATTTTTACCACTAAAGGTATTTTACCAACTCATTCCCAGTAAATTTGGTTTAATTACCAAATCCATTTTTGGGATATTACAATCACACAGAACAATAAGAAGCTTACAATTTTAAGAGAAAAAGATAATTTAGTTCCAAGGAAGGTAGACTATGAGCAACTAGATTTCCATATCAAAAACTTATTGGTCCCCCGGAACTTCCAACTGCAAAGAACATCTCCTCAACTGTAAGAAGCTATCTAAAAAGATAAAAGGAGATGCCTACACAAGACATAAAGAAATATCAAGACGGATATAGGAATGAATGGATCAGGAATGAGCTCATTTCTTGTCACCCAAATACAAATCTAGAAGATCTCATTGGGAAAATGTTAGGCAGATCGTCATCACCAAACTTATCACAAATAACTTTTGGCCTAGGAAATCCATCTAGCCTTAAATTCTAAAGCGGAAGTCTGACAAGACAAGCCATGAATTGACTCTGCTCAGGGCTAATGGAGAAGTTAAAAAGATCTCTATGAATAGTGCTCTTGGACTTAAGAATGAAGATCTGCGATGTAACGCCCTGCTTTTTTTCGCACTTTCCTTGATTAGAAAGCTTGTCTTGTATTTCTAATTTTGGATACCTTGTATTCCTTGTAGTTGAAATTCCGTTGTATCATCCAAGACTTGGATCATAAATGAAATTTATTATTTCTTACAATTCATATTTTACATATTCACACATGTTCATACACTTGACTTCATTTTACATATGAAACTTTGTTTATAATTCTTGACAACATGTGATAAACTTGCAAATACGTGACATACATGAATATTATACATCATTTGGACATACACGATACATATTCGCAATTCATATACTTGACCATGCTTGTTTATACTTATTATTATGCTTAAATTACATAAATAACCCTTATACTATGCCTTTTTATGAGAAAAACACCTCAAAACGTAACACATACAAACTTCAGGGGCTAAATGTGTCAAAAATAAACAAAGTTTGGGGACCCAACCCTCCTCGCCGGCCGCGACCGAGTACCCCTTTTCATCTCGCTCCCCCCAGAAGCCCTAATTCGCAGAATGTTGCTAGCTGGTCATGGATTGGGCAATTTTGTGGTTGTTTATTGTGTTTCTTGCATTTAATCTTCACCTAACTAACCCTAATCCACTTCTACAAAACCCACCTCATTTCCACACTTCCTCCACTTTGCAAACTCACAAATCCACTCCCTAAACACTCTAAATTCAGCTGAGAAATCAGTAGTAAAGTCAGAATCTTAACAAGTTACAAAAGTAAGTTTAACCTCACTTATTAAGACCCTAACACGTTTTGATCAAAAGTCACAGCGGAAATACGTGCCATAAAATTTCTTTCTTAAAACGTTCCTTTATATTTGAAATCGTGTATAAAAACATCTTTATGTGTGGAATTACATTATTTATCTCTTATTAACGTGTCAATAATAACATACTAATACAGATTACATGACACTCATCCCGTACAATCCATGTCTCTAACACTCGATCTACAATCACTAGCCTTCCATCATGTTGATCCATGATTTCCTGTACAACCTGCACTCATCACATAACATCGTAACGTTAGCACACATTTTATATAAACATGATTCATAAACATGGAGTCTCGTTGCATTTTGTTCTCGTATACTTTCCGTTTCCGTTATCTTACTAAATACACACATTTCATTTGGGTGTCTAACTCTTGGTGAGACTTCAATAAAGTACTTGTAATTACATTTCAATCTCAAGGCACACTATTAATAACCTTAATACTCAAACATTTTGAAATCATGCATACATATATACTTACATTCCTACATACACCCGTACATTCATACGCACCTTCATACATATATACTTACATACATTCGTACCACCTATATACATACATACATACATACATTCAATACACACGCTTACGTACAAGTTCTTGCATACTACTTCCATACAATTCTTGATTACTTATTTGCATTCACTTATTATACTCATACACTACTTACATGGGGCTTAGACTTGGTTTTATAACCTCCTAAACATCAAGGAAACAATCAAAATCAAGTTTGGGAAGCCCGCCGTAGATCAGGTTAGCGTACCGAAGCTTACGGTACACCAAACAACATAAATAACAAATTTCAGCATTTGGAACATGGGAAGCGCGTCGGCGACAGCCCTACTGGGCGGGGCCGTCACCGACGCCTCTTGGTTTTCGCGTAATCAGAAATCTCCGTCGACAGTAAAATAGGGTGTCGGCAAAAACTGGAATTGGGCGTCGGCGACGCCCTCTCTAAAGCTAGTTTATCTGCAGCTTTGTTCCGTCGTCCGTTAACACTAAAACTTATATAACTTTTGAACCGTTTACCCGATTAACCTCCCGTTTTTTTCCCACATGATCGTAATTTGAAATTCTATCACGTGAACTTGAAATCCAACATCCGAGTTAAGGAAATTCTTAACTTATACGCTATCGACTTATTATTCATTTACGAATTATTTCGACCCGTTCATATTTTCATCAAACAACTCATTTGTTTTAACCTAAAACTTATATGAACATTACAACTATAATACTTTTACATTGTCTCGAGTTTCGTACTTAGGGTTTTCGCACCCGTCACCGGTATGCGTTAAACTCATTCATTTCATTCAATTATACGAAATCAAACTTCGTTAATAAATTTTTCATTCGCGGTACTTGTTTAACTATCAATCATATCTCACAACCGAGTCTTTTGATTATCAATTCGCATCTCCGTTTCTCGGTTAGCGTACTTATATGCAATTCTACCAAATACCCGGTTATAATACCGAAATCATTACTTATGCAACTTTTTCGGTATAACTATAAAACCTCGTCTTGACCCGTTCGACCTACTTAGCAAAAATCATCGATTTCATACAACCACATATTTGACTTCAACTATCACGCTTATTTAACTAGAACATAACCTTACTTAAACAAACTAAGAAGTGACTCTGGAAATCACTTACCTCGAGTGCCTGTTTCGTACATGCTTCCACATATCCTTTCCGTTAGCCTTCCATGCTTTCCCCCCATCTTGACATGATCCTATACTTTCATGTCATCATGGTTACTATTTCGTTAATATAAACGCACATTCTAATATTGCATTCATTTCACATTCATATTCTATATTGAACTTTACTCGTCGAATTGCAACAACACAATGTATAAGCTAGAAGTCGCATCTTTTCATTCCACATAATTCTTCGTGTCGTCACCTATAACACATATTGATATAGTATGTACTTAATAATTTCTCTAACATAACATTTGTGACCAAAGCCTTACTACGCTATTTATGAACAGTTGACTTTTTGAAAGTCAACTGTCTACCTTATGAATTATCAATCTAATCTCATACCTCTACATTGTTATAGTCAGTTATACTACGGATATCATGTATATTCCCTACTCACGTAGTAAAACACACATACGACCACATGATTACATATGCACGCGCAACATAACCAAATTCCTTCCATGCTAGTAATCTTATGATTCCACAACTAACGACTTCATTCAAGATAAACTTAATTAACATTATCTTTACTAGTAATTCTACATGTCATACAATGACACCATTTTCGCCTCTTGATCCCTACCACAAAATCAACTAGACGCATAAGGTGTACCATATCTTCGAGCATAGAGTACAAACTCCTAATGCACGCTTCTACCAAATCATACTAACAATTTAAATTTCCACATGAACTCCATCTAAAATACACTTCACATATTAGTTTGCTAACAATTTCATCATTATTACTTTCTATGCATATTTATCCATTGATTAACGTGTAATTCCATATATTAACTTATACTAGGCATTTCATCAAACACTTGGCGTGTGTACCACTTTCTTAGCATAATGTACAAGTATTTTAAGAATGTTCTCCCCGATTCATCGCATGAACATCACATTCAAGCAAAAATCACTTAATCATCAATCCTACATCTTGTTTATCTATCACAATCTATCATATAACACCTTATGTATCACAAGATCAGAACATAACATCTACATGTTCATCATGATCATCATCTTCACACTCATGCAATGGGTTTCATTCTAAATCATCCAATTAATCAAAATCATGCATAATCCATGTTCTATATGGTGATTCTAACACATATTCATACTCAATTTCATACCAATTCACGGATTAAAACATAACCCACTTCACAGAATACCACCAATCTAAGTTTTAAGACATACCTCATGATCCCCTCGTGTAGGTGATCATTAATTCTTGTTCATTCATGGATTTGAGCTTCGATTCACCCTTCAATTTGAAGATTCTTCATAAACTAGGGTTTGAACCCTTTTTCTTCTTCCTGGACATCAACACACACACACACTATGTGTGTGTGTTGTGTTTTAATTTTATTTATTAAAACTCATGTTTCCCTTTTGACGGTTTTGGTCCCTCAAGTTTCGTTTCGATTATAAATGAGAATAAAACTCATTATCTTGTTACTTATGTACATGTTACCACTAGGTTAATTATTCCTAGTTATTTTGTTTACCGGTTCACCTTTACCACTAACGGTACTCTACCCGTTCCTTTATATGAACCAGGTTTAAATTACCAAACCCGTTTTTATTTTTTTATTTTTTTAGGTGTTACATGTCTACCCCCTTAAAGAAGGTTTCGTCCCCGAAACCTCTTTCCTCTATACTTGACCAAATCTATTCTTACCTTTGCATTCTATTTATTCAAGATGTTCATTTCAACACAAAAACATTTATGATTCATTAAGAAGTAGCCTTCACGCACATCTATAAGTATATGTCTTGTTATTGCCTTCTTAATTAAAATATTACCTTCATACCCTTTCTAATCATGGTGGATAGGGTAATCTCCATCTCACAAGTGTGTTATACATGACATTCCATTCTAGGAGTAGTCACATGGGTACCTATCGTGAGTTTACCTCTTGTGTTCCATTATTAGAATTCTTTTTGGGTACTTTCGTTGGCACACAATAATTTGAACCATCTACATACTCATTTTCCAACATTCATCTAAGTTGAACATTATCACTAGGTAACTAGTAGTTCATTCTCGTTTATCTTGAACAAACCTCTACATTCCATCACTAACGTTGCTCCTAATTTCTTTCATATCCGCATGGGAGGTGAGCATATGGTCGCACGTATACCGTAAATATTCAATTATTTATTAATACTACAACTTAACAAACCATTTTCATACTTACTTATCCGTACTTGACACGGGATTTAGCATCATTCTACGTTTCCTACAGTCACTTGTACCATGCATACATCTATGCAAGCTTCAGATCATCTCATTTCATTGGTCGTTTTCAATCTACAAATTCATACTTATCCAACTTTAGTTGAACATTTTACTAACCTCGATTTCATTGCATAAATCCACGGTCCGTAAACCAGATCGATCCGCTTCTTCACGAGTACTCTCCGTACCGGACCATATTTTTATTCATCTGTGTAGTGGCTTCCGCTCGTGCACATCCTTTCACCAATTCGATTGGTTTCAACTCATTAAGAGTTCTACCACTATCATCTACAAAATTTGCGGTTAGCACATTTCATTCAAACACTCATTCTACTAGGTGATTATTCACCTATAATTCTTATATAATTTCCTACATACATGCTATAACATGTCTCACATTCCCCTTCTTACATGCAATTCTTTCATTTTGTTATTTATTTCGGCAACCTTTTGCAATTTGATTTTTCAAGGTCTAGTTGGCATTTCTTACTTATCGTAGATGTATTGGAGTACACATTAGTACTTCTTTCCATTTATGCTTCCTTGCAAAGACTTTATTACTTCATTGTCCAGGTCGTAGCCCGTCATTTATTCTGACTCCCAAGAGTCGATTACTAACACATCTAACACGTAACTTATTCAAAACATCTTTCTTCCAACTAAAATTTAGGTTTGCGTGCCTATTACGGTAATTGTTTTGTTATACTATCGCCATTACTTTATACTTACTTATATGACCCGTTTGACTCAACCTTGGCCAAACTATCAACACTTTCTTATGTAGGTTAATTTCATCTTTTTTTATGTTTTAAATCCGTCTCACCGATTCAGATGTATTACTCACACCTTTCATTCCTTCTATGTTTTGAATCTGTCTCACTAATTTTAAATATATCATTCATACTTTTCATTACTTCTATGTTTCGAATCCGTCTCACGAATTTAAACATATCATTCATACTTTTCATTGATCCGTACTTACTTACGAATTCAACATTCTTCATTCTTATCATTCATGCTTTTCATTCTTACATAGTACTCTCAATTTCCTGAGAATCTTACTACCCATTTCACCCGCACGTCCACCTGCTACCCAATTATACCGGACATACCTGCGATAATTACCACGGTCTCACGAATGTCATATGCTTCTTGCGTACTGGCCAGGTGCGCAATCCACATACTAGTTTCGTGCCTTCATGTAATCATCGCCTTATGTCCGAAGAAGTGGGTCTCAGTTTCGTGCAACATCTTTAAAACTTTACCAAGACAACATCGTTGTCTTTCTTTTAATTTTTACCCTCCCCAAGGGGATTCATTTTTTTTGAACGCCGGTAGCATATATATTAACATTACGTACCTAGGGTTCATCTGTCTAATTACATGCCTTGGGTATTTATCCAAAACCGCATCCTCGAATCATCATCTTCAAACATTTAAGTTGACCTTGCATATACAAAACTGTCAGCTTCCTTATATGAGTACATAAGTAAACGCTTTCATTCCATTTCTACCTTTTGATCTTGATCGAGTCATGGATTGTATGGGTTCCTTATCACATGAGTACAACGGGTTTGAGTTCAAGTACTTACCTTCTCGTGCTTGATTCTCTCAAACCAGGGCTCTGATACCAACTTGTAAGACCCTAACACGTTTTGATCGAAAAGTCGCAGCGGAAATACGTGCCATAAAATTTCTTTCTTAAAACGTTCCTTTATATTTTAAATCATGTATAAAAACATCTTATGTGAGGAATTACATTATTTATCTCTTATTAACGTGTCAATAATAACATACTAATACAGATTACATGACCATTCATCCCGTACAATCCATGTCTCTAACACTAGATTTACAATCACTAGCCTTCCATCATGTTGATCCATGATTTCCTGTACAACCTGCACTCATCACATAACATCGTAACGTTAGCACACATTTTATATAAACATGATTCATAACCATGGAGTCTCGTTGCATTTTGTTCTCGTATACTTTCCATTTCCGTTATCTTACTAAATACACACATTTCATCTGAGTGTCTAACTCTTGGTGAGACTTCAATAAAGTACCTGTAATTACATTTCAATCTCAAGGCACACTATTAATAACCTTAATACTCAAACATTTTGAAATCATACATACATATATACTTACATTCTTACATACACGCGTACATTCATACGTACCTTCATACATATATACTTACATACATTCATACACACCTATATACATACATACATACATACATTCAATATACCCACACGCTTACGTACAAGTTCTTGCATACTACTTCCATACAATTCTTGATTAGTTATTTGCATTCACTTATTATACTCATAAATTACTTACATGGGGCTTAGACTTGGTTTTATAACCCATAAACATCAAGGAAACAATCAAAATCAAGTTTGGGAAGCCCGACGCAGATCACGGTTAGAGTACCGAAGCTTACGGTAAACCGAACAACTTAAAGAATAAATTTCAGCATTTGGAACATGGGAAGGGCGTCGGCGATGCCTCTTGGTTTACGCGTAATCAGAAATCTCTGTAGACAGTAAAATAGGGCGTCGACAAAAACTGGAATTGCACATGGCGTCGGCGACGCCCTCTCTAAAGCTAGTTTATCTGCAGTTTTGTTCCGTCGTCCGTTAACACTAAAACTTGCGTAACTTTTAAACCATTTACCCGATTAACCTCTCGTTTCTTCCCACATGATCGTGATTTGATATTCTATCACTTGAACTTGAAATCCAACATCCGAGTTAAGGAAATTCTTAACTTATACGCTATCGACTTATTATTCATTTACGAATTATTTCGACTCGTTAATATTTTCATCAAACAACTCATTTGTTTTAACCCAAAACTTATATGAACATTACAACTATAATACTTTTACATTGTCTGGAGTTTCGTACTTGGGGTTTTCGTACCCATTACCCGATATGCGTTAAACTCATTCATTTCATTCAATTATACGAAATCAAACTTCGTAAATAAATTTTTCATGCGCGATACTTGTTTAACTATCAATCATATCTCACAACCGAGTCTTTTGATTATCAATTCGCATCTCCGTTTCTCGGTTAACGTACTTATATGCAATTCTACCAAATACCCGGTTATAATACCGAAATCATTACTTATGCAACTTTTTCGGTATAACAATAAAACCTCGTCTTGACCCGTTCGACCTACTTAGCAAAAATCATCGATTTCATACAACCAATCCATATTTGACTTCAACTATCACGCTTATTTAACTAGAACATAACCTTACTTAAACAAACTAAGAAGTGACTCTGGAAATCACTTACCTCGAGTGCCCGTTTCGTACATGCTTCCACATATCCTTTCCGTTAGCCTTCCATGCTTTCCCCCCATCTTGACATGATCCTATACTTTCATGTCATCATGGTTACTATTTCGTTAATATAAACGCACATTCTAATATTGCATTCATTTCACATTCATATTCTATATTGAACTTTACTCGTCGAATTGCAACAACACAATGTATAAGCTAGAAGTCGCATCTTTTCATTCCACATAATTCTTCGTGTCGTCACATATAACACATATCGATATAGTATGTACTTAATAATTTCTCTAACATAACATTTGTGACCAAAGCCTTACTACGCTATTTATGCATAGTTGACTTTTAGAAAGTCAACTGTCTACCTTATGAATTATCAATCTAATCTCATACCTCTACATCGTTATAGTCAGTTATACTACGGATATCATGTACATTCCCTACTCACGTAGTAAAACACACATACGACCACATGATTACATATGCACACACAACATAACCAAATTCCTTCCATGCTAGTAATCTTATGATTCCACAACTAACAACTTCATTCAAGATAAACTTAATTACCATTATCTTTACTAGTAATTCTACATGTCATACAATGACACCAGTTTCGCCTCTTGATCCCTAACACAAATCAACTAGACGCATAAGGTGTACCATATCTTCGAGTATAGAGTACAAACTCCTAATGCACGCTTCTACCACATCATACTAACAATTTAAATTTCCACATAAACTCCATCTAGAATACACTTCACATATTAGTTTGCTAACAATTTCATCATTATTACTTTCTATGCATATTTATCCATTGATTAACATGTAATTCCATATATTAACTTATACTAGGCATTTCATCAAACACTTGGCGTGCGTATCACTTTCTAAGCATAATGTACAAGTATTTTAAGAGTGTTCTCCCCGATTCATCTCATGAACATCACATTCAAGCAAAAATCACGTAATCATTAATCCTACATCTAGTTTATCTATCACAATCTATCATATAACACCTTATGCATCACAGGATCACAACATAACATCTACATGTTCATCATGATCATCATCTTCACACTCATGCAATGGGTTTCATTCTAAATCATCCAATTAATCAAAATCATGCATAATCTATGTTCTATATGGTGATTCTAACATATATTCATACTCAATTTCATACCAATTCACGGATTAAAACATAACCTACTTCATAGAAGACCACAAATCTAAGTTTTAAGACATACCTCATGATCCCCTCGTGTAGGTGATCATTAATTCATGTTCATTCATGGATTTGAGCTTCGATTCACCCTTCAATTTGAAGATTCTTCATAAACTAGGGTTTGAACCCTTTTTCTTCTTCCTTGACATCCACACACACACACACACACTATGTGTGTGTGTTGTGTTTTAATTTTATTTATTAAAACTCATGTTTCCTTTTTGACGGTTTTGGTCTCTCAAGTTTCGTTTCGATTATAAATGAGACTAAACTCATTATCTTGTTACTTATATACATGTTACCACTAGGTTAATTATTCCTAGTTATTTTGTTTACCTGTTCACCTTTACCACTAACGGTACTCTACCCGTTCCTTTATATTAACCGGGTTTAAATTACCAAACCTTTTTTTGGGCGTTACACTTATCCTCCATCTTTTTCACTTCTTCTTGCTTCTTAACACTTGAAACAAGCTTAGGTATGTTTCCATAAGTTTTCCATGGAAAACCAAGGATGGAACATCACCATAATAAGGTTAAAAGTGCAAGAACTTTCTGTTTTGTACAAAAACTTTGTTAAACATACTTAAACTTGTGATTTCTTCATATATTCCTATGTCCTTATGCCACTAATCATGACTATGATTATGTGTGCTTAGATACAAGGTTGTAGCATACAAATCCAGAGGTTCAAAACCTCAAAACTTTCTATTTTAAAAAGGGTTTTGACCCACAAGTGATGAATAAGTCTTCAACTTGTGTATGTGTGATTATTTGGATAGCTTGGGCTACCCTACTTACAATCCACACTTCACTTGATGAGTACTCTTAGTTAGTATGTATATTTCATTCCGTAATAATTCATTCGTGACCATCCTTGTTGTCTTTGACAACTTGTGCATTGGTTAAAATACAAAAGAGGTCTTAAATGGAAAGTTTATCCTCCTACCTCATGCATGACTTCTATGATAATTTTGCTATACTTATGATGAGTACTATATAGAATATGTAATACCTATAGTAACTGAACCTTTGATGATAATATAATGGTTAATTGTCAAAACATTAAGTTACATCACCTAAGTGCTTAGTTCCTCGTTACGATTCTAATGGGCATTAAACCCATGAAACCACTTTAACCCCTATGGGTTTTCATAGTATCAAAAACAAGTGATAAGTCTAAGTGATTACTTTCTTGTATATTTACTTTCGTTATACTTTAAACTCCTAAATCCACCGTTATCATTCCAATACTCATACACCTACGTTTCCTCGTGTAGGATAACTTGGTGTTCCATTCGCCAAAGCAACCAAACTCTTCACAGGACTTACCAAGTGGAAGCTTGCAAAACCGTGAGTATGCTCGATCCAATTTTCCCTTTATACACTTTGGATGCAACATGTACACTATTACAAATCACAATTAAACTTGTTTACACACTTACTCTATCTGTTAATAACATGATACTTGTTTATATTCTTGTTATCGGATGCTATGTTAAACTTGTGTTTATATGCTCATTAACCTTGCTAGCCTCCCTTGACAATTATAGCGCTATAGGATTAACGCATCGCCCGTATTCTTGTGGTATTGTTAAGTAAAATATTTTACACCCTTTTGTTTCGGCGATGTTAGGGAATCACGATTGCGTTAGACTTTGGATTGACATATATTGAACACATGTTAGTATGATAATAACAAATTTATGCAATGTTACCATGTTGGATATGAGACAAACTCTTTATTTTTTTACTATTATGCATGTATGAAAACTTGTATGCTCGCCAACTTTTGTTGATATATTATTTTAATACATGTTGCAGGAATCGAGTTGATGCCGTTGAAGAACATACTTAGGGTGGATTAGAAACACACCTATATTTAAATTTATGTACTTTGTTTATTGTTGTTCGTCATTTCGTTACTTGTTGTATTTCCTTTTGAGACAATGTATTATCATTCTACTATCAATGAAATTTTGAATTATTAAATATTTTCACAAAGAGTGTTATGAAGTCTTCTGCAATCTTGTTTTCGTCCCGCCCCGATGTTTCCGCCATTGGTTGGGGTGTGACAGATTGGTATCAGAGCCATAATTATAGGGAATTAGGTAGAATTGCCATGTTCGGCCTAGTCTATAGTTTAAGTGTCCAACTTTAACCATTCTTAATTAATGCTTAAAATGCTAATTCTTCCTACCTTGCTTCTAATGTACAATGTGTCTTTCCTAAGACATTTACACAAATTACACACTTGAAAACTTGAAGACACTCATGTTACACCAACGAGACGATTTGCACCAAGATAGGCCCAATGGCCCGCAATTTTTGGTGAAATCCTCGTTCCGCGTTTTCGATTTTACACGAAGTTACGTCATCAAGTTAGGAGTGATATCCACACCTTGATGGAATACTTCTATTTCAAACTCTAGTGGACCCTTAACAACGAGTTGGAATTCGCTCCTTGTTTAGTAAGTACCAACCACACTTAGGGTACGATGTTATCAAGTTAGGGGTGAAACCCGCACCTTGTTAACTAGTCCCACTCCTCGATTTTCAATCTTGCCAAAGTCTCAAATTTTCAATCGACTAGGGACATATAGTAACTGGAAGGGTGAATACCGTTAGTCGCTTCTCGATGAGAGTATTCTACCTATTAGGCCAAAACATGTCTCCCTAACTCGAAAGGATTTTCGATTCACTTTTAATAGCCGACGTTTCTCTACCAGAACACTCTAATGTTTTATCAAGCCTATCTTTTCTATTATCTCAATTTCTATGTGTTTTAATACTTTTACCTGTTCATTCAAAACTAATGCACATACGCATCTTGCAATCTCAAACAATAATAATCCTTCGTGAACAAACTAAATTTACAATCTTTCATACCAATACTTGTGATCATACCATGTGAAATCTTGTTATGTCTATGTGAAACTACTTGAAAACCTACATGCTACATGACATGTTACATGTTAAATTATGCAACTTATCTTTTCAAAAACATTATGATCAAGTCTCATCCTTTCTCATCAACTTTGTAGATGTATTCCAACCGTTTCTCCAACTCCAAAAGGAACTCCAAGTTGAAATCAAGCAAGAAGATGCTTGCGTTCATGGCTAAGAAAATGGCTCAAGTAATCCCCGACAATGTGAGCAAGATTAATGCCAGTACCCCCAACTCGTCGGTCAATTCCATAGCCGACCAACCTAAGCCAGCCTTGTTTAACTACAAACACTTTACCGCTTGCAACCCTAGGCCATTCACTGGCAACGCCGCTATCACTGTAATGCTTGAATGGTTCGATAGCATTTAGGTGACAATCGTCAACAGTGAGTGTCCCGAACACCTAAAAACCCGAAGCGCAACAGGCGTCTTCCAGTCACGAGCTCTCAACTGGTGGACAAACGAACGTAACCTCCGCTCAAATGAAGATGCCTACGCCCTTCCTTGGATCAAGGTTAGGGAAATGATGATGATGGAATTTTGTCCTCCACACGACCAGGAAAAGCTCGAGGAAGAATTCTAGCACCTCAGACAAGTGGGTGACGACAACCTCGCTTACACCACCCGCTTCAAGCAATTAAGCATCATTGTTCATCACCTCGTGAACACGCCCGAACGTGCGATTAGGAAATACCTCAAAGGTCTTCCTCCCGCCATTTTGATGACATCCAAGCCTCTAGACCCGACAACATCGAGCTAGTTTATCACCTAGCTGTTGGAATCAATGATAATCGTGTACGAGACAAGCTATCCAAAACCCCCATCACCACCAAATCCGTTAACCAAGTCACTATTGAACCCAAAGAACCCAAGTCTAACCGCGAAACAACAATGGTAAGAAACAAAAGTTTCAAAACCAAAGTTGCAACGCAATCACACCTGTTGCCAACCCGAATCCCCCTCAAGAAACCACTAGAAAACCATACAATGGGACTCATCCCAAGTGTACCATGTGCCACTACCATCACCCAGCCAACATTGTGTGCCGCCATTTCACGAATTGCAATCGGTTTGGGCACACAACCGCCAATTGCCGAAATGATCCCGACCACAAGGCAACCAAGCCCAACAACCTCCCCAAAACCAAAACCGTCAAGCTCCTGTCAACAATGCTCGAGCCTGCTTCAAGTGTGGTGATCCAAATCACCTTTGTCCTCAATGTCCTCCAAAACAATCAAGAGCAACAACAGCAACCTCGTGGACGCGCATTCAACATCAATGCCAATCAAGCGCAAAACGACAATGAAGTCGTGAACGGTACGTTCCTTGTTAATGGCTTATACGCTTCTTTACTATTTGATACTGGTGCGGATAAGAGTTTTGTATCCGTTGAATTCGAACCAATGTTAAAATGTGCACACTCTAAGCTTCCAAAATCTTTCACCATCGAAGTTTCCAATGGAAAATCTATCACCGTTGACTCCGTTCTTCGTGATTGTTTTCTCACTCTTAACGACCATGTGTTTTTTATTGACCCCATACCCATGCAATTGGGTAGTTTTGATATCATAGTAGGCATGGATTGGCTTCGTAAGAACCATGCTGAAATCGCTTGTCACGAAAAGTTCGTTCGACTTCCTCTTCCGTCTGGTGACACTTTACCTGTCTATGGTGAAAGACCTTCAAAAGGTCTCAAACTCATGTCATGCACCCAAGCGAACAAGTACTTACGTAAGGAGTACTTTGCCTTTTTAGCCCACATTGGGGAAGAAAAGGGCAAGGGAAAATATGTAAGTGATGTCCCAGTGGTGTGTGATTTTCCTGACGTTTTCCCCGATGACTTACCTGGTCCACCTCCTTCTCGTTCAGTTGACTTTCGTATTGACCTCATTCCTGGCGCTACGCCTGTTTCTAAATCCCCTTATCGCCTAGCATCCTCAGAAATGCAAGAGCGCTAGCCAACTCCAAGAACTTCTTGATAAAGGCTTTATACGCTCTAGTACTTCTCCTTGGGGCGCTCCCGTTTTATTCGTCAAGAAAAAGGATGGATCCATTCGAATGTGCATTGATTATCGTGAGCTCAACAAACTCACCGTCAAAAACCGCTATCCTCTTCCCTGTATCGACGACCTTTTTGATCAACTTCAAGGCGCAACTTGTTTTTTCCAAAATCGATATTCGTTCTGGTTATTACAACTTCGAGTCCTCGAGGAAGATATCCCTAAAACCGCCTTTCGTACTAGATACTATCACTACGAATTTATAGTTATGCCATTCGGTTTAACGAATTCACCCGCGGTCTTCATGGACTTAATAAATCGGGTGTGTAAGTTATACTTGGATCACTTTGTGATCGTGTTCATAGACGATATTCTCATCTATTCCAAGACACAAGACAAACACGAACGACACTTACGTCTTATCCTCGAACTTCTACAACGTGAGAAACTATACGCCAAATTCTTCAAGTGCGAATTTTGGCTAAAAGAAGTTAAATTTCTCGGTCACGTTGTGAACGAGAAAGGCATTGACATTGATCCCGCAAAAATCAAAGCTGTAAAGAATTGGATCGCTCCTAAGTCTCCTTCCGAAATTCATTCTTTTCTTGGTCTAGCTGGTTATTATCGTCGCTTCATTTAGAACTTTTCAAAAATCGCCGTTCCTCTCACGTCTTTGACTAAAAAAGATAAACCTTTTGTTTGGGGTTCCGAACAAGAGGAGTCTTTCCAAACACTCAAGAAATGCTTTGTAATGCTCCTATTCTCGTTCTTCCCGACGAAACGACGATTTTGTCGTGTATTGCGATGCTTCAAACTGAGGTCTTGGTTGCGTTCTTATGCAATGAGACAAAGTTTTCGCTTATGCGTCAAGACAACTCAAGATTCATGAGAAAAGGTACACTACACTCGACCTTGATACTTGGTCAGTTGTTTTTGCATTGAAGATATAGCGACACTACCTATATGGTACCAAGTGTGTGGTCTTCACCGACCATAAGAGCCTTCAGCACATCTTCAATCAAAAGGAACTCAACATGCGTCAATGTCGTTAGGTGGACTTGTTAAACGACTACGACTGCAAGATTCGTTATCACCCTGGTAAGGCGAATGTTGTAGCCGATGCTCTAAGTCGTAACTCTCATGCGAAGAGTATCCACTGTTTCCGAATCCTTAGTAATCTTCAGGACCGAATTCGTAAAGCACAAGACTCGTCCATTAACGAGAACAACTTATACAATGAGATGAAGTGTGGTGTTGAAGAACAACTCACATCCAAAGCTGATGGTATGTTATACTATCTCAATCGAGTATGGATCCCGAATCGTGACAACCTTCGTGACTTCTTGATGAAGGAAGCTCACAAATCTCGATATTCCATTCATCCTGGTGCCAACAAGATGCACCAAGACTTACGTACATCTTATTAGTGTCCTGACATGAAGAAAGATATCGCTCTCTACGTCTCAAAATGTCTCACGTGTTCCAAAGTTAAAGCAGAACATCAACGGCCCTCTGGTTTACTTGAACAACCAGAAATTCCTGTCTGGAAATGGGAGGGTATAGCTATGGACTTCATCACTAAACTTCCTCATACTTTTTCTGGTCACGACAGCATCTGGGTCATCGTTGACCGTTTGACCAAGTCCGCTCCCATTCGTGAAGATTATAAGGTCGATAAATTGGCTCGTATCTACACGGATGAAATCATTTGTCATCATGGTATCCCCATTGACATCAACCCAGACCGTGATGGTCATTTCACTTCGCATCTTTGGCAAACCTTCCAAAAAGCTCTCGGTACTCACCTCAATCTTAGTACCGCTTTTCATCCTCAATCCGACTGTCAAATCGAGTGTACTATTCAAACTCTGGAAGATAAGCTTCGTTCTTGCGTAATCGATTTTGGTGGCAACTGGGTTTCACACTTACCATTGGTAGAATTCTTGTACATCAACACTTATCACACTAGTATTCAAATGGCACCATTTGAAGCATTATATGGTCGAAAATGTCGATCGCCTATTTGTTGGCACGAAATTGGTAAAGCTCAACCCACTGGTCCTGAACTCATACAAGAAACGATAGACAAGGTCCTACAAATACGTTATAATCTACTCAAAGCTCGAAGTCGTCAAAAGAGTTACGCCGACAAAAGATACAAACCATTGGAATTCAACGTTGGTGATCAAGTGCTTCTTAAGGTATCCCCTTGGAAGGGTGTAGTTCGTTTTGATAAGAAAGGAAAAATCGTACCTCGCTATGTAGGTCCCTTCAAAATTCTCAAAAGGATTGGCAAGGTGGCGTATCGACTGGAGCTACCTGAAGAACTCAACAACGTTCATCCTGTCTTTCATGTAAAATCTTAAGAGGTGTCTAGCTGAAGCAGACTTCAAGTTCCACTCGGAGATCTTCAAATCAATGAAACTTTGCACTTCGTGGAGAAACCCATCGAAATCATGGACCGAGGAGTCAAGCAATTAAGGCGCAGTCGAATTCCTATCGTTAAGGTTAGATGGGAAGGGAAACGTAGCGCTGAGTCTACTTGAGAACTCGAGTGATATGAAGACTAAGTATCCGCATCTTTTCGTTACATCTTCCTAAATTTCGGACGAAATTTCCTAATGGAGGGGAGACCATCCTTGTTGTCTTTGACAACTTCTGCATTAGTGAAAATACAAAAGAGGTCTTAAATGGAAGGTTTATCCTCCTACCTCATGCATGACTTCTATGATAATCTTGCTATACTTATGATGAGTACTATATAGAATATATAATACCTATAGTAATGAACCTTTGATGATAATCTAATGGTTAATTGTCAAAACATTAAGTTACATTACCTAAGTGCTTAGTTCCTCGTTACGATTCAATGGGCATTAAACCCATGAAACCACTTTAACCCCTATGGGTTTTCATAGTATCAAAAACGAGTGATAAGTTAAGTGATTACTTTCTTGTATATTTACTTTCGTTATACTTTAAACTCTTAAATCCACCGTTATCATCCAATACTCATACACCTACGTTTCTTCGTGTAGGATAACTTGGTGTTCCATTCGCCAAAGCAACCAAACTCTTCATGGGACTTACAAGTGGAAGCTTGCAAAACCATGAGTATGCTCGATCCAATTTTCCCTTTATACACTTTGGGTGCAACATGTACACTATTACAAATCCATCAATCACAATCACAATTAAACTTGTTTACACACTTACTCTATCTATTAATAACATGATACTTGTTTATATTCTTGTTATCGGATGCTATGTTAAACTTGTGTTTATATGCTAATTAACCTTGCTAGCCTCCCTTGCAATTATACGCTATAGGATTAACGCACCACCCATATTCTTGTGGTATTGTTAAGTAAATATTTTACACCCTTCGTTTCGGTGATGTTGGGTAATCACGATTGCATTAGACTTTGGATATGAGACAAACTCTTTGTTTTTTTACTATTATGCTATGTATGAAAACTTGTATGCTCGCCAACTTTTGTTGATATATTATTTTAATACATGTTGCAGGAATCTAGTTGATGCCGTTGAAGAAACATACTTAGGGTGGATTAGAAACACACCTAGATTTAAATTTATGTACTTTGTTTTAAATTTTTGTTCGTCATTTCGTTACGTGTTGTATTTCCTTTTAAGACAATGTAATATCATTCTACTATCAATGAAATTTTGAATTATTAAATATTGTCACAAATAGTGTTATGAAGTCTCTTGCAATCTTGTTTTCGTCCCGCCCCGATGTTTTCGCCATCGGTTGGGGTGTGACATGCGAGACCTATTTGGGTCTTGAACTCGAAAGGAACCCAGAAGATAGTTCCTCTCTAAACCTTGGGTTATAATTCAAAGGGCAGAATAAGAGAAGTTGATAAGAAATAAAAGATGATCAGTTGAGTTTTGGCATCACCTTTTCCAGGGAGAGATTGTTGGATCTACAAAAGAACAAATGATGTCAAAAGCAAGACATGCTTCTCTGATCATGAAATAAACAAGTTATGATCTAAGCCTCTCCCAAAGATAGTGAATCTTAAACACTAATAGAGCATCTGTTTGAAGACTGAAAATCACTGTTGAAGATTGGGAAGCACTCGTTGAAGAAGAAAGAAAATTTGTTTAAAGGCCAAAGCCCTACGAAGACAAAGCATTGATTAAGAAACCAAACGTCTGTTTGTGGTCAGGACAGATGTTTGGGTCAATGCAAAAGGGGTTTAAAGAAAAAAAGTTATCAATGTAACATTTTTAGCCTAAAAAGATGTTTAATAATCACTTATTAATTCCATCAGATGTCTCTAATGTTAGATGTGGTTATCAGGGTAATGTCAGCCCTGATTGCGAACAGATGTTTGTATTTAGTATAAATATATCTCACCTATTAGAGATATATTTTATCACTTGACATCCTTAGTGTATGAACGGAAGAAAGTGATTAGGTTGAGGGGATTGTATAGTCATTTATGTATTTGTAATAATTTGATTTCAATATAAAACAGTTTTTCTAAAACTTTTCACTCTTGTGTTTGACTTTAATTTTCGTTGCATTAATTACTACTTTTCATCAGTTACATTTCATTAATCCATATAATAGAACAAACACAAGTGAAAAAACGGATCCTAACATACAAAAATGCAAAAAAAATTTGGTATGACTTAAATTTATGTATTGTATGTCTTAAACACCATAACTATAATAAAAGTGTGAACTCTTTTAAATTAAATACCATAATTATAATAGGCCAAAACTTAAAACGAACATGTCTAGACAAAAAAATATATATCAGAACTTTATTTTGATTTTATTGTCACAGCTACATAAAAAGAAATCTATGTAGGATACAGTTATATACCTTTAAAAGAAGTTAGATTGTCTTTTACAACTACGATTTATTTTGTGCCAGATACAATACAGATATTGCATTTATTAATCATGTAATCATGCCAAAAAAATACCATTATATAATAAAAAAACCATACTCACTTCATCATGTCACTTCAAAAACACCATATCATAGAAACACCATAAAAAAACATAACTCAAGTAATGGTCGCCATAATTTCATGGAGGTACAATAAATCAATCAACCAATTCTTTATCAAGTTCTCTAAACGAAGAAGGGTGATGGTAAAAAAATATTAATGCCATACTGAATATGGCTGAAGATGTTCAAAGGGGAATACTCTCCCTTGGATTCCTCTTCACAGCTTATTTGAAAACACACAAACCCTAATTCAAAGGTTAAACAGAATGTTCCCAAAGGTGAATGATGGTGAATTTCAACAAGCACAATAACAGGCTAGAGTTTAAATGAGAGTATGATGATGGTGACGGTTACTTGGGGCGATGTAGAGGACGGAAGCTTCACATCCTAAACACAGATGATGTTGAATTTCTTCAACAACTGTGTAGTTTAAGAACTTAAAACACACTGTCAGAAATTGGATTGTGGTTTATTTTTAAGAAATGATGTAATGCAGGCTGAACTAGTTGTAGGTGTTAAAAGCCAATGTGGTTTAGTCATCCAATGAGGAAGATGGTGGGTCTGAAGAAAATGAAGAAGAAGGAAGTGATGGGTACATATCTGATCTAATCCTAGCAAATGATGATTTTTTTGTTTCTTTCAATTCTATTTTTGGGTTCCATGTTTGTTGGCTTTTTATTTTGTTTCTGATGTAATGTTGTTTGGTATGTTTTAATGAAATATCATGGTTTGCTATTAAAACCTCATGCTTTGTTAACGCATCGTTATATGTAGAAGACAACGTTGCCTATCAAAAAAACCACTTTATTACATGATGCAATACACACCTTTGATTGTATTGAAAAGAATAAAACGCTAAAGGTTGAGTTGATGTTATGGAATGCAATCAAAAACACCTATAAAAAACTTTCATGAAATGCCTTTTCAATTTTGGTGAGTCTTAAAATGTCTTGTGTTAAAAACCGCCATCAAATAGCTTGTTTTCTTATTAAAACGCCATGCTTTGTTAAGACAACATTGGCTATTAAAACAACATTGGTTATTGCATTAAACAAAAAAGCCAAAGTATGTGTTTACATGATGGAATGGAGCTTGTGCTACATTATAAGCTTGTGCTACTATTTTACTTTGGATTTTTAAAACGCCAAACAGGCAAGATTTCAAAACGACGAAAACAAAGAGTTAAGAAACAATCGTGCATCAATTTCATAAAAGAAACATGATGTTACTTTGCAAATCTTCACCATTGTAAAAAATGCCATAGATGAAGCTTGCGAATGAGGTAACCGCTAATCGAAAAAAATAAAATTAAAAAAGTTCAGCGCACTGAGATGAGGAATGTTTCAAAAAAATAAAAAAATAAAAACGCAAAAGGACGAGATGACGCTTCCGTGTAAGTTAGCGCCCCTGCCACATGTCAACGCCATATCTCTTCCTATGTTTTATAATGTTTTGGCTCTTTATAGAGAAACCTTATAATATATATATATATATATATATATATATATATATATATTTATATAATATAGTATACACCTTTAACTCATTAAATTTTTTCTAATTTGATTTTTAGTAACTTTTATTTGTTTGCTTTTGTTGAAAACAACTGAATTTGCAATTGTGTTTTATTTGTTTCTTAACATTTCGGTATAATTTTGTAGAAAAGGAAATTTTATTCAGAATAGAGCATCTTTTTTTATCCTAAGCTATAGCCAATGTGAGTACCATACTAGTATTGTGACGAATTAAACTGATATCAACCGAACAACATCGGTGTTTGTATTGTTCTTATTGAAACTGGTATTGTTATTTGTTTTAATGGTCCTCAATCGACATAAAAATATTTAGTTACATCAGACAACGTTTTTGCAATGAAACCATTGTATATGAACCTTTTTTACATCATAAATTATACCAAGTAATGGTACCGTAACGAACCGACACAAAACTGAGTGAACAACATGCTATCTTAATTTTGACTTTTTTTTACATTAGACAACTTTTGTGCAATAAAAGCATTATAAAAATATATTTTTTTTGTATTGCCGATTACCGGTATCAAACCGGACCATTATCGATCGAACAATATCGATGCCGGTAAAAAACGCTATTTGTATTTACAGTTTTCGATCGATGTAAAACACTTGTTATATCCTTTTTGGTATATTACAACTGTACGCATATTTTTTACAAAACCGAATTGAATCGACTTCACATTGGCACCAACATTTAATTTCAATTTGATTCAGTTTGTCTATTTTCTTTAGTTTTTTCACTACTGTACCAAAGTATTACTATAATGCAACATAACTTTATAGCTTGTAATTTATATTTACAATTTTTATTTAGTTATTTTGATATGATCATAAACATCATTTTATGATGTGCACAAGGGCGTAGCATATAGTGTGGGTGGGAGGGGGCGGCCGACCCCCTCCCCCTAACTTTTTCGTTTAACAGTAGAGAGTATGTAATTTTCGTATAAAAACTTTTAGGTATATACATTTCGACCACCCGATCGAAAACCTTAAACTTCATCATTGGATATGCATATTCGTAATTACGGCCACATCTTGCAGATGAATCCCACTAGTCTGAATACTACTATATCATATGAAATAACAAACCATGTGAAATAATGAAACAACTTTTTAATGGAACAATAATTAGATGGCTACAGTAATTTTATAATGTTTTTATAATGTTCTTTAACATATTATATAATATCTAATATTTAGTTTGGAATTTTACTAATTGGAAAGTTGGAATAACAAAAGATTGACAAGCACGTGACATTGTTAGAAATGAAGTGATGTGTCGATTGTGTCCTGGCTTTTTGGCTTCAACGTTTCACGTGATCCCTACTTGCTTAGGTTACTCCCAAAGCACCCAGTGCAACACATGTTTCCCTTTCTTTTTCTAAAAGAAAAAAAAACTAAAATATTTTGTATAATGCCATGCAAAGGAGTCCGTTGGATGCTAGTTCCGTTCGCAGTGTGAGCGACTTGATTTTTTACTAATATTAAATGGAAACGTAGACACAATGGTAAAAATAACGTTAATAGTAGGAATTCGTTCGATATTAGTTCTATTTAGTACGCTATCGATATGATACCAACGCTTGATATAGTAACCGAAAAAGAACTTAAAAATAAAGTCGTGACAAGTCCAAAAAAGTAAAAAAGAATACCGATACCGGTATTAATGTTGTAGTGTTAGTATCGATTTGGTTCATTTTGTTATCTGTACAATATTGACAATCAAATATAATTAATGGACGCAACTTATTGAAAATGTAAGAGTGCGTGAAATTATAAAAAAAACACAAAGAAAAAAAAAACAGAAAAAGACGAAACTCTGTTGCTCTAGAGAAATTTTAAGTTTTCATTTAATAGTATTTATATTATAATGAATTTGACATAAAAACAAAGAAAAATATAGTTATTATAATAATTATCTATATATTAATAAACCAAACCAATGAATAGTCCTTGTTTTATTAATATATGAGAGAGGCAAATGGGATATACCATTTACCAATCATGATAATATTATATTTTTAAGGAGAAAACAACATAATTATCTATATATTAATAAACCAAACCAATAAATAGTCCGTGGTCTATTAAGAAGTTGCCACATATTATCTATATATTAATAAACCAATATTAATAAACCAAGCCAATGAATAGTGCATGGTCCATTAAGAATATGTATATATTTTCCTTTAGTTTCACATACAAAAGTTCAAACTTATCTATATATTAATAAACCAATCCAATGAATGGTGCATTGTCCATTAAGAATATGTATATATTTTCCTTTAGTTTCACATACAAAAGTTCAAACTGGTTTAGACTATGGGGTATGGTGAGGCGAGTGTTTGGGGCATGGGTTGACACGTGGGCTGGATGGGGTCCACTGGCAAGACCCAAAAAATTGGGGGTATGGTGGGGCTTGGGTTTGGGGGTGGGTTGGCCAAATTCCTTTTATATATTTTTTTTAAATTAATAGATAATATAGGGTAGGGTGCACCCAATGGCCACCCGCCAGCCAGATGGGTAGTCCCGCCCAACGCCCGGACTGAAACCCACGCTAAAAGAATCACGCCCAAACCCAAGCCAACCCGAGATGGTCACATAAGCGTTTCCTCCCAACCCACGCCCAAACCCTCGCCCCATACCCCATCGCCTTAAAATAAATTCCCAATTTTTCTTACTTTGTATGTTATCACTTCGAAAAAAAACATCTTTTTTGTCTTGTATGTTAAAAGATACTTTTTTATTGGATCTTTTCTGTTAAATATCTTCACTTATATTAGTAATATTTGTATTTATGGCAACCTTTCTCAGTTGATAATAAACATCACACACATATATTATGTTGTGCATAAACCTTTTAAATGCGTAAAATAAGCTTATAATGTAACAAAACTTTCCTCTCTGCACTCATATGATTATAAAGTTTTCAACACCATCAATCATAAATTGTCTTCATGCAGAAGTTCTTTAGTCGTGTACACACTGTTTGATAACTGTTTATTTGAAATACATTGAATACTTGCCACGGGTTCCCGGGAACACATTGAGTTTCAAAATTTTAGTGATATAATGTATAATGAACCCATAGATATAATTAGAAGTGAACCCATAGGCATAAAGCAACTTTGGTCCAACGGAAAAGGCGCATCATTTAATTCAAAGGATACCCCGTTCAAGTCCTTTTCATGAAGTTTTTTGTAGTTTTTTTTAATTTCCAAATTGTTTCAGGTTTCCTAAATTTGTCTGTTTTTTTTTTCATATTATATACTTATTCTAAACATGCCTTATACATACAACTATTCATTTACATTAACTTCTATTCAATGCATTCAAACACAACAAATTCACTTTTATTTATGATTTCTGTAACAAATATATAGCAACTTCAGAAGATTAAAAAGACAAAAATAGACGGAAGAAAAGTTAGAAATCATGCTCACAACATACAATTGCGGCCAAAATTAAGTAATTTTGAATGAAGATTTTTTATATTCATTAAGGCATTTCACTAACTTGTTTATATAATGAAAAATAAAAACTTATATATGTATTTTTATTATTACCCGAGCCGAACCGTCGAACCGACTCGGAAGTATTTGTGTCCAGTTCTATGAAAGTGGAGAATGTAAAAAAAGTGAACCCATTCGAAATTATTCCTAGATCCGGTTCTATGAAAGTGGAGAATGTAAAAAAAGTGAACCCATTCGAAATTATTCTTAGGTCAGTCACTGATACTCGTCCAAAAACCTGTGTATAAGTTTCAAATGAATATCACTAAATAATTAAAAAAAATCTTTTTTGGCCTTTTGTTTCAAAGTAAACGAGTATTATGAGTGTCACATGTCAATATCTATTCAAAATTATCCGGTAGCTTAAATGATTCATTAATACATACATACACGTGTGTGTTTGATATTATGATAAAGCTATGGTAAAAAGGGTACGGAAGCATCCGAAAGTGACATTACATATTTAGTATTTACAAGAAGGTGGTGAAAAGAGAGAAAAATAAGGAGATGAAAATCATACAATGTTGAGATAAGATCATTCACAACGAATGTTTTTTAGTAGTTGTGAGGGAGAAGAGAGAAAATATAAAAGAATTTACTGTTAATTTGTAAATAGATGAGAAAAAATATATCTAGAGAGAGCAAACATTATAATTTTTTTTAATATTTTTAAATATGGTTATGAATGGAAGAAAAAGAAAAAATAATAATAAAGTTCTAAAAAATATTATTTAATTGAAATGGTTGTACAAGCATCCACAACCATATATATAAATTTAGACTCATAGTCGTATGCCACGTTATTCTAAACCACCACCATTTCAAACTAGCGATGAGCAAATGGCACCCGATACGGGTATCGAATTTACCGAACCGGGTACATTTTTGGTACCGACTTTTGACATTTTCGGTACCGGTATTTACTGGTTTTTACCATCAAATACCGGTATCGAACCGTACCGTACCGAGTATATTCAATACCGGTACCCACTTTTGAGGATTTTCGGTACCAGTCGGTACCGTGCTCATCCCTATTTCAAACCTTATTTTTCCTCCGTAACAATAAATAATGCCAAACCACTCCAAATCTCCACCTCATCGCCTACTTTTTCATTTTATTTAAATTATATCTATTTTGTATAATCTATTTTTATTTCATTTACTTATTTTGTTTATTTGCGTTATTCTGGAAAAATAAATTAAAAATTAGATAATCCATTAAAAACACACACACGCTTACAATAATTTAAATAAACTAACATAAATAAAAAATAAAATCATACTAAAAAAACAACTGAACTAAAAAAAAATAAATAAAATAAATATATAATTAAAACAAAACCAACTTAAGCCCATCCGTGCTTTTTCTTAATTTTCTCACAAACTTCATCGTTAATTTGTAGTCGAACCACCTCCGTTCCCAAGCGGTCCATAAGGAGAATGGCTAAATCTTGATCCGTAAGATATTGGTCGGGTTTACCCTTGATGTCATCCATCTTCCTTTCTTTCTCCCATATATTGTTGCATTTGAATTTTCACCGGCTCCTCTTCTTCATGAGCCGTTGATGTTTCCTTTTGTTTTAATCTCCTCCTCGCTTCGACCACGCCTCTTCAGCCTTTTTTTGCATCGCTGGACGAGCCAATCCTTGCACCTCATCTCATCGAGATTGAAATTGAACTTTTGAACCGTGGACGGGAGGCCATTCTCGTCCAAGTCAACCACATCAGAAGCGAATGATGTATACGCTCCCGACTCGGATGTCTTTGTCCTTTTTGACTCAAAGGAAGCGGTGCATTCCATTTCGGTTCATCTTTCACTAATTGAAAAACATGCTCGTAATTAAACCGAATATATGTTTCGGTTTCAAACTCTGCTTGGGCCCGAATCATGACCATCTTATCGGAGTAACCACCATGGGCATTTTGTGGCGGTTGTATAATCCACAAAAAAAAGTTGTCTGATTGGCCATATAATGCCGATGTGATTTCAAGTTCTCTTTTGTTCAGTTGAACTTGTAATCTATTTCTTCACAAAAGATAAGTATGGATAGGCTCCCAATAGGTTGAACTATACACATTAGCACTTAATCAAACAAAGATCCATGTTTTGGTTGATGGGATCGACCCAGTATAAGTAGAAACAAACCTGTCATCTCCCTGATTAGTTTTCGAATCATATTCCCTATCAGCATTGTACCGATCTTGAATCGATGAGTTTGTGATGACAGATGGCTGGAATTCTCAACGTAGAAGGAAGCATGTGGGTCTCACGAAGAAGAGGTGATGCGTGTGAATGGTTGGGGGTAATTTCAATGTACTTTACATATTAAAGGGGTCTGGGAATGATAGTGCTAAGTAAAAGGTAGTGGAAATTCCCAACATACCCTTTGAGTGTTTAATAGAAACGTTGACATTTTGGTACTAAAGGGTAAGATTGATACAATTGGGACTTTTAGAATGGGGTAAGAGTGTCAGCAGTCAAACTCCAGGGGATGAAATTGCATTTTACTCGTCATATTTTCATTATAAGGTCTCTAATACGATGAGTTTAGCCAGTGTTTTAAAAATCGGTTCAAACCGGCCGGTTGAACCGCCTGATACACACGGTTAAACCGTTTCTGAGCCAAATCCGTTACGATATAAAAACCGGATTTTAAAACATTAGTTTTAGCTACTCTCTGTTATTCCCTTTATATTTATAAAAAAAATGAGGCTTCAACGTGAAAACTTTCAACAAATTATCTGTATATATTTTTCAACTGCAAAAAACAAATTTCAATAGTTCATTTTTGCAATACAGGCAATTAACGTACTTATAGTTTGATATATCATTATCATAACAAATTTAAACAGTTCATTTTTGTAATACAGGCAACTTACTTATATTTTGATATATCATTATCATGTACCTATCATACGTATAATTCTAAATTAAATGATAAAAATAAATATTATATTATTTTTTATAAGTAGCCAGACAAGGAAAAAAACGTGCAAATTATTCAAGAAAAAAAAACCATTTAAAAAGGGTACGTAACACAAGCTTACAACACACATCCTCCTCCTCATCTCTCTCTCTCTTCAGTCTTCACTCTCCTCCGCCACCGGCGGCCACCACTATGGGAAGAACACCATGCTGTTCAAAGGTGGGTTTACACAGAGGTGCATGGTCTTCTGAGGAAGACAAACTCCTCATGAATCACATTCAAACTCATGGTGAAGGTCAATGGCGATCATTACCTTCTAAAGCTGGTATGTGTGGTAAATAACTTTGTGTATGGTGTTTCTGGTAGCGGTATGTGTGGTTCGGTTTTGAGCTTAAATTGAACGAAAACCGAAGGTTGAGTTTTTCAGTTTATGAAAGAATGTAACGGACCCAGAAATTATTTGTTGGGGGTGTGGATGAGGAGTTCAACCGTATTTTTAAGGGTGCAGTCGGGTTTTTTTGCCTAAAAATTACACTAATTTTTTTCTGCCATACAAAAACTAACCATTGGTTTTTGGATAGGTTCGGTTACATTGGTTAATTTGGTTTTGGTTAGTTAGGAGAGAGATCGATTGCAAACTAAAAAGTAAATAAAGTAAATTACGACCACATATTTATTTTAAGTTTATTATCTTAAAGTCAAGATGTAACATCAACCGATAATTAAAATAAATGTGTGATCAAAATTTAATTTATTGTTTTTTACTTGAGGGAGTGGTTCGCAGTAACCTCCCTCCTCGGTTTGTTTTGTGAATAGTAACAACCTCAGCGTCTTCTAAGATAGAGGCAAGGTTTGTCTTATATTACTATTTTAGTCCGTATTCTACAAGTGAGATATTACTAGGTACCTATGTTTTCTATGGAGTTTATGTTACTAAATTTTTATCTATTTATGGACTTTAGGGTTACTTAGATGCGGAAAGAGTTGTAGGTTGCGATGGATGAATTATCTTCGTCCGGGTTTCAAGAGAGGAAACTTCACCTCAGAAGAGAACGACATCATAATCCGGCTACGGTCGGTACATGGTAACCGTTGGTCCCTCATCGCCACCGAGCTTCCTGGTCGAACCGATAACGAAATCAAGAACCACTGGAACGCTCATCTCCGGAAAGCGATTGAAACCACAGGCACCCACCACTCAAAACCATCAAAAACCAAAAATGTAAAAAAGAAGAGAAAAATGAACGATCAGAAAACAGAAACCACAAGTCAAGAAAAGTCAACAAAAGTCAAAGTGCATGAAACAAGTCAAGAAAAGTCGACGAAAGTCAAAGTTCATGATCCTGCTCCCACTTCTTCTTCCTCAGTGTCATCTTCAACCTCAAGCAAGAATGAGAGTGGTGCATCATCTACTTGTACATTTGACTTTGTGGATGCTGACTTTGACTTTGCATGGTCAAACTGGACGCAATTTATGGAGGTAGAAGGTACAAGCACAATGATCAACGGTCAGCAAGATGAGTGTTTCCTAATGGACGATGGAGATATAATTATTGCAAAAGATGATGAAAGTTTGATGTTTGAGAGCCTTTATGATGAATATCTAAATCTTCTCAATAATCAAGAAGATGTGGAAGAGGGTAATTAAGTAATTAAATAATTAGTGAGTTTTAACTTTTAGCTCATGTTTTGTTTATGTAGTTCCACGTTCATGGGTTGAATATAATAAATAAATCTTTAAATCATGAGATTTAAAAAAATAAATGGAACAAAGCTACCCGACAAATTACGTTTTTGTTTAGTTTTTTTTGGTAGTTTAGAGTATCTTTTATTCGGTTCTCGACTTTAATGCATGTCATTATCTATATATGTTGATACATGCGGGATATGAAACATGTATAACAAATCAAACACTTTTTATATAATATCAAATATATTGAAAACAAAATAAAGCATATAGAGATAATTGTATTATTTCTTTCTTCTCTTTCCAAAAACTCAAAAATAGAATAAAATAAATCTAGATATAAAACCTCTTATGTATGTAAAGAGTTATATGGCCTACAAACGTGTAGGCATATAGTAAAAGATATTGGTAACGAATTAATTCATTTTTTAAATTTTTACCACTTCTTTACTTTTCACCTTCTTCGGTCTCTATGTCTTTTATAACTTTTTCAAACTTATAAATACTAACCCGTTAACTCGAGTCTCGTAACAATTTTCTTGATTTTTGATATTGTATTTCTTCTCCTTTTTGATACGAAAATGATATATGATTAAGAAAGTTTGCGTGAATTTGTAGGCCACAAAAAAATTAAATCATATCATTTCAAGTAAGAGACAAAACATTCTTCTCCTTTTTGATATGAAAAAAATGATATGATTAAGAAAGTTTATGTGAATTTGTAGGCCACAAAAAAAAAAATTAAATCATATCATTGCAAGTAAGAGACAAAACAAAAAGAAAACTATATTGAATATCAATAACATAAAGAAATTTAATCACAAATTTAAAACCGACAGGTCGAAGAAAAGTTCTTATGTGCATTATTAATATCGTATGAAAGATAAATGAGATCTTATATCGAATGAAAGATAAATGAAATCTTATATATAGATGCTATCTATGCACATATGCTTTATATGTTGCCCTTATAGGAATGTTTACGATTGAATTCGGCTGACGCGGTTTAAATAGTACAATCAATGGCTCGAACGTAAACCGGATGAAATTGAAAATGTGAAAGAATGGAACTCAACAGTCCAAAAATAGAATTAAAAAAAATTGAAGTTAGTCACAATAAACAAGACTTAACCTTCGATGAACGTATAAAGTAGTCCTGTTTTATTATTTGAAAATGTACAGTTTTTTCGCTCAACTGATTTGGTTTAATGGTTAGTTACTAAATAAAAACAATCGACCGAACGCTTACATTCAGTTTCCAAATTTTGAATTGTGAATTGAGTTGTACACCACACAAATGGTAAAATCGGCCAACTTGACTTATTTTGCACCCTACCAACAACTATCTTCCCTCCAATACCCATGCATGCCCACATTTGTAAATACAACACACATACGTATTGGTAGGTTGAAATGAGAATTTAGTAATCACTTTAATATTGGCTAATACAATGATAATCATCAAATACACTACAATTTTGTAAAAAAAAAAGTATTCAACACTGGTTACTTGTATTCATTATTATATATACTTAAATGAAACCACATATGTACACTAGGGATGGTTTATACCGATTTTAGGTATTTGGGACATGTATCGGTACCCAGTTTTATTAATTTTAGTATTCGGTACTTTCGGTATTGGTATGGGTAAAAACGGGTACTGGTACCGAATTTTGGAGTATGGCGGACATGGTCATCGGGTTGGGTTCGTATCACCATCTTACAACAACTATTCATAAAAGTTAATAGCCAAAATTAACTTTAAGAAAAAGTTGCAACCTTTTCTTTTGATATGATGTGCAGATTTTTTTGGATCATTGTTTTGAGCTTCGTGTTTTATAGACCTTTTAATGACATGTATCTAAAAGTAGATCTTCTCAATAATAAACATGATTGTTGATATACGTGTTTCATGTGATTGCTTTATATGCAAGTAGACAGATTGGATACAATTAAAACAAATAAAGGTCAAGTGTATGGTATAATGGGTAAGCTTGAGTTGACATAACATAATAAGCTTTTCAAAAGTTTATAGTATTATTGTGGTTATAAAATATCTATTGTTTTATACCAGTACCCGCGCTTCGTAGTGGGTTTTAACTTGTATTTGGATCGGCTCAACACGACACGCTAACGGGACTTGGAAGCTGGAATATCAACCAAAGAAGATATGTCCTAGAGAATATTTATACGTGATTTACATTACTTGAAAACCTTAAAAACGAATATGATACCGCTACCAATCTTGCTCAAACAACATCGGATCGATTCCTCGCGGTAAAGAAATTAATAACTATATTTGACATGTTCAAATAAAGTTATAAGAAAACAAATATGCTTACAAGTGCCTGATTTCTCACAGTTAAAAAAAATATTTATATTGACATGTTTGAATGAAGTTATAGGAAAAACAAAAAAACAAAATATACTCAAAACTAATTATAACAATAAAATATTAGAGTTGATGTAATAAAGAAAAAATGTAAAGTAAAAAAAACTTAGTAAAATTGCATGTTTCTTGATGGCCAGATATAAAAAGAAGAACTATTCACTTATTATTTGTTATAATATTACTAATTACTAATACTAACTAGTGTTAATCCCCGGCGTTACGGGCGGGGGCATAAAACTATGCTATATGCGTGTGTGTGGGGGGGGGGGGGTGGCATAAACCCGAGCTAAGCAAACAACGATAAAAACCGGGAAAACGTAAAACATAAATACGAATTTCTAAAACCAAGTGACTTACGTGACGTTAAACGATAAAATTATTAAATATAAAACACAAACCAACTAAAAACGTACATAAAATAAACACCCGACTCGTTTTCTAAAAAGTTTATGCCGGAACGTAAACAACGGAAAAATTTAAGTTGAAACATAAATCAATTAAATTTTTACCAATACACACAAAAAAGTAAGCATGTAAAACTTAAGGGATTAAAATGACATTTTATAAATATTTTAGAAAGTTGAAGGAGTAACATAAAAAAAGAAAAAAACCCAAATATACAAGATAAAAAAACCACAAAATCACAGTTTCTTACTTTGTGGTATGGATTAATAAATTAAGAGAAAAAGTAACTATTCATCTATATGGGGCCATGTGAAGAACTTAAAAAACTTTTGGGCACAAACTCAAGAAATGAAAACATTCTTGTTCCTCAAGATGTTATGAATTAATAATATATATATAAATACTAATACTTTACTAATATTAATACTAATATAGATTAGGTTATAGTCCATGTGAATAATAAAAATTGTTTGTTTGTAAATATAATAAGAAAAGAAGGTATGTTTGATAATCATCTAATAATTCACTTCTAAAGTAATTAACCGCTCTTGTCACTATCATCAATTAATTAGGAAGCTTTTTAATTATTTTACATCGTTAGCCAATACAGAAGTAACGAAGTAATTTTCATCAAATATATTAGAGAATTGCTGCATATTTGCAATAAATATATAGCTTAAAGCATTCATAGTAGGTTAATAGGTTCTCCATCTCTATCCCTACAATTTAATTAAAGTGCACTTTTTTCTCTAAACTTTTGCTTATTTTTTAACAACCTCCCACATTAGATTCTTTATCTCTCTTTATATATGAAAGTCCTGAAAATCCGGATCTATAACGATATCAAACAATCACCAAGGATGGGGATCAACTGATGATATTCAATCAAACCGAAAAAAAGAGACACAGATAACGAGATAAGAATAACACGCGATACACTTAAAATTGCATACGATTCTATACACGAAAGCAAAACGTCTGTTACAAGTTCCCTCTCTAGATCTCTCTTTACAATGATGGAGGTACTCTAATGGCTTGGCAAGGTTTAAGCTTGTTACCTTAATTATGAATAATGTTCTATTTATAACCTAGGGTTTGCCAATGCCTCATAGGCATCCTTAGCTTGCCTACCAATGCCCTATGGGTATGCCAAGTGACCTTTAGGCCAAAGATACAAACTAACCCGAAAAATCCAGTTCGCCACCATAGTCGTTTGCGTTAATTTGATGCACAATCTCACAATATAGGGACTAACATATATATTCCAAACACTTATTATTAATTCTCGACTTTTCCCGAGTGAGTCTGAATATTTTAGTAACTAGTAGATCTCTAACTATTATCTCTTTTAGAGATGTCTGAATGGAGATGCAAGTAAAACCTAATATTTTTTTCTAAGTTAATGAGAAAGTGGACCAAATTGAGAATTGATGTAAATGCTCAAGTATACAAAAACCAAAAGCCCAAACCAATCATATTTGATAGATATACCCTAAAAATCATTGTTTTGCAAATAAATAATGATATGCGAGTAGAGACATTGCTTTGAAATCGACCTGGAAAGCAGGTTACATGTAAGCCTTCTGGAATACCCAGACTCATACCTGATACTTTATACCAACTTCATCTCAAGTCACTGTTGACCTCTCCGCAGAAAATGTTGACCACACATGACGTGCACTTGTTAACTCGCAAAATTAGAACAAACGTAAAAACGTTAACCATTATGCATTCCCATTTAAGTCGTAATTTTGACTAAACATAAACGATTTGAAATTGAAAGTAGAAGACAAGTTAAAAGTAAAAAAGTTTGAGTTAAATTTGCAAAGATGAAAACTTTTGGTTAAGAGTAAAAAAACAAATAGTTTAGATTAAAGTGTAATATTAAATTTTTTTTAAAACCTCTAAGCTTAATATCAACCCTTTTTGCATAAAAATGTCACAAGTTAAGTGTGGAAATGAGGAAATTATATCAAATACAATATTATTGAAATCTAAAATGTTTATTAAAATCTGTTTCGTATGGTTTAATTCAAAAGTATCATTATCATTAAATTAAACTTTGAACCAAATTTGGATCACTGACGACACTGAGTTCATGTGCCACCAGAGGAACCACCCAATCATACCATCTCAACTAGCATGATGCACACTAATTCAGGAGGAACCAATAAACATAAGAAACCCTTTTAGAATCGAACCCAGACCTATGTATTGAAAATTACAAATAATACATATTAACAGCAGGAATTTTGTGGGAAGTCTCCGAAATATTAAAAAAAAAACTAGTCAACTAAAGATATATTTGATGTATAAGTGATATTAAAAACAACTATGTTTTCATTTATAATCACCCATGTTTTCATTTATATAACCCGATTAAAAATAATAAACACCCAATTTTAATTAAAACATTTTGAGGAAATATTGATACACCTAAATCTTTGTAATTGTTTATTAAAAGTATATAATAATTATACAAGGTTAAAATTATTCAAGATAATTTAAATATATATTATATATAATATTATTAGTTATTATTATTATTTATATATGTACTAACAAAAATGATCATTTATAAAGTAAAATCACAACTCTTGCATTGTTGTGTACAACTTTGAAGCAATAATACACGTCTCAAAACTTTTTCTTCAACATATTTTTTACATTATTTTTTTATCACAAACACAAAATACAATAACTATAATTTACAAACATTTTTTTAACATTAAAATAATATTAACCTACATTATTAAATATTTCTTCCTCATAATTTACTATCAATTTTTGTTTTTTATTGGTCATTACTCTTATGTTTCTATATGATTGCCTATCTATTCCCAGTGACGGATCTGGGATTCGTTCGTAGGTACTTTATAAAAAATGCGGTAACGAAATCGAAAAAACCGAACGTCAAATTTCCAATTTATACTAATTTTACAATCGCAGACCTTAAACGGTAGCGGGCGTTGCCCTTACATGCACTAGGTCCGCCCTGCTATCACCACTTTAACTCTTTTTTTTAACTCTATCTTTTTGTGAACCAACAACTACTCAACTAGAGAAATTCTATTTTATAAGTTGATTATAATATTTTTTTTCACAAATTTAAATTGTTTATTACAATAAATTAAAAATCAAGTTAAATAAGGTTCAACATTTATCTCTTTTTTTTCTCGTTAAAGCTCCGTCAGAATGCGTGGTGTCCTAATCGAGTTATTATTGTTTTCTATGTTTTATGTTCATTCTATTTTTATGAATGTTTTTATGCTACTTTTTGTTTGATTAAATCGTGTTGCATCGCATTAAGGTCCTGATAGTTCTAATTAAATTGAACAATACACTTTATGAAGCAAAATTACCTTTAACTTTTTTCAAATTACTTTTTAAAATTAAGTATTTATAGTTCTAATTATTTTTGAGAATAGTTTGTTTTCTTTATAACTTTTAAATATTTGGTTATAAAACTTTGAGTACTCTTTACGACTGCCTATTTATATCTACGCCATAAAACCTTTTTTTCTAAAACAATTCTTAGATATAATGTATAGAAAATGAAACGCAAACTGCATTTTATAAAACTACCTCACATTTTGGTTTTGTCTTTCTATTATAATTGACGTTGTTTATTTTTCAATATGTTTATAATATATGTAATGTTTTATACAACTCTACATATGTACAGTCCAACATATTAGTGCTAGTACCAAGTGCCGAATTTAGGTACTTTAACGAATCAACTGATCTTCGACGACCGTTGTAACTGTTTGTCACACCCCCACATCGACATGTAGTATTATACTGCGAGTCGCGTGACAAATTAGGATTATAGTCATTAGTCATATTAAACGACTACTATATGAATTTAAAAATACCACTACTCATTCTGATGAGAAAATATTGTTTAAACATTTAAGTTACAGAAGCGTAACATAAATGTAAAGCCAAAGATAACTAATGCGCAAAACTAGACGCCTTAACCAAAGTAACCAATGTAATTAAAACAAGGTTTAAATGTTTGAAGAAACCATTCATCCTAGTCCTGTTGTGTACCTTAGCGACCTGAGAAAACATGCTTAAAGTGTCAACACAAGGTTAGTGAGTTCACAGGTTTGTAAGTAAATTGTTGAAATGTTTGTAGGATCCACATACGTAAGTAATATCTATAGCTAGCAAGCCAATGTACAAGTTACTCTAAGTGTTCGCAACCGATTTGTGTTTGTTTTCATTCCACCATTACTAACACCAACAGTGGTAAATGTTAGGACAATTCACTCTCGTTCGACTCCTAGTCGTGCTAGTGCGATTACCCCGAGTGAGGTTTGTCAAACCTAGTAGTACTACTCAAATTTCCTCGCTATACCCCATATACTAATGAGCCGAGAGTGTAAGGACTTTTCATGTTCTGTTGCACTTAAGTAAACAAGTGATAATGACATATTATGTAATCCGTATTTGTTTGTGTGCATGTTTCTCTGCCAACAGGAAAACAAGTATAGAGGAGTCATGAAACTCACCTGACCGGCAAAGCATACTGCTCTATATACCAAAAAAAGACAAGCAAAGCCCGAAGCTTGGAATATCCAAGTTTCTCGTGCCATACTACAAGAAGTGGACACCTTAAAGTCTAACGAAAAATAATCCCTTGACTTGGTTATAAAGATAGTTTATTCAACTACCTAGTCTAGATTGAAACATTATTTATAAAACTACTATTCATAACATAAGGTCCTTGTTCGATAGATCAATTTCATATGAGTTGCTCATATTGTGTTTCATTCTCTTCCATTCAGAATTTAAATAATAGAATTTGTGAAAAATCTAGTTAAATCTCATTCACAAAATGGTTGGTACAAGAATGTCTCAGGTAACCATTTGACGTTTTTTCAATTTCGTTACCGCTTTTTTTATAAAACGTTACCGCTTGACGGATTTTCTAGATCCGCCACTGACCATTTAGATCTTTTTCTCAAATCAAAACCAAAGGATGTAGTTGTAACTTATTTAACACTAAAGATTGTGTTCCAAATTAATGTTTATCTCATACAGTGGCCACAAAACAATTTTCTTGTATAATAATTGAGTTGTAACATGTTCCAAAACGTTTACAGAAGAAAATAGGAGAAATAGTGCAGCCATGGGCTGTTCAAACTGAGAATGAAATAACAAAATAAAGTAGAGTAGAGCAGCCGTGGTCTACTCATATGATAACAAAGTAAACACACAGATCGCATTTCTGCTCAACAAAACTGACACAAACACACAAATATATAGGTGGTGACTAACTGGGTTAGTTAGCTTATTGCTTTAGTTGGCTTGCGCGGTTAGGCTATCTGCGCCTACAGCTAAGTGCACCTATGACACTTCACAATACAGAATTGCATAGAGACGGTTACAAGCCTTGGTCTTTGCACCAACACAATATAAGATATATAAAAAAGTTTGATTTTTACGTCATGACTAGACTATCAAAGACTAGGGTTTTTTTTCATTCCCTTCGAGATGAAAATCATCTCTTACAAGCTTATTTAAACCTGATAAAACATTCATCAACCTATAAAGATTACCCACCCAAGAATCATATTTAAACCTGACGACTAAACGAGCCAAGCCGCTTGTGATACTTGAGATTGCTCGTTAAAAGCTTGAAATCGAGCCGAATTTAGCATGAGACTAAAAATAAATTTGTTTAATAAACATGCCCGACCTTGAGTTTGAGGTCCGCGAGCTTATACGAACACTTTTAATTATATACTTTCTATTTAAGACCGTTATTATATATTTTTAAAACAACTATTATTATATATAAAACTATGATAGGAATACCTATATAATATATGTTATGTTATATATGAACTATATAATAGATTATATATAACAACAAGCTTAGCTATACATGAATATGCAAATAAATAATAAACAAGGCAAGCTCGAGCTTAAGCTTGAGTTCTTGTTCTCGTTAACTAAAACGATTTGAACTCAAGCCTATACGAGCTTGGATTCAATTCTGCTTGTTTAAATTGAACGAAAACATGAAACAATCTGTTAGATAATCTTGCATATCTTGTGTAAGTTCGGGTTAAAAATGACCGGCTTACAAAGCTCGGGTAACAAGTGACTGGGCTACAAACTTAGGTGGTTTTTTGAGATAGTTTTATTAATCCTAATTTGAGTCAAAATACGTTTCTTGTTTAGATATGGATATTTTGTAACCTGATCATTCATTAGATCATTAATAAATAAAACAAGTTTTGTACCGAATTCTTTCGATTGGTATCAGAGCCTAAGAGAGATCGATCAAGAAGGAAGTGATAAATATCACCGGTAATGGGAGTCCGACATGACATTGATTGAAAAAGGACAAGCAATTGATTCTTGCAGACGGGTTCAAGGACACCGGCGTCAAAGGGCAGCGAGAGAAACTTGGTTCGCAAGTTAGATAAGATTACTTGTGACAGGTTCATTTGATCACACAAGAGTGTTTTTATAGGCAGTTGATTAATTACAATTTACAAAACAACATAACGGTCTTTGTTTCTTTTGCCGAGGAGCATAAATAGGGCTGTAAACGAACCGAATGAACACGAACAAGGCCATGTTCGTGTTCGTTCGTTAAGAAAATTAGCATGTTCGTGAACTGTTCACGAACGCATACCGAACATAAATTTATGTTCGTGTTCGTTCGTTAAGGAAATTCAGTTGTTCAACTCGAACACTAGTCTCGAACACAAACGAACGCAAGCAAATAAAAACGAATGCAAACGAACATTTAACTTGAAAATAAAAAAATAAAAAACATTGTTATCCTTAAATATTGGATATAAGTAGTTAAATAAAACCATCAGATGATAAATCAAAACACAAGAAGTCTACTATACCACCAAACGGTAAATCAAATTTAACTAACTTAGACATAATTATCCCAAAAATGTCTTAGAATGTCCAAATTTTAGGTAACTTAGAAAAAAATAGGGTTTTTAAGTTTTTAGAAAAAAATAGGGTTTTTAAGTTTTCAATATGTTTAGATTAAGGTTTATTATTTATTATTTTTTAATATAATCAAAAGGACACAAACTAACGTAAACTAACAAAACCGAACATATTACGGACGTTCACGAACGCAGTCGAACGAACGAGACCTGTGTACGTGTTCGTTCGCTAAGCTTACCGAACGAAATTTTTTGTTCGTGTTTGTTCGTTAAGCTAATCGAACGAACATAAACGAACATCCTGCCAAACGATTCACGAACTGTTCGCTAAATGTTCGGTTCGTTTACAGCCCTAAGCATAATGATTTATTGTTTAAAAGAGGTTTGTTATAAGTGAAGTTGTTATAAGCAAAAGAATTTTTTTCTTTGGTGGGGCCATGGAAAAAAAAGGCAACGATTAGAAGGAGAAAAATACAATAGGATTTTTTTTTTAACTTTACAATTAGAAAAAAAGATTGTACAGGAGGTTGTTTTCAGGAAGGAATCGATTTTGAGTTTGAAAAATTGATTTAAGCCCAAACACTCCATTAATGTACAATAGAAAAATATGAAGGATGGGTGATAACATGAACGTACCTTCAACAAAGGAGCATATGCGTAGTCTTCCATGTCCAATACTTGCAGATATAAACTATATAGTTTGGGCAATGAAAATGAAGACAATCTTCAAGGTTTACATGGTATGGGATGTGATTGGCCTAGGAATGACCATCGATGCTCATGAAGATTCTATAGCAATCGCTTTGCTATTCCAAGGGTTATCCGAAGAGCTAGTGTTGTAGACCGGGAACTAGGGGTGTGCACGGTTCGGTTCGGTTATTAGCATTATGTCGGTTAATCGGTTCGGTTAATTCGGTTAATTTGTCGGTTTTCGGTTCGGTTCGGTTAATTTTCGGTTAATAATCAATTCAAACAAGGGCTAAATTTTTTGCTTAGAAATACATGTAATGGAGGTATTAATATATGAAATAGATGTATAAATACTTGAAATAGATGTATAAATACATAAAATGGATGTATAAATGCATGAAATGGAGGTATAAATGCATGAAATAGATGTTTAAATACATGAAATGGAGGTATAAATAAATGAAATGGAGGTATTATTAATGAAATGAAAGTATAAAACATGAAATAAATGAAATGGAGGTATAAAGAATGTGGGTCTGATGTGGCTAAGGAGACTGATACAGAATTGGGCCTGATTTTTGATGAAAATATTGAGGTAAGTCCAACACAATCTGGGCCTTCACCTTTGGTGGGCCAGTGTACTGAAATTGAAAGGGAGGTAGTGGACTTGGGTAGTAATAAGAATGATGGGCCAACATGGAGTGGGCCTGGTCATAATATTCCTATTCAGATAGTCACTACCCATGATTTACAATTTGGCTCATTTAATAAAAAAACCGACCTTCCAATTTGTATGTGATCCAAATCTAAAGTTTGGGCCTAACGTTGGAGTTGATCCAGTTTTTGGTACGAAATTCTGGAATCAAGAATTGTTCCTACAATTAACTTTGGTCTTAATGTTGTTGAGAGTGAGACAAGATTGTTCTATGAACCTCCGGAAATTGAAGAAGGTGAAGCTATTGTTAATCTTAATGGACACTTTATGACCAAAAGTATTAAAGCTCATCGCTTGCACCTTTATGGTTATTTTGTGGTTGATGCTCTTCCAAACAGTAAAAGAAAATCTTAGTAAGATGTGGCATAAGTTTGGACTAAAATCCATAAACAAGAAGAATGGTGGATTTTATTTCTTTACTTTTGATCATGATGCCAGTATGCTTCAAGTTCTTGAAAGGAATCCATGGTTAGTGAAAAACATTCCACTTGTTATACAATTATGGCAACCGGATACTATTTTGTCAAAACCAGGACTTGGATAAAGTGCCAATATGGGTTACTATACGGGATCTTCCACTTTGCCTATGGAATGGTGGTAACATCGGTCAAATTGTCAGTGGAGTTGGAAGACCGCTTATGTTAGATAGGGCAACATATGAACGATGTGGGACCAAGCGGAGACCTTTAAGTTTTGCTCGTGTTCTTGTGGAGGCTAATGCTTCATGTGTCTTGCCTAATCGGGTAAAGGTTAGATTTCCATCTCTAAATGATTTGCCGAGTAAAGTTACTTATCTTGATTTGTCGTACAAATGGAAGCTTCCTTTATGCGGGAAATGTAATGTTTTTGGCCATATTGAATCTAGTCATGATATGATTCAAAAGCCGGTTGAAAAGGAAGATATAAAAGGTAAAAATATTGTTGAGCAACCGGTTTCTAAATCAATTTTGAAAAAACTGTTGGTGCAAGATGACGGGTTCACTTTAGTTACTAGGAAAAAATCAAAAGTGAAATGGGCTCCTCTGGCAAAACAAGATGTGAATAGACTGATTCATGGTCCAAAAAAGGTTGGGGCAGGCCCATCGATGTTAATAGTCAAGTTATGGGATCTTCAAGTGGGTTGGAAATGGATTTGGGCCCAGCTATGCCCAGCGAAAAGGCTGCTGGGCCTAGTTCGGGCGCTGGAAATTCAGTAGACAGAAGGGAGTCAGCTGTTGGCCCAGGCCCTGCTATGTGTTCGGTTAATGATTATCCTCCGCTAAAGGTTTCTAGCCCAGTTGTATCAGGCCCAATTCGAAGTTCCGCTGGCCCAGTTATGGATGAGAACTTAAGTTGTATCCAGAAGTTACATTGTGAGGCCCAAAAGAAAGGTAGTGGATTTTTTGATGTATCGAAACAAGCATTTGGGCCTCGACAAAGTCCTAGTGTTAATATAAAAATTCGTTTGGTTCACTTCAAGATGAAGAAGATTGTTTTGATACCGAGCATGGGTTGTGGGAAAAAGAAATGCTAATGGATCGTAAATATTATGAGACAAATACACAACCGCCGGATGATGTTTACTCTTCGTGGTCGGAGAAATTGAGGGCTTATTAAAGTTTGACCCGGTGAATGAAGCTTTGATTGAAACAAATGACGAAGATGAGTATAGAGGTTGAGTCCGAGACGGATGAATCGGCTAGAGATATCGTTCGAGGAGCTTAGTCTTTATTTTATTTTTAGTATGTTGTTTTTTGTATGTTAGTTTCTTTTGAGGTTTAGTTTTGGCGAGTCGCTTTGGCTAAATGATCTTTGGTTGTAATCTCTTTTTGATCATTATTATAAAAGGTTTGCCCGGGGGATTCCCTCGTTTCCGAAAAAAATGAAATATTATATAGATTTAAAACCAGAACGAAGATGTCCAACCAAAGAGAGAACCTGAAACAGTTTGTAGCCCGGAAACAGAAACGGTATTTAAACCAGTTTGGTAAGAACCTGGTTAGAAACTGACCCGATCCAAAAATTTACTAAAAGCTAAAAGATATGCGACTGAATTACCATCAATAAGCCCAAATGGGCGAGGAAACCTGAATCGAACAAAGGAGTAACCGATGAAAGAATCCCCATGCCTCCAGCTAAAAGATTAATTGGCACATTTTGGGCACCTAGTGTTCCATCAGTGATGGGAACCTAAATTCCAACTCATAGACGTCGAGCACTCTTGATAAAGCTTTAACATGGAAAGCGCAGGATGGAATCTAAGGACCATTTGCACTCATGGCAATCATATGTGAAAAGAACATCATCAAAATAATCGACTTTGGACAGTTAAGTTCACTAATTGTGAATGGAGCAATTTTGCATGCTTCAAAAGCGTCCATAAGCCAAGCCTTACACCAATATTAGTTACTAATCAGCGGTAGATCTAGAAAAAAGTCAAGGGGCAACGTTTCAAAATTTATTTCCTATAGGGGCAACGAAATCGAAAAAACGTTAATCTTTTCCAAAATTTACATACCACCAGAGCGTCAAGGGGTAGCGGGGGTTACCCTTGTCTCAAGGTATATCCGAACCTGTTCCTAATATTAGTTTCCCATCATTCTCTAACTAATAGGGCATCATTGATTTATTATAAATGAGAGATATTTTAACCACCATGTTAGGAGATGGTCCTTTGAAAATACCTTTGTTACATGTCTCCAAGTTCATAGGCCAGTATGTTTTGAAATAACATGTCTTGAACCCATGATCTAAGATTAATAGACGTATAAATATTTAAAAAAAATGGTTTTCAACTATCGGTGCATCCATTTTTAGTCAGAATAAAGGTAAAACTCTTTATATGAATTGTGAAGGAAACAATTTCACAAAAGGTTCATGTTGTATGGAGCACCTTCGGGTAGCCAAATCAGGTAGTTGTGTTTATCGGCAACATCGCCGCAAATAAACCGGGAAAGCAAGTTTTGGTTCGTGAACCCGAAGAGAAAAACGCTAATGTAGCTGCTTTTGACCATTTAACATAAAAAAACTTAGATCCTCTATATATCACAAAAAACTAACCAATTTTTTGTCATTTTTTTTACCAATTCTTATACTATATTCATATTTCTTCTACTCTACAAAACTCAACACAATAAACCTAGTACTATGCTTCCACTATCATCATCGGCTGAGTACGAACCATTTGAGTCTAGTGTGTCAACGTTGTCGCGCCATCGTTGCATTCGAAGTTGAAGACATGGCACACTATAGAAACAAATTGTGGAGTGATCGTGAAAAGGCTCATGAGGTTCAAATGGAAGATTCCTTCCTCTATAGCCGGCCCAAAATACAATGTAGGTATGTTTCGAGCAGATTTCAGATGTCTAAGGAATTATTTTTCAGAATTATTGCGGATCTAAACTCCAATTTTGAATAGCTTCAAAATGGATAGATAGGAGGATGAAAAAGAGTTTCATGGCATTATGGAAATGCACATCGGCAATTAAACAACCAGTTATTTTATACTATCAAGAGTTATTATGTGCCTCAACTAGCCATGACATTGCACTTTTGTACAATGCGCATGAAGATAGATATGGCCTTATAGGCATGCTCAACAGCCTCGTTGTACACATTGTGTTTGAAGAATGTGTTGGACGAGTTTGTGAGGCCAATACCAAAGAGGTGTCACAAATAGCCAACGATAATGCCCGAGACGGTGGCGTTAAACGATCATTGGATTTGGCATGCGTATTATGGACCTGCTTGTTCAATCAATGATTAATATTCTGGAACAATCTCCACTATACATTAACAAGATGTTTAATTGGAACCACGCTAAGGTGTCTATTTCATTTACGAAAAAGTGTTTTTTAGCTCAAGCTCATTTAAGCTTGACTCATTTCAAGTTTTTTTAGCCAAACTTAAGTAGCGAGGCTTATTCACATATATGGGGTGCCAAGTGGCATTCACTACTTTTTTTAATCTTTTCTTTTACAATTTTAGTTTTAAGTTATATCGATTAGGATGTCGGATCAAAGGGTGTTTTTTCTTTATGTTTTTTTTAACGAGAAATTATGTTGATGTCACACCCCGCTTTCCACGTGTATCCCGGTGGGCCCGGTGGGGAATATTGTGACGTATGTTGATAACATCATAACCAAACAACACAGAGCAACACAGCGGAAGTCTTGGATATTAAAATATTATTGCAACTCGATAACGTCCAAAGTTCGAAAATAAAAAATACAGACGGACTGTAATAAAGATCCACAGGCGGATCGTAATAAAATATGTACAAAAGTGTTCAACAGACTTTATTGGCACTCCTAAGGGTTGCAAGTCCTCTATGTAAACGCCTGCGCAGCTTCCGCCTATTACGTCCTGTACCTGTATCTTAAACTTTTGAAAATACGTCAGTTTTCACTGGTAAATACAATCAAATGACACTTTTGAAAATCTTTTAAAAATTAATTTAAGTGCGCTACGCACATTTTTATAAATAAATTGGGACAATATAAATGACCTTGTATATAGTTTTATACGCCTGTCAATACATATGGGGCCCAGTTCAGAAACCGAGACATGATCGACTGACACACCACTTCTGAACTTTCACACAGAAAGCAGATAATAATAAAAATTTGCACGTGTCTGGGATATCCTTAGGCTCATTAAAGTGCTAATAGTCGTGACTTAAAGCTTGGGAAGTCGAGTCCGTTATGCGATAGAAGTACCCCCATTTGTTTGATTAAAATCTCGAGGTCGAGATTTCTTTTAAGGGGTGAGGATGTAACACCTCGTGTTTTTACGTCCAATAAAACTTCGACAATTGTCCCGATGATCCTCGTGTGCCGTCTGCTAGATGAGAGGGATTGAAATTGCCAACGTTTTAATTTATTACCTCTGCGAGGTAATAATTAAGTTGAGGGGCCAAAGGTATAAAAAAGGAAAAAAAAGTTTTCTTCTGGAAGGCGGTCACGACCGCAAGCCTATAGCCATACGGTCCGCAAAAAGATTTAAAAGCAGTGGGCGCCAGGTGGCCTTGCGGACCACAAGGCTAAAGCCATACGGTCCGCAAGGACCTGCCAGCGACTGAAATTGTGGCGGCCTCATGTGCTGCCATCTTTGTCGCCATTGCCACCCTCCCGCACCTTGTGCCACGACTTGGGACACTTGTACTCATCTCTCAACACCCTCTAACACCTGGCAAGCCCTCATGTTCACTCCTCAAGTATAAAAGGGCATCATGGGAGCCTCACATACTTCCTCACTCTCTTTTTCCTCCTCTCTAGCTCACTTGGGAAGTTCCTGAAGTTATAGGAGCAATCCCTGAGCTTATAAATTCTTCTTGGATCACTTGTAAGTGCTCCATCTTGTTCTAGTTATTTTTATTAGGCTTAAAGCCAAAGTCAAAGCGTTTTACGTAAAAACGCTTTGACCATAGGCTAAGACCATTACGGTCCAGCCATTGTTCGATACGAACATGGCTACGTGATCGTAATTAGGTAGGTGTTAAATCCCTAAATGGGGCACCTCCTAATTACCATGTTTGCTTGACCAATTGACGGGTCAAAGTTATAATCATAAAAGTCAACGGGCCAGTTTTTAAAATAAAATCATATCTAGTAATGTAGATGTTATAAAATATGTTTTAACACTTTAATAACTTGGTAATAATAGTTAGAACATGTATAAACAGGTTCGGCTCCGTCAAGTCCAGGTCTAAGATCGGTTCGCAACCGAAAGTCACGAAGTTTGACTTCTGCTTTGACTTTTAGTTCTAACCCGATTTAGCAACTTAGGCTACTGACCTAAAGTTGTTTTAGGACCATGTTATAGTATTGTATAACCCTTTGGAGTTATACTACATGGTTGTTTAGTAATCTGCGTTTTATGCAAGTTTCTTATAAGATGCCAATCTTTGACTAGAATGCCCTTTTCGCATAAAACAAGGTTTTAAACATGAATAAGCATACAAATGAGTTACCTACTGATATGGTAAATTGATTAACTTAAAGTAATGTTAATAATCTGGTCATGAACTAAGTTTTGATAACATACTCTTGGATTATAAATGAATTAACATGATTATTATTACACACATTTAACCTACATCTTGAACATATGGCGTTACATTAAGGTCCGGGGGTTTGTACGTAAACATTTCATACGCGCTGATCTGATCCCTGTATAATGTATGCCAAGAAGCTGCGCTCTCTGATCTGTTCGCTGTCCACTGGGGGTTTGTGGGTGGCATTGGATACCATCCTCCAAGCTCTACATGGATGAAATGCCCATTGTCGACGAACACAACTGCAACCACCTGGTGAGGTTGCTCGGATTTGTCTGGCCCGCCCAGTAGAGGGAAAATTGTATCGCTCCCACGAATGTCGAAGGTGTGAACAATCACCAGCTCTTTACGTGACGAAAACTTCTGCGTTGTATCAAACGAAATGTAACCGGGTAACAACCTTCCTCGTCAACTGACACATCCTCCTGTCCTCCATCGTCACCGAGTTCCGAATAGACTTGATGTTCAAAGCTATGCTCACAACCGTGACCGTACGAATATTCAGCCTGAGGATACGCTTCGCCTCCGTATCCATAATTCGAATAACCTTGTTGTGCGTACGGGTCCTCCACAGGGATATTCAAATCCAGCTCCACCGTGTTATCCCGATAAGAATGCCAGATACAACCTCCTCCTCCTCCTCCTCCCTCAAGTTGGACAAGACCGGTTTCTCATACGTGTCGGAAATAGCGGTCCCCTCGTAAGAATCAGGAACAACTGACTCGTTAGAATATTCACGGAAAAGATAGTTACTTAACCACGACATCGTAACCGTGCGTTATTTTAATGAAACACAACATAAACAAATATAATGAGTTTGTATCGAATGCGTTAACTCTTCTCCCGGGCAAGCTTTAAGGCCAAATAGTTGGGGTCGAAGCGCCGCACTTTGGCCAAAGCGGGGCGCTTAGGGGTCACGAGACAACATCGTACCTGGTCAAACCTCGTATCACCTTTATGTCACTCAGACATCAGTCACTTCACCTTTTGTCTGGTAAAGTAACCCTAAACGCCCCGCTTTGCCCAAAGCGGGGCGCTTTGGGGTGTGAAAATAAGTTGGTCCGTGTGTGAATAGCAAGATCCTAAATTATACATTGTGTTGTATCTCGTTTATGTATATGGCATTTCCTGACACTTTTCTCTACTATGCTGTTATATCAAAACCTGTATGCTCGCGAATACATTTTTGTATTGACATTTTTTTAACGTATGTTGTAGGTTAAATGCAGACTATCTCGAATCAAGATTAGGACTCTCTAGATACACACTTAATCAAGTTGTCTACTTTATTTTATTGTTTGAGAAACTTGGATTTATTTCAATTATTGTATGAATATTTGTTTAGTTTTATGGGAAATTGAACCTTGTTAAATATTGTCATATAGTAATTGTTATGGATTCTCTTGAGCAATCTTATTCGCTTAGTGCCGCGCCCCGATGATTCTGCCATCGGTTGGGGTGTGACAGATTGGTATCAGAGCCATAACTATAGGGGATTAGGTAAGTTACTTAGTCTATAGTAGGAAACTATGTGCTTATTCCTTTCTTATCCGACTAAAACATTATCTCTGGACTTAAAATACAATACGAAGTCTTTCCTAAGACTTGGACATAACACACGAAGCTGCAAAGATACTCGTACATCACAAACGAGTCGATTTGTCGAGATTAGGTGTGAAAACCGAGAAGTCTCAATGAATCACTCACTCTGCATATCCCTATTAGCATGAAATTCTCCGTTAAGTTAGGAGTGATATCCGCATCTTAACGGAAGTTTCCCATTCTATCCGGTGGAAACCTCCTGATGGGTCCGGGAGGGAAACCACGACAGGGACTCGAAGTTACTAAGTTAGGGGTGAAACCCGAACCTTGGAAACTCGTCCCACTCAATGAATTTCAATCTCACCAAAGTCTCGACTATTTTGCAGATTTGGGACGTGTAGTAACCGGAAGGGTAATGCCGTTAGCCGCGAGGTGGTGAAAGCATTTACCTATTAGGCGAAAGCGTGTGCCCAAACTCAACAAAATGATCTAATAACTTTAGGTAGGCGCTGTCTCAAAACCCAGGACGCTCCAAAAAATTTTAAAGCCCGCAATCACCGATTTTATGCATCATCGAGTTTTATTTATGTTTATGTGTTTTAACATTTGGAAAGATTTTACGCTTTATCGATTTCTCAATTTTCGCTCCATAAACGTATGCAAAACTCATGCAGCCATTGCAATCCAAAACAAGAGACAATACTCGCAACAAAACTAAATCATAACAACTCTCTTAACCGCATCCCCGCGCTATACGTGCAAGTATATACGTGTCTAAACATATACAAATAGTACGTGGTTACATGTGCTTATGTGAATACGTGAGAATCTAGGAAATATGTGTTTTCCTATGTGATCTTAGAAATACATGTTACTATATCAACTATAACAAGTTTTTAACGCACTAAATCGCATCGCAAATCTAAAATCATTATGATCGAATCTCATTCCAAATCTCTTTGTCTAGATGTCTTCGAACGCTTCCAACTCGCGACGTCAAGCCAGAAGAAACGCCGATAAGAGAATCGCCTCACTCATGGCCAGGGAAATGGCCAAGGTTATTCCTCAAATCGTCACTCAAGTTCAAGCCCTCAGCAATTCTCTGACATCGGAAGACTTTAATACCGATGCACCAAAGTCTACTTTCTCCTACAAGCAGTTCAAAGCTTGTGGTCCAATAGCCTTCACAGGCGAAGAAGGTGTATCTCAGATGTTTCAGTGGTTCGATACTATCGAGGTTACCCTACGTAAGAGTGGGTGCCCTGAGCATCTTCGTACCACTTGTACTACGGGAGTATTTCAATCAAGAGCACTTGACTGGTGGACAGATGAGCGCAACAAACGCGAAAACGATACAGCTTATACGCTAACCTGGGATGAGCTGAAGGAGCTCATGAAGGAAGAATACTGCCCTCCCCACGAAGTCCAGAAGCTAGAAAACGAATTTTGGGATATTAAGCAAGTTGAAGGTCACAACGCCGGCCTCACAGCAAGGGTCAAACAGCTTAGCATTATTTGCCCTAGCCAAGGTGACACTCCTGAAAAGGCCATCAAAAAGTACCTACGTGCTTTGCCTGAGTGTGTGGGCGACTTTGTCGAAGCTGCAAGACCAGCTACCATCGAAAAAACCTATCAGTTGGCCGCAGAAATCAACGACAAGCAAATCTTGGCTAGATTCTTCTCGAAGAATCCCACCAAGAAACTTAACCAAGCTACCGCAGAACCATCCGTCGACGCAGCACCGCTGCAAGCCACCACCGAGCCTAGCCGCAAGAGAAAGAGAAAGAGCTCGAGTCTCATTACTCAGCAACTGCACCGCTTAACCCTGAACCTCTCCAAACGGTTGCACCTCCCCCAAGGCGTGCTTACACTAGAACTCTCCCCTAGTGTCACAGATGTACTTATCACCACCAGGCTGGAACCCCTGCAGCTACTGCAACAACTACAAATGTCACGACCACTTCACTAGCCACTGCCGGATAGGGCCGTGGTAACATGCGATGCTAGCACTTCCAGCACCGCCGACTCAACTCGCTGCCCTAGCAACCGCCGCACCAGTAGCACCATCAGCTGTAGAAGCTGTCAACATCAACACCAACCAGGCGCAGAACGAAGTCGTTAACGGTACGAACCTCTACGTTAGTACTTATTCCTTACAAATGTTCTGTTGTTCGATGTCGCTTCAACATCCGACGTCTCTCTCTCTCTCCCTCTCTCGTCATCGCACTTAGTCTAAGCTCACACATTAAAACTTATTACTAACACTGTATAGTAAATCACGATATAATATGTTTTAACCCTACTATGGCCTTTAAAATAAGTTACGATAAACATGCAAACAGAAAACTAATCACGGGTGCATGATGTATTGTAAAATACATCCTTTATTCGTGTCTAGTTTGTACAATCTTTAGTAGTTTTTTTGTTTCGTTTTCCGGAGAATAGTTAGTCTTTGATCCAATTGCGTTTTGCAGGACGTATGAGCTTAAAGTAGCTGAAAAGCGTGATGATTGAGTGGAAATACGAATTGGTAAAGTCCTGGAACGAGTTGGAGAATTTGGGAGCTAAAACAAGATGTAATTCTGAGAAAATTGCCATCTCGCGGGCCGCGAATGGCTAGAACCGTTGCTTCTCGCGCCTGGCGAGAAGCTGATTTCAGCTGACATATATTACACGGTCGCGGTCTGCGAGCCGTTTAAGCCAACCTTCTCGCGCCCCGCGAGAAGGTGGTATCTGCAGACGGATCGGATTTTAGCTAAGATTTGGGGGTATTTAAGCGATTTTTATCATAACAAAACCCGAGTTACGAATTTTGGGAGTTCTTGCAGCCATTCTGGAGCCGTTTAAGCCAAGTTTGAAGATTTGCGAAGCTCTGGAATCATTGGATCAAGTGAGGATTGAAGTTAGAGACTTTCTCGGGTTTACACGATCCTTGTTTGTCTTGTTTTCTCTTTTTGAACTTGTAATGATGAATTCTAGTTTGACTTTTCTTGTTTTATTTTCGTTATTGACTATGCTAGGCTAAACGCATTAACTACCTAGACTTTGATGAATGGATTGATATAAAGTTTAAACCTTTTTCGTTAATTACATGTTTGTTATGGATTAATTGTGCTCTGTAAGCAGTTTGTTTATCTGGCTTGGTGTGTGTGCATGCTTTGATCTGGTTTTCTGCTTTCCATTGCTTCATATGATTCTTGGTGACTGTCTATATCACGGAATAGAGTTATATTAGGTTGTGAACTTTGGTGAGTGTCTATATCATAGAATAAGTTCATAGTATTTGAGGTTGAAGGGCCCAGTAAACCTTAGAAGTGATTGTTAGCAGGTTACTAGATTTAAGTGTTCTACTAGTCGTAATACCTGGAAAGTAAGGGGCTATTGATAGGTCTTACACGGCGAATTGCTATTGTCGGTCTTTGGAAAAAGATCATGCCTTTGTTGACCCGTCAGTTTTATTAGTCTATCAAGTCAAGTTTAGATACTCAAACTACCCTAGATCTATAATTGAAAAAAAAATAGGTCGTCATTAGGGTACTCACACAATATTAGACAACTAGAAAGACGTCTAATCAACCGGTAGGATTAACGGCCTAGGTAACGCCATAAGTTTCACCTCTAGAAGGGTGAGGGGCTTGGATGGTGTTTAATAGGTTTAGTGTCATAAGATCCCGGTTCCAGAAAACGAGTAATTAACTTAATTGGTAAACGCTTAAAATCAATCCAGGATTCTAGTCTAGGTAGTCTTCATCATCGCTTGAGAAAAATTTCCATCCTTCGTTTGTGTTAGTTACCTTGTCTTTAATTAGTTTTAATATAGATTTCCGTAGATTTTCCGTAACCCCCCAAACAATTAAAACAGTTTTAGTTGTGTCTGTCTTTGTCGTCAGAGTCTAATTATCGTAATTAGTAGAGTCCTGTGGGTTCGATATCCGGACTTACTTAGGTTATACTACATTGATCGGTACACTTTCCGATTGTGTGGTTTAGGTTTAAGTCGAGTCTAGATTTTAAAGCTTTTTAGTGTCTAGCTTAGAGAGTCTAAAGTAGTTAGTTTTTATAGTCTGTTTAGCACACATCAAGTTTTTGGTGCCATTGCCGGGGACTCTTGGCAATTGCGTTATTAGCTTTGATTGACTGCATTGACATTTACGTGCTGTGAGTTTTATTTTGTTTTAGTTTTTCCTTCTTGTTTGAGTCTTAGTAATCTATTTTCTGTTTTTCTTTGGTAGGTGTTCTTTGCTTGCAGTGGATGCCACATCTGCGCTCTCAGGGACCTCCACCGAAGCCACCGACGGACAAATCAACCTCATCTTCTTCATCTTCCCAGGTAAGTACACCACTTCCTTCATCTTCCACCCATTCTGACTCTACCCTCCAATCTAAACTACCGAACTTTGACTTCACTCCGAAGTCCTCACCCCATAATTCCCCACCACCTTCCCGTACCGAAAGCCCACCCATCATCCAAATGGCCAAACGTAGACAAACCGTCCACCAACAAGCCACCCAGAATTTCACTGGTCTTGCATCACCCATCACTGTCCCACCCATAGTAAACCAAAACTCATGGAAAATTCCATCATATGCCATGACAGCCATCACCAATACCATTCAGTTTCATGGTCGCGATGACGAGGATGCACCCGCTCATATAAATCGTTTCTCTCGCATGCTCGCCACCTTTAGCCTCCATGGAGCACCCAAAGATGCCACCTATCTTCAGCTTTTTCCATTTTCACTCGCGAGCCGTGCAGCTACATGGTTGGACTCCCATCCAACCGGTACCTTCACTACTTGGGCGGCCCCTCGTCAAGCCTTTCTGAATAAGTATTTCCCGCCCGCTAAAGCTTCACGTCTTCGCGATCAAATTCACTCATTCCGCATGGAGCCCGACGAGCCCTATTACCTTGCTTGGGAGCGTTTTCAAAACTTAGTTGCTCGTTGCTCTCAACACGGTCTCTCTGATTGGGCTCTTTGTGAGAAATTCTACAACGGTCTCACCCCGGAGACTCGTGATCGTTTTGACACTAATGCGAGAGGTCGCATGATGGGAATACTTACAGTCACCGAGTGTTTAGAGCATTTCGAAAGCTTTTCCTAGTCTCAAGCTCAGTCTGCAATCTGACTGACGGTATGCAAGTGGTAATTGTAACGTTTGTCGAAAACGGGTTTTACCAAACCCGCTCCATTTTGTAATCGAATATCAAGTTATAAATGTTCGTTGCCTATTTATGCTTATTTTAATTTTTAGTGATACATAATTAATAAACAAACTAAACCATAAAAGTTATAATTGATAAAAAATACAAATAAAGTGATTAAAAATAAAAAGGGGCTGCGGGACTCGAACCCGGGTCAGCCGGGTTGTAACTCCAAAGACTTAACACTCACACGCATAACCACTCCGCCACTTGTTTGTTTTCTGTCAACTCTAGGAAACAAATAAGTCTTATATACAAACACAGATTAACCGGTTGCGCCAACTGAAAACCGAAATTGGCTATTCAACCGTCTAAAACGTTTGAATAATCGCGAATTCAGGTTTATAACCGATGCACCGACGAATCTAATCAATTCAGACTTGAATTGACTTCAATTCTGATGATGATGGGTTTTATAACCGAAAATATCTCATAACCTGAATTACTGCAATCAAAGATCTTCTCGTGACTCAGAAACATTCCACAAACCTGCTATTTCATTTCCGCACACTTTTCAGTCCACCGGAGAAGTTTATTTTACTCGCCGGAAAATTCTGCAAGTTCGCCGGAAAATGTATTCTTCATCAAAACGGTAAGTCCTTCAGTACCGTCGAGTCTAACAATTGTTAAGCTATTTCTAACCCCAAACCTTTCACTTGAAATCGAATTCAGACGCTGTTATCGGATAATTCCAGTTCGCCGGAAAATTTCTGGAAATCTTTATTTTCGTCTGTGAAACGGTAAGGACCTTCAAACACACTGTTAACGTTTGTTTAGCACTTCAATTCCATGATTAGCTAATCAAAACGATTAATTGATTTGCTCAGTTGAAGTTCATAAAAACAGAGACCGACGCCTTGCCGGAATTCTGATAATAAATCGTTCACCGGTATGTTTACTTCTAATTATCATTCTGCTATCTCATTTAGTCTGTGCAATGTTTAGCAATCGAATTAACAAGATATAATGGTGTAATCTGCGGTCTGTAAAAACCAACGAAGAAGATGAACTGCGCTAACAATATAAGAATAATTAAAATTGGTATTTTGAACGGGTTAGACACACAGTCCAGCGGTGGACTGTGTGCGAACAAAAACACGCATACGTCCCGAGTTCGATTCTTGATACACGCACCCTCTATGTAATAAAAACGTTTTATTTTTCTAACTGAACCGGGTTAATCTACGTTAGTTGTTAAGTATAATAAAAATTGGTATATTAACCAAGTTAGACACACAGTCCAGCGGTGGACTGTGTGTAACGTTAAAGCACAGGTCCCGGGTTCGAGACCTGTTAGTGGCACCGGTTTGATGAATTAAAATGTTTTTGAAAATAAAAGGATTTTGGATAAATTGAGTTAATATATAAGTATAATTAAAAACAGAATTATTTCAGGTTAGACACGTAGCTCAGTTGGTAGAGCTGCGTGCACGCGTACCGGAGGTCTCGGGTTTGAGCCTCACCCAGCGCATTTCAGTCACACAATAAACCGGTCAAACAGTCAAAGTCAAAAAGTCAACGGTCAACCCAAAAAGTCAACATATTTTTATATTTTTAATTATTTAATTTAATTTAAAAATCAATTAAAAATACTTAAAAATAATGTTTTTAAAGATATGAAATAGCCTTAAACTCGTAAAAATATATCTAAAAATTCTATTAAAATCCTTAATAAAATCCACTCATTTACTATATTTTCCGTTATTATTTAGGTTAGTTAATTCTCGTTGTTCCGCTCTTGCAACTCGTGCGCATCTCACCATCTCCAATCAAACGCACCCAATGTGAGTGAATCTTTACAAATTCCCCGTTTTAATCACGTTTTTGGGGTGTATCATGTGTCTTGCTATATATTATATTTAAATCATTGTGCATACATCATGTCATGAACAAAAGTGTATTCAGCTTGTTTCAACTGTTTGTGTGGTTATTGTTAGATTCAATTTATTATTTTCAGTACATGCAATTTCATAGGCCGCCGCTCCCCATTACATTATGAGCGTTGAGCAAGTTCCCCATTACATTATGAGCGTGAACCTGGCGTGCCAACATACGATCGGCTCCGTTTGATTGAGCCTTGATCGCACAGACATTTTTCATTTTCAGTACATGCAATACGATCGGCTCCGTTTGATTGAGCCTTGATCGCAAAGTTTCATTCATGTTATTTATTGTATGATGTTGGTATGTTAATGTATGCTATCATATGTTATTGTATGTTATAGTTGTGACTGCTATTGCTGCTGTTTGATTATTTACATTTGCTCATTTATGATTATGCACAATTTTTCATTGATAAACTAACAAGGAAATAAATAATAAATGTTTATCTAACAAGGTTCACTCGCCAACTTATGTTGACCCAAAAACCCCCATTTTTACACATGATACAGGTGAACCAGCTGCAGCAAGAAACACTTAGGATTGGACTAGAAGAATAAAATGATTTAAAGTTTGGAATTGTTTTGTTTGGTTTATTTTCTTTGTATTGTATGGACATGTTTGGATATTTGGGAATGTAACTTTGACTTTAATAAATATGAAACATATTAGTAAATATCATGAGCTTTGGTGATAACCCAATTATGCCCCGACTCTTATTCCGCTGCGGGTCGGGGTGTGACAGTAATTTGAATACCACCACTAGTGCACCACCACTCGCAGGGTGAACCAGGTTAACTTGGATCCTAGTGTAGCCGCCGTGTTGGAAAACCTCACTCGAGAGCTTAAAGAGATCAAGCAATAAGTTGATAAGTGTGAGTACTGTTGAGGGGGTCATGATACTAGTGCGTGCCCATTGTTGATCGGTGAGGAACAGGTCGATTTTGTAGGGGGAGGTCTAGGTAGAGGCTAGGGTAGTGGGTTTGGTAGCAATTTTACTCGGGGTGGCGTAATAATAATAATAATTTCTATAATAATAATAACTTTCGTTCCACCGGTAACCCCCCCTAGTTTCCAAGTAGCTCAAAATCCAAACAGGGGGCAGGGTTCGTTCTTTAGTGGGGGGTTAAATGGGCAGTTCAATAAGGGGTTCAATAGTCAGACTGGGGTGAGGGTTCGAATAGTCAGGTTCAACCAAATCAAGGGTCAAATAGTGATGTAAGGGGTCATCTTCAGCGTTTAGAAGCCATGATGAGTCAAATACTCGTCAAAGACCAAGCCACCCAAAAGGTCCTCTCCGAACATGATCTTTTGCTTAAGAACCACCAATCTTCACTCCACAACATAGAGAGGGTCATGGGTGATATGTCTAGGAAACTCGAGGAGAGATCACCCGGTCAGTTTTCAGGTACGACCCAACAGAACCCTAATGCTCAAGCCAAGGCCATTACCACCCGTAGTGGCATGACCATCGAGAACCCGATAGTAGAGGAGAGAGTTGAAAGTGAGGAGGAAGAGTTAGTTGATGAAGAGATTGAGATGGAGGCGCCGGGCAATGTGCAACCTAGGCTAGTCCCAGCAAGTACCGCACCGCCCAGTGAGCCTGTAGGAGAGAAGAGAGTAGAGAGACCACCCGTTGACGTTAGACCGTCTCCACTCGTAGATCTTTCACGTGTCCCGTTTCCTTCACGTCTTAGGAATAAAAAATACTCTAAGGAATACGGGCACTTCTTAGATATCTTCAAGCAGTTGAAGATCAATCTACCCTTCATAGAGGCACTCTAGTCCATGCCTAAGTACGCCAAGTTCTTAAGGGACCTTCTTAGAAATGAGGAGAAATTTGGGGAGTTGCCGAATGTCCAATTGAATGGAGGGTGTTCCGCCGTTGTTTTGAACAGGCTTCCCGAGAAGCTCATCGATCCCGGTATCTTTACCATCCCATGTCTGTTCGGTAGTAACAACAAGACACGAGCCTTAGCCGACCTAGGTGCTAGCATCAACTTGATGCCCTTTTCTCTTTATGAGAAGCTAGACTTAGGCGAGCTCTCACCCACCCGTATGACATTATCCTTAGCCGATCGGTCCGTGAAGTACCCTAGAGGTGTTGTCGAGAATCTGCTAGTCAAGGTCGACAAATTCGTTTTTCCCGCCGATTTCGTTATTCTTGATATGGAAGCCGATGAGCGAGTTCCTATCATCTTAGGTCGTCCTTTCTTGCGTACCGCCAAAGCTCTCATAGATGTCTATGATGGGCAAATCACTCTTAGAGTTGGTGAGGAGAGAGTTACTGATCTTTCCATGAGCCACCCGAGTGGTTCCGATGATTATAGTGGTCCATGTCATTCCGTCTATTTCTTGAATTCTTTCATCTCATGTGTTGACCATTGTCTAGAGTTCATTAGTGGTGCGGACTTGGTAGGAGGAGAGGTAGTAGAGGAGACAGTGTTAGAGGTAGAAGAGATAGGAGATGAGGGGATTTCGATAATTCCCGAAGTGTTAGAGGTTAGTGATAACACCCAACCACCACCCTTAGAGCTTAAGGTCCTTCCTTCCCACCTAGAGTATGCCTATTTAGGAGGGGGATCCGAGCTACCCATTATCATATCATCAAAATTAGGGGATGGTGAGAAGTGGAAGTTGTTAGAGGTGTTGAGGGCCAACAAAGAGGCCATTGCATGGCGGTTGTCCGACATTAAGGGTATAAGCCCTTCTTATTGCACCCACCGGATTCTCATGGAGGACAATTTTAAACCGGTGGTGCAACCTCAGCGAAGCCTCAATCCCAACATGCAAGATGTGTGAAGAAGGAGGTGATGAAACTTTTAGATGTCGGGATGATTTATCCCATTTCCGATTCACCATGGGTAAGTCCCACTCAGGTTGTCCCTAAGAAGGGAGGGATGACCGTTGTCATGAATTCGAAGAATAAGCTTATCCCTTCTCGCACGGTCACGGGGTGGGGCGTATGCATCAATTATTGCAAATTGAACGATGCCACCCGAAAAGACCACTTCCCATTGCCTTTTATCGATCAGATGTTGGAGCGTCTCGCGGGTCAGCAGTTTTACTGTTTTCTCAACGGTTTTTCCGGTTATTTCCAGATCCCTATCGCACCAGAGGATCAGGATAAAACCACATTCACATGCCCCTACGACACTTTCGCGTACCGACGCATGCCATTTGGGTTGTGTAACGCTCCAGCTACCTTTCAGCGGTGTATGGTCGCCATCTTTCAGGATATGATAGAGAGTTCCATGGAAGTTTTCATGGACGATTTTTCAGTGTATGGCGATTCGTTCGATCAGTGTTTAGTGAACCTCGAGAGGATGTTGAAGAGGTGTGTTGAAACGAAGTTGATGCTTAATTGGGAAAAGTGTCACTTCATGGTGACCGAGGGGATAGTCCTAGGTCACAAGATTTCGAGGGATGGTATTGAGGTAGATAGGGCAAAGATCGATACTATTAGTAGGTTGCCACCACCCACGAGTGTGAAGTCGATTCGTAGTTTCTTAGGTCATGCGGGGTTCTATAGACGTTTCATTAGGGATTTCTCTAAGATCACACGACCCATGACCCGTTTATTAGAGAAGATTTTCCGTTCGTCTTTGACGACGAGTGTCTCAAAGCCTTCAACTTTCTGTTCGTCTTTGACGACGAGTCTCTCTCGCCCGACTGGAGCTTGTCGTTTGAGCTCATGTGCGATGCGAGTGACTATGCCGTAGGAGCGGTTTTAGGACAAAGAAGGGAAAAGCACTTCCACCCGATCTACTATGCGAGTAAAACAATTAATGATACTCAAGAGAATTACACAACGACGGAAAAGGAGCTCATAGCTGTGGTTTTCGCTTTCGACAAATTCTGCTCATACCTCGTTCTCTCCAAAACCATAGTCTTCACCGATCACTCCGCGTTGCGTTTTCTTTTCCAAAAGAAAGACGCGAAACCTAGACTTATCCGTTGGATCCTCTTACTTTCCGAATTCGATATCGAGATTAGAGATAAGAGCGGGGCCGAGAACATGGCCGCCGATCACCTTTCGCGTCTAGATGATCCCAAGAGAGAGGATATTCTTGAGGAGGAGATAGGGGACACATTCCCTCACGAGTCGATAGAGTTTGTTGATGTCGAGGAGGAAGGATTGCCGTGGTTTTGTGATCTAGCGAATTATCTTTCTAGTGGCAATCTTGTTAAGGAATGAACACACAACAACGTAGGAAATTTCTTAGTGAAGCTAGGAAGCATTTGTGGGATGACCCTTTCCTTTATAGGATTGGAGGAGATAGGATCCTTAGGCGTTGTGTGTCTAGAGAAGAGGGAATGAACATCCTTAAACATGTGCATGAGGGTCTAACGGGAGGCCACCATGGGGCTCATACGACCGCACAAAAGGTGTTCGATTGTGGTTTTTATTGGCCCACCGTACTTCATGATGCCGAGAGGTTTGTGAAAGCATGTGATGCTTGCCAACAAACCGGCAACATTTCGGCCAAAGATTAGATGCCTCAAAACCCAATCCAAGTGGTAGAAGTATTTGAAGTTTGGGGAATAGAATTCATGGGACCTTTCCCCACCTCGAAAGGGAATCGGTATATTCTCGTGGCGATTGACTATGTGTCAAAGTGGATTGAGGCTTAAGCTCTTCCCACGAATGAAGCCCGAGTTGTGTTGAACTTCTTAAAGAAACTTTTTTTGTCGTTTCGGTACACCTAAAGCTCTAATTAGGGACCGTGGCACTCACTTTTGCAATGCATTGATGGAGAAGTTGCTTGCACGCTACGGGGTCACTCATCGTTTGTCCACCGCTTATCATCCACAAACGAGCAGACAAGTGGAGAACGCAAATCGGGGTGTCAAACGCATTTTAGAGAAACCGTGGGGAAGAATAGGAAGGATTGGTCCGATAAGCTTGACGACGCATTGTGGACGTTTAGAACCGCCTACAAAACACCTTTAGGTACCACTCCATTGATGATTGTTTACAGCAAAGCGTGTCATCTTCCGGTAGAGTTAGAGCATCGTGCCTTTTGGGCTTTAAAAACCGTCAACCTCGACATGACCGAAGCCGCTAGAAAACGTTTCTTCCAAATTCATGAGCTAGAGGAGCTTAGGGATTCGGCGTATGCTCGATCGTGGAGTATAAAAGAGAAAACCAAAGCTCTACATGATCGTAAGTTGAAGAAGATTAAGGAGTTTAGCAAGGGTGACAGGGTCCTACTTTACAATTCGAGGTTGAAGTTGTTTGCAGGGAAGTTAAAGTCGAAGTGGTCGGGTGGCGGACCCTTGATAGGAATGAGAGGGAGGACATTTCTCTCGAAATTCCACCGAACACCACCACTTAGTGTTTTGGGTGAAAAACCCAAGTGTACCGTTTGTACCTTATGTATTCAAGTCGTTTTTATGTATTTTTCGTAGCTAACAGTTTTCTTGGGTAGTTTGTGGTTCTTCGTTTGTGTTTTGAGTCATTTTGAAGGAATTCTATACCAAGGATGTGCAGGGAATGAGGAGAAAAACGGTTCCAGGTAAGTTCCAGAGTTAGAAAAATTTTGGTTGTGTTTTAGGAGGGTTTGGTTGAGTGCTAAAATTTCAAAACTTTCTGTAAATTCTGCCTTCTCGCGGGGCGCGAGCGGATCTGCCATAGGGCTCGCGGCCCGTGAGCAACTTTTGAAAGCTTACGTCACATTCACGGTCTCGGAGCGCGAGCGGATCCCCTTTGGGACTCACGGCCCGCGAGCGACCTTCTCTGCATACCTTACTCGTGAAAACCCTAGATTTCAGCCATTTTTGCTATCTTTCTTCTCCAAAACCATCGCCGACACCCACTATCACCACCATAAACCACCAAATTTCACCACTTAACCACCTAATCTGCAACCCCACTACGTTTACACATATTATCCCACCGATTTTAACCATCAAACTTCATCCTTTCACCACAAACATGGGGTTTTCACAAGGGTTTTAGGTCACAACCGGATTTTTCTTAGTTTTTCTTGTCTAACTCAACTCCAAGGTATGTTTCTTGTAATTTTGTGTTATGCGTCGTTTATTTTAGTTTTTAGTTCATTTAGTTTTCGATTTAGTGTCGGGTCTTGCTCTCGTCTTATGTTTGGGTATGGTTAGTGCTTGTTTGAGGTTGCGGGTGTTTCAGTTTGAGTATTTTAGTGTAATGTAGGTTGCGGAACGGTTGGTTTGGGTTGATTGCACTGATTTTGTGATTGCCAAAGGTTCGAGGTGTAGTAACATTGAGTGTGGGGATTCGGGTTGATTACTTCTTCAAGTTAAACTTGTGTTTATAACTTCAGTTTTGACCCGGTTCGCTAGTTATGATGTTCAAGCCGGAAACTTTTTCACTCAATGTTCGGTTGTTTGGCACTTGCGTTTTAATTGAGGACAATTAAAGTGCCGGGAGGGGGTAGTGTACATTGAGTCATGTATTTTGAGTCTAGTAGCTTTAGTGTTAGTCGGTCGTGGGTTTACTTATATGCATGTACAAGTACAAAACGCCTCGCCCGTACTCAATCTCCATTCGGGCAAGGTTGTTCATAACTTTTGCTTTTGTAAACGGTAGCGCAATTTTTTTTTTCTTTTCATTGTTTAGTGTCGGTTTCAACCGCGAATGAAATGCTATACGGTTGGTATATATATATATATATATAGTTTGTGACTTCTAATAATCTGCTTTGCTTTGTTTTTGTCAAAAATAATTGTTTTGCAGATGTCAGGTGAAGGATCGTCAACCAAGAGGGGAAGGAAAAGAGGTCCACCGACTCGTCCCCGAGGTGCTCCGGACCAGCCAGTGCAACAGGAAGAGTATGTCCACTATAGGGAAGTGGATTATAGGGGCTAGGGAGTCCCTCATGGTCAAAGCACAAGGATTGCGGATAGCCCGCTATTGCAATTAGTTGGGTTCCGGGGAATATGATAGGTTGGGTTTGTTGATCCAAGTTGATTTGTTGAGGTTCTGGAGGATAGATTGGGGCTTGTTGGATCGGTTAGGGGCAAGGGCCCGGGTTGAACAATTGTTGGGACCGAGATTTTAGATTGTGATGCTCATCAATACAAGGAGATTACCCTTGAGTTTCATTCGACATTCGACTACAAACAAGGGAACTTCTTTGAGAAAGATGCGGTATTCTTTGCTTTAGGTCGCCGATCTTACGAGATGACTATTCCTCAGTTTGCCATGGCTTTGCAGTTTTACACGGAAGAGGAAGTGTAGTCAGTCAACTTTATCACAAGTCTTCAGGGGGTTTTCAAGAAAGATCATGATTATAGTGTTCATACTAGTGAGTTGAAGAGGTTTTGGGGTACGATTTCGAGGGCTCCTTATTCGAAGGACTTGGTAGCTAGTGATATCACCGACCCGGTGTTGAGGTATATACACAAAATTCTAGCAGCTACTTTGGTAGGCAGGGGTCAGGGTGATAACAAGGTAAATCAGGTGAGTTTGTTTTGTTTGATGTGTATGTTTGAGGGGCGGACTGCTAATCTTGCTACGGTTTTTGCTTGTCGATGAGGAGAACGTGGAGAGGTGGTTCTTGGGCTAGAATTTATTTGGGCCCATACATTACATGGTTGGCGGAGAGTTTGGATGTTTTTGCTAGGTACCCGGCTGACAAAATGAGAGAGGGGTCGCAACCGGAGTTTATGAGTGTGAAGGATCTTCAGGCTGCGAATATTCAGACGTATTCTGACCCACTGGAGTGGGATTATTCGACTCAGCAGTCACAAGGTATACCGGCTTCAGGGACTGGTACTTCTACACGTTATCAGCAGAGAACCAGACAGCGGATTCCTCAACCTCAGCCTCAGTCTCCACCCAGGCAGCCAGTTATGGATCCACCTGTTTTTCAGCCTCCACCTGTACCGCCACGCCCTAACCCGCTTACTTTAGATTCTTTGTATGACCGGATGGAGACTGGTTTTGGTGATTTGGCAGGTTATGTGGATACTCAGTTTGGAGGTGTTAGGCAGATGATGTTGGAGAGTCGTCGGATGCACGAGCAGGGTCAGCAGAGGTTGGAGGATGGTATGAGGTACATGATGGAAGGTATGCACCTCGCAGTTCCCCCGTTCTTTAGGCAGCCACAGACAGGGCCGAGTGGTTTGGCAGGGGTTGAGTCGTATCATGTTGCCTAGCAGGGATCGGAGAAGTCCGAGGACGATGAGTGATTGGAGGCAGCAGCAGTGGAGTTTTATCTAGTATCTTTTATTTTTCTTTTTATGTTGTTTTTAATCGAACTTGGTCTGTATCTCTAATTCTAAATATGTTGGTACTTGGTTGGGTTGGCTTGGGGTTAGTATGTTTGTGATGTATGTTGGATGCGTTGAACACTTTTTGTTTTTATGATGCGATGGTAGTAGTTTGTTTGATTATAGGTATGGTGTTTATTTTTTACGTTTCCGGTTGCGTGTCCGAGAGTTAGGAATTGTTTGCTGAGCGTGTTCGGATTGGAGGGCGTATGTGGAATTGACTAGCACATTGACAGTCTCGCATATTTACAGCTAAGTCGTCTCACTTGTATCTTGTGTTTATATTTATTCCGTTATTTAGTATTTTATTTTCTAGGTAATTTGAGTCGTGTCTCGTCTTTGCATTAGGGACAATGCAATCATTAAGTGTGGGGATGGGATGCATGATGTAAATAGGAGTCGTAGTTTGTTCTTTTTCGTTGAAAAAAAAATTGAAAAACTCAGAAAATATCTTTTGAAAAAAGAAGTTGCAGAATTATAACGGAAAAAGATAGAAAAGATGGGTTTCTACTCGGGTTCAAATAATAATAATATGAGTTGAATATAGTCGAGTTTGTGTCTAGTTTGGGATATGTGAATAGGCCCGGGTCTGGTTCTAGGTTCCTTTGATTTAATGTACCTAATTGCCAGTTTGCTAGTGGGTTCTCATCTAGGAAAAACGAGAAATTGAAACCGCCAAAAATAGTATAAAGAATGCCGTTATAAGTTAAAATTGTCAGAATTTTTAAGCATAAAAAAATGAGCTAGAAACTAAGAAAAGTAGTGCATGCCTATGTAATCTTCGTTGGGGATGGTGACTCTGATTTAGAATGCCTCAGGGATGTGTGAAATTAAGTTGCATAGTAAAGAAAATTTACCGAAGCCTATTGTAATCCGAGTTGGGGATAGCGACTCTACAGCCTGAATGCCTCTAGGTTAGGTAAAACATTGTCTAAGCTCAATGAGAAAAAAGAGAAAAAATTGGTTTAAATTCTTTTGATTTGGATATAAAACAGTTAGGAATTGGTCAAGTGATCGTTCCTTTTGTTCTATAAGCTTGAGGTGGGATTAGATGGACTATGGCTTTTAGTATGAGACCCTAGGTAGACTGGTTGCACTTAAACTAAATTTGCATGATAAGGGCTTGGAACCAGGGTTTGGGTTTTAGAGGACAAACATATTTGCAATCGCAGCTAACACAGGTTTTGATTTTAATAAGTATGGATAATTTTTGTCTCGAGTAGTTGCTTGTCTCTGATTCCGTTTGCATAGATTCTTTTTCGAGGACGAAAAAAGAGTAAGTGTGGGGATATTTGATGTATTGTAGAATACATCCTTTATTCGTGTCCAGTTTATACAATCTTTAGTAGTTTTTTTGTTTCGTTTTCCCTAGAATAGTTAGTCTTTTGATCCAATTGCGTTTTGCAGGACGTATGAGCTTAAGTAGCTGAAAAGCGTGATGATTGAGTGGAAATACGAATTGGTAAAGTCCTGGAACGAGTTGGAGAATTTGGGAGCTGAAACAAGATGTAATTCTGAGAAAATTGCCATCTCGCGGGCCGTGAATGGCTAGAACTGTTGCTTCTCGCGCCTGGCGAGAAGCTGATTTCAGCTGACATATATTACACGGTCGCGGGCGCGAGCCGTTTAAGCCAACCTTCTCGCGCCCCGCGAGAAGGTGGTATCTGCAGACGGATCGGATTTTAGCTAAGATTTGGGGGTATTTAAGCAATTTTTATCATAACGAAACCCGTGTTACGAATTTTGGGAGTTCTTGCAGCCGTTCTGGAGCCGTTTAAGCCAAGTTTGAAGATTTGCGAAGCTCTGGAATCATTGGATCAAGTGAGGATTGAAGTTAGAGACTTTATCGGGTTTACACGATCCTTGTTTGTCTTGTTTTCTCTTTTTGAACTTGTAATGATGAATTCTAGTTTGACTTTTCTTGTTTTGTTTTCGTTATTGACTATGCTAGGCTAAACGCATTAACTACCTAGACTTTGATGAATGGATTGATATAAAGTTTAAACCTTTTTCGTTAATTACATGTTTGTTATGGATTAATTGTGCTCTGTAAGCAGTTTGTTTATCTGGCTTGGTGTGTGTGCATGCTTTGATCTGGTTTTCTGCTTTCCATTGCTTCATACGATTCTTGGTGACTGTCTATATCACGGAATAGAGTTATATTAGGTTGTGAACTTTGGTGAGTGTCTATATCATAGAATAAGTTCATAGTCTTTGAGGTTGAAGGACCCAGTAAACCTTAGAAGTGATTGTTAGCAGGTTACTAGATTTAAGTGTTCTACTAGTCGTAATACCTGGAAAGTGAGGGGCTATTGATAGGTCTTACCCGGCGAATTGTTATTGTCGGTCTTTGGAAAAAGATCATGCCTTTGTTGACCCGTCAATTTTATTAGTCTATCAAGTCAAGTTTAGATACTCAAACTACCCTAGATCTATAATTGGAAAAAAGTAGGTCGTCATTAGGGTACTCACACAATATTAGACAACTGGAAAGACGTCTACTCAACCGGTAGGATTAACGGCCTAGGTAACGCCATAAGTTTCAGCTCGAGAAGGGTTGAGGGGCTTAGCTGGTGTTTAATAGGTTTAGTATCATAAGATCCCGGTTCCAGAAAACGAGTAATTAACTTAATTGGTAAACGCTTAAAATCAATCCAGGATTCTAGTCTAGGTAGTCTTCATCATCGCTTGAGAACAATTTCCATCCTTCGTTTGTGTTAGTTACCTAGTCTTTAATTAGTTTTAATATAGATTTCCGTAGATTTTCCGTAACCCCCCCCCAAACAATTAAAACAGTTTTAGTCGTGTCTGTCTTAGTCTTTCAGAGTCTAATTAGCGTAATTAGTAGAGTCCTGTGGGTTCGATATCCGGACTTACTTAGGTTATACTACATTGATCGGTACACTTGTCGATTGTGTGGTTTAGGTTTAAGTCGAGTCTAGATTTTAAAGCTTTTTAGTGTCTAGCTTAGAGAGTCTAAAGTAGTTAGTTTTTATAGTCTGTTTAGCACACATCAGCACACACTGGATTATCTTGGTGTCTGCATGGGGATCGTAGTGAGTTCTAATGGTGCCCTAACGTTAAAAGCATGGTTAAAACATGGTGGATACGCCGCTGTTACTTCCTATATATAAGCGTCTTAACCATGTCGACAAAGTGTGACATCTATTCACGAGACGGAGACGGTGTGGTCAAAGCATGATCGATACGCCACTGGTACTTCCTATATATAAGTGCTTTTTCCATGCTAACAAACTCTCGTGAAGAAATGCCATGTGCAGTTGAACGTTATTAGACCTTTAATATTATGGTGACTATTTTCACACGCTAAACTCCTTCGCAAGGCGTAACATCTCATCACTTCTCGATCGCGCAAATGCTAGATTTCTCGCAAATCTACGGCATCGCAATCTCACTTTCGTTGGAATCTACTGCACTTCGCTTTTCGCTTTCCCCTCTCGACGCTTTAACGCTATTGTTTCGCTTATCGCTTTCCCCTCTCGACGCTTTAACGCTATTGTTTCGCTTATCGCTTTCCCCTCTCGACGCTTTAACGCTTATCGCATCTCTCATTCTTACTGCTTCGCTATTCCAATGGCCGAACCATTCGCGTGCACTCTTATCGCTAACCAAGTATGCAATCAGCTTCTCCGGGCAAGCTACTTGGCTCACTATTCAAACTTGGTCCAACCATTCGCCGCTTGGATCAAAATCCATCAATGTCATTTTGGCACACATGACATGGACGGAGGCGGTATGGCTAAAACATGGTGGATACGCTGCTGGTACTTCCTATATATAAGTGTCTTAGCCATACTAACAAACTTCCGTGAAAAGATGCCATGTGGGGTTTGACACTATTTAAGCTCTGTAATTTCTTGGTCCAACCCTTCACTGCATGGACCAAGGATACCAAAATCTATCCATATCATGTCAACACACCTGACATCGCTCCACGAGACGGAGGCGATATGGCTAAAACATGGTGGATATGCCGCTGGCACTTCCTATATATAAGTGTTTTAGCCATATTAACAAACTTTCGTGGAAAGATGCCATATGGGGTTCGACGCTAATTAAACTTTTTGATACCGTTAAAAAAATTGTTTTTACCATTATGTTTTGGAAATAAATGGAAATTTTTCTAAATATTTTGATTTTTATTAAAACCTTTGGGCAAATAAAATCCTTCTCACAATGTGAAATCGACTCAGCCTAACGCCACGTTGTGAGAAAATTTTCATAAATCGACCTTCCTTTAAAAGCCTTTTCGTAATAGTTTAACAAAACTTTTCAAAAACTTAAAAACATTTTTGGATCGCCAACTTGTGAGTTATCAACCACGAGTTAATTAAGTCGCTTTTACTCATCGATTCCCTACACCACCGAAACGCTTTCACTGTCAATCCTTGACCAACCGCTCATTCATCCTCAACTTATTCTAATGCCTTATCGCTATCTATCACTATCTATTCATGTCAATTCTCAAGTCTTCCTCTCGAATAAATTTCGGGACGAAATTTCGGAGACTGTAACAACCCGTATTTTCGCAGCTCGTTACTCTCGTTACGCCTAGCACCAGAGATTCGAATCATAATGTAAACTATATCGCTTACTATGCTGATCGGAGTGTCGCGCCCCGGTCAAAGATAATACGTATATGCCCCAATTACCCTTATAAATGTGTTAGTGGTAGTAAGGGGTCGATCCATGAAGAGTATGTGGTTTACGTGTGGACTAATTTGATTATGAAGATGTCACAATTTTATGAAGCTTGCTATCTTGATTTGTTTAGATATTTGAGAAAAGGTGTTAGAATTAATCAACGTTGATTGAAATTTTGATTAACTACTACGAATGATTGATTATAATTAACGAAAACACAACTAATGATTCAAACAAGATTTGAGAAAAAAGGCTCACACCCAGCTTCGGTAATTGCCAACCTAGGGTTTTTACAAGTTTTAGATTCAACTCAATTGTATAGTGGTTAACCGATTTAGTGTATCGTGACGTAGATGCCAATAACTATCAACGCTCCGAAGAACGGACAAGAATGCACTTTATAATCACAACAAGTAAAATCTAATCATAACAATGCATGAATACACATAACCATTTCGCAAAGTCATAACTTTATCATCGTTCGACAATTTACGAATACGAAACAAATGTAAGCTATTGTTAATGACTTCAAAAACTAATACAAGTTGTCACAAAGTAAAATCAAACCACAATTCAAAACCCTAGATTAAACAACTACCTACACCGGGGTGAAACCTCCAGGAATTAGCCGCCCATGGTGAAAGGAACACGATCAACAACAGATGGAGACTTGGATCTTGACATCTTGAAGCTTTGAGTGAGGTATTAGGGTTTGTAGAGAAGATGGAGGCCATGCATGATAGTGATGATGAAGGTAATCAATTTTGTTATTTGGTGATGAATGGATGGTTTAGAAGTGATCTAGGGTGTAGGGAATGGTTGGGGAAGATTGGGGATGATAGAGGTAGGTTAGAGGAGAAGCAGAAGCCCAGAATGGTTCCAAGATGTGTTTTTATGCTTCAAAACTCATCCAGGGGTGTTTAGAAACGGGTTTGGGTGACCCGGTTCGTCAAACTAAGAACAATTGCCAAAATTCAGCGTTCGACACAACGAGGGTGCGTCGGCGACGCCTCCCGTTCGTCTTCGACGCTGCCCATGTCACCCCCCAACCGATGGCGGAAACATCGGGATAGTGGCACTAGGCGAATCAGATTGATCAAGAGATTCCATAATGATTAATTCAAAGACAGAAATCAACATTTAACATCCCATGCTATTAAATTCATACAATCTTAAAACAACAATTGCATATTAAAAAAATCCCTTAAAAATATAATCTAATCCGATCTTCCCTATATTTATTACATGATTTCTAAAGATGAAAACCTACACTAAGCATCCAAGCTAAAATCCTCAACCTGCCACATATGTTAAAATAAAACGTCAATACAATTAAGTAAAGGTGAGCATACGAGTTTTGCATACTATATAGATATAAAAGCGTTTAGCATACACCGCATGACATACGTAATAGTTGTGAATGATGTAACTACTTAGATTCATGTAAACCAACAAACCGCGATTGATCGAGGCATGCGAACAAGCGTTTACATCCTAAAAGAGAAAATAAATGCGAAAATAAAAATGCGAGCCTTAATAACCCCGGGCCTCCGGGTGGCGGGTCAACCTCTAGTATACTATCATATTAAGGGTGGCGTACAAGCAATCAAGCAATACATACAATTCAGCAGATTTCACGTTAAGTAATGTATAAGCGGGATGTCGAATAAATGTTTGATTGGTGTGTTGTGATTTGATATAGGAACATATGTGACACCCAAAAGTTCATTTAAGCGAAAAAGGTTTCAAGTATACTCACTGTTGGTGCGTTTCGGGAGAGATGAGGGATCTGAGAAGAGTTGCGGGGAGTGCCGGATCAGCCTGTAAGCGAACAGAAGTGCATCAGTCTTCCGAAATGCTGAAACAGTTAAGTTTGGATTGGACAGAGGACAAGTTCGGGCGAACTTGTAGGTTTCCATACTAGTTCGGGCGAACTTGTAAAACCTATTGAGATGTGAGACAAGTTCGGGCAAACTTGTATGTATCCATACAAGTTCGGGCGAACTTGTAAGGTGTGCTAATTGGGGAGGACAAGTTCGGGCGAACTTGTCTAATTTTCTTGAAAATTGGAAAGAGTTCGGGCGAACTTGTGCCATTCTTGTAGATTTGATGTGGGATACCAAGTTCGGGCGAACTTAGTTACCAACCTGGTGACAAGTTCGAGCGAACTTGATGTATTCCGAGCGAACTTGATAGTATTGAAATCCAAATCGTGCGTTTTTGCGTCGTTTGCTGAGGAAATCGAGTGTTCATACCTCCAACCTTAAGCCACTGAGTAAAACTTAGGCTGGAGAGGTCTTTTGGAGCGAGTTTAGCCATTTTACAGAAACTCGGGCTAATCCGGGCGAACTTGAAGGTTCGTACGGGTTAGTCCAGCTTGTGTAAAGTGACAATTGCGTCCTTGTGCTTCCGGATCTGAGATCTTGCTTGACAACGCCTCGTTCCACTAAAAAATGAACGAAACATACGTCATTAGTCCGAATATTGTGTAAAAATCAATGTTTTAAAAGGTTTTACTCAGATCTAAGAGTAGATCTGAGTGAAAAAGAGAAGTTTTGTATAAAAACATGAAGCGTAAAACAGAAGAGATTTGATGAAAACGAAGGCAGAGCCTTGTGCAAAATCATTGTAAAACATTGTTGAACGTTGTTGTAGTTGAAATCGGGTTGAATCTTACTTCGGGTTTTGAGAGCACCGGGCAAACGTGCAGCAAGTTCAAACGAGAGAATGGAGCTGAGTATTTATAGGTGAGATGGAAATGTGAGGGCAGACATCAAGTTCGGGCAAACTTGTAGCAAGTTCGGGTGAACTTGTTACAAGTTCGAGCGAACTTGTGTGTCTTTGCTAAGTTTTAATACAAGTCCGGGCGGACTTGTGATTTATGGTGAATTTAGGTGGTTCAGACAAGTTCGGGCGAACTTGTGATATACAAGTTCGGCCGAACTTGACCTAAAGGCCAAGTTTTGTTTGATTATTTCGTGTTACGAGTTCGTTTGGCGATTCGGTTCGTATTTAGATAGTTATATTAAGCGTTTTAGCGATGCGTTAAGCGTAGTATTATCATTGATTTGAGAGAGAGCGAGTTTGCGTGAGCGTGCGAGCGATTTAGCGATATTAACCATAATATAAATAATTATAACACATATAAAACATAATTCCACATAATTAACTGCGTTTTGTGATGAGATAAGCGATGCGATGGCACAAATGTTTATTAAACAATAACCCACTCGGTTCGTATAGTAGTATAATTAGTTGTGATTTCGATTAGATTAGCGATGCGTTTAATAAGCGATTAGATGCGATATAAACATAACTTAATTAACATAACTTTCTTATAATTCGAATCTCGGGATTACAAAAGATAGATACAATGAAAATAAAAGAAAAGGATAACAACGAAAATCGGAGTTGTTACAGTCTCCCCTACTTTAGGAAATTTCGTCCTGAAATTTAAGTAGCGGCCGTAACAAAGAGATGCGGATACTTAGCCTTCATGTCACTTTCCAATTCCCAAGTGAACTCGGCACCGCGTTTGCCTTCCCATCGGACTTTCACGATAGGGATGCGATAGCGCTGTAGCTTCTTGGTTTCTCGGTCCATGATTTCGACAGGCTTTTCCACAAAATGGAGAGTCTCGTTTATTTGCAAGTCCTCGAGGGGGACGTGGAGATTTTCTTCAGCTAGGCATTTCTTGAGGTTAGAGACGTGGAAAGTCGGATGGACGTTATTAAGTTCCGCCGGTAGTCCGAGACGATAGGCTACTTAACGATCCTTTCCAGAATCTTAAAGGGACCTACGTATCTTGGGCTAGCTTTCCTTTCTTCCAGAAGCGGATCACTCCCTTCCAAGGTGCAACCTTTAGGAGAACGTGATCTCCCACTTTGAACTGTAGGGGATTGCGGTGTCTATCGGCATAACTCTTTTGACGACTCCAAGCTTTCAAGAGATTGTCTCTGATCTGGAGTATTTTGTCTGTCGTTTCTTGAATCAGCTCGGGGCCGGTGATTTGTGCTTCCCCGATCTCGTGCCATGCAATAGGCGATCGACACTTTCTTCCGTACAGTGCCTCAAAAGAAGCCATTTGAATGCTGGTGTGATAACTATTATTGTACGAGAATTCAATTAAAGGTAAATGTGTATCCCAATTAGCACCGAAATCTATGATACACGCACGAAGCATGTCTTCAAGGGTGTGGATCGTTCGCTCAGTCTGGCCGTCGGTTTGCGGGTGGAAAGCGGTACTGAGATTGAGGGTAATACCAAGAGCGGATTGAAAAGTCTCCCAGAGACGTGAGGTAAAGTGACCGTCGCGGTCAAAAATGATGTCACGAGGCGTCCCGTGTCGACAAATGACTTCGTCGGTATAGATTCGGGCTAATCGTTCGACCTTAAAGTCTTCTCGTATAGCAATAAAGTGCGCGGATTTAGTAAGACGATTAACGATAACCCAAATGCTATCGTGACCAGAGGAAGTGCGGGGAAGTTTTGTAATAAAGTCCATAGCTATGCTCTCCCATTTCCATATTGGGATTTCAGGTTGTTCGAGTAAGCCAGAGGGTCTTTGATGTTCAGCTTTAACTTTCGAACAAGTTAAGCACTTTGAGACGTAAACGGCGATATCCTTTTTCATGCCCGACCACCAGTACTTAGGACGAAGGTCCTGGTACATCTTGTTGGCACCGGGGTGAATGGAGTATCGAGATTTATGAGCTTCGGTCATTAACAGTTCAGTAGGTTATCACGTTTGGGAATCCAAATACGATCGAGATAGTAATAAATACCATTTGTTTTAACCACAAGCTGAGTTTCGGCACCACATTTCATTTCTTCCTACAAAGTATACTAGTTAAAACAAGCGAATTGGGCGGACGAATCATGATTTCAAGATCATTCAAAGCTTGAGAGTCACGAACACTATACACATAGCTTCGTCGACTTAGAGCATCAGCGACTTAGTGAGCCAATCGGCAACGACGTTGGGCACGCCCTATTCAGTTCCTTTTGGTTGAAGATATGTTGTAAGCTCTTATGGTCGGTGAAGACTGTACACTTAGTACCGTAAAGGTAGTGTTGCCATATCTTCAATGCAAAACAACTGCACCGAGTTTGAGATCATGGGTTGTGTAGTTCTTCTCGTGGATCTTGAGTTGCCGCGCATACGCGATAAACTTGTCTCGTTGCATGAGAACACAACCAAGGCTAAGATAGGGGCATCGCAGTAAACAAAGAAATCATCGTTTCCGTCGGGTAAAGCGAGTACGGGAGCGTTGCATAGCATAAGCTTGAGTGTTTGGAAAGCTTCCTCTTGTTTGGAATCCCAAACGAAAGGTTTGTCTTTATGAGTTAAGGCGGTAAGCGGAACAGTGATTTTCAAAAAGCCGGGCAGAGCGTTGAGGTACTTCTTGATTGCTTTCTCAGTCGTGTCCACTTGACCGGGACAGATAATGCTCAACTGCTTAAAGCGAGCTGTGAGACCGGCATTGTCGGGACCTTCTTGCTTGATTCCCCAAAATTTGTTTTCCAACTTCTGGATCTCATAGGGAGGACATAATTCTTTGATCATAAGCCCCCTGAGTTCTTCCCATGAGAGTCCGTAGGCTTCATCGTTTCCCATCCTGTTACGCTCCGCAGTCCACCAGTCGAGAGCCCTAGACTGGAAAACGCCGGTAGCGTTAGTAGTGCGAAGGGGTTCGGGACACCCACTCTGGCGAAATGTGACCTCGATACATCGAACCAGTGAAACATGGCACTGGGTCCTTCAGTGCCAGTAAAAGTGAGAGGTCCACAAGCCTTGAACTGCTTGAAACTGAATGATGACTTGGGCGGATCGACTTTCGAGTCCACAGAAGTGTTGCTGTTGGCGGCTTGGATTTTGCTGACTATCTGGGGGATCACTTTGGCCATTTCCTTGGCCACCAGTGATGCGATGCTCTTGTCAGCTTGACCTCGCTGAAGGTTCCTTCTGGTGTGCGATCCCATTGAAGACATCTACATTGAAGGATTCGATTGGATGAGATTCGATTATAATAGGTCTATCTTTAAAATATTTATTATTATTATTATTATTATTTATACAAGGCATAAAATCACATAAACACGTAGGCTAGTAAACACGTAGGCAGGCAAACACATAGGCACATAAGCACATAGCACATAAGCACGTAAGCACGTAGTCACATAATTCACGTAGGCATATACTTTGCACGTATTCACCTTCTCATAAGTAAAGCGTAGCGCGTTCGAGATGCGATATATAAGCGATATATATAAGCGAGTAATACCGCGCATGAGGCACACATGTCCTCATAGGCGTAAGCGAGTTAAGCGATTCGTTTGGTTGGTGTGTTAATTAACGTTTTAGATTACGAGAACTGTGCGAGTTGTGCATAGATCGATAGAGCGTTAAAGCGATAAATTGAGAAATAGATTAAGCGAGAAATCGAATAAAGAAAAAATTCTCAAAATTTAAACACATAAATAATAATAAACTTGATGATACTTAAAATCGACGATTATAGGCTTAACTCAATTGGGATCTTCCTGGGTTTTGAGACTTTGACTACCTAAAGTGATTCGAAAATTCTCTGAGTTCGGACACACGATTTGGCCTAATAGACAAATGCTCTCGCCGTACAACGGTTAACGGCATTTATCCTTCCAGTTACGTCGTGTTCCGAGTCATCGAAGTAATCGAGACCTTGGTGAGATTGAAAATCAAGGAGCGGAACTAGTTATTAAGATGCGGGTTTCACCTCTAACTTAACAACATCATTCCTAGTTGTGGTTATGCTCATCGATCAAGTCGGGAGTTCCACTAGATAGAAATGGAGATTTTCATCGAGGTTTGGATATCACTCCTAACTCAACGAACACATCTCGTGCGAGAGAGAATGCGCGGAGTGAACGGTCTCATCGAGAGTTCTTGGTTTTCACACCTATTCTCGACTTGATCATTCGTTTTCACACCTATTTCTTCAGCATGTGTTGTGGTTGCTTTAGGAAAAACAATGTTTAGAAGTTCGTGTCAGAGGATCTGATCAAGTTCGCCCGAACTTGGCATCAAACTGATGTCAAGTTCTAGCGGACTTGACTAATCCCAGCGAACTTGTTTAGTTGTGAGGGGACAGGCAAGTTCGAGTGAACTTGGTCAAGTCTGGGCGAACTTAATCAAGTTCGGGCGAACTTGATCAATTTCGAGCGGACTTATCCCCCAAGTTCGGGCGGACTTGCTGTTCGTATTCGTTTTCGGAGTTTAAGCGATGCATAACAGTCTGATTTGGTATCCTAACTATAGCCTAAGGCAAAACATGGCAATTCTACCTAATTTCCCTATAGTTATAGCTTTGATACCAATCTGTCACACCCCAACCGATGGCGGAAACATCGGGGTGGTGGCACTAGGCGAATCAGATTGATCAAGAGATTCCATAATGATTAATTCAAAGACAATAATCAACATCTAACATCCCATACTATTAAATTCATTAAAACAACCATTACATATCAAACAAATCCCTTAAACATATAATTTGAACCGATCTTCCCGAGATTTATTACATGATTTCTAAAGATAAAAACCTACACTAAGTATCGAAGTTAAAATCCTCAACCTGCAACATATGTTAAAATAAAACGTCAAAACAATTAAGTAAAGGTGAGCATACGAGTTTTGCATACAATATAGATATAAAAGCGTTTAGCATACACCGCATGACATACGTAATAGTTGTGAAGGATGTAACTACTTAGATTCATGTAAACCAACAAACCGCGATTGATCGAGGCATGCGAACAAGCGTTCACATCCAAAATGAGAAAATAAATGCGAAAATAAAAATGTGAACCATAACAACCCCGGGCCTCCGGGTGGAGGGTCAACCTCTAGTATACTATCATGTTAAGGGTGGCGTACAAGCAATCAAGCAATACATACAATTCAGCAGATTTCACGTTAAGTCATGTATTAGCGGGATGTCGAATAAATGTTTGATTGGTGTGTTGTGATTTGATATAGGAACATATGTGACACCCAAAAGTGCGTTTAAGCGAAAAAGGGTTCAAGTATACTCATTGTTGGTGCGTTTTGGGAGAGATGAGGGATCTGAGAAGAGTTGCGGGGAGTGCCGGATCAGCCTGTAAGCGAACATAAGTGCATCAATCTTCCGAAATGCTGAAACGGTTAAGTTTGGATTGGGCAGAGGACAAGTTCGGGCGAACTTGTGAAACCTGTTGAGATGTGAGACAAGTTCGGGCGAACTTGTATGTTTCCATACAAGTTCGGGCGAACTTGTAAGGTGTGCTAACTGGGGAGGACAAGTTCGGGCGAACTTGTCTAATTTTCTTGAAAATTGGACAGAGTTCGGGCGAACTTGTGCCATTCTTGCAGATTTGATGTGGGAGACCAAGTTCGGGCAAACTTAGTCACCAACCTGGTGACAAGTTCGAGCGAACTTGATGGTTTTGGCATCCAAATCGTGCGTTTTTGCGTCGTTTACTGAGGAAATCGAGTGTTCATCCCTCCAACCTTAAGCCACTGAGTAAAAATTAGGCTTGAGAGGTCTTTTGGAGCGAGTTTAGCCATTGTACAGAAACTCGGGCTAATCCGGGCGAACTTGAAGGTTTGTACGGGTTAGTCCAGCTTGTGTAGAGTGACGATTTCGTCCTTATGCTTCCGGATCTGAGATCTTGCTTGACAACGTCTCGTTCCACTCAAAAGTGAATGAAACATACGTCATTAGTCCGAATATTGTGTAAAAATCAATATTTTAAAAGGTTTTACTTAGATCTAAGAGTAGATCTGAGTGAAAAAGAGAAGTTTTGTATAAAAAGATGAAGATTTCGTAAAACAGAAGAGATTTGATGAAACGAAGGCAGAGCCTTGTGCAAAATCATTGTAAAACATTGTTGAACGTTGTTGTAGTTGAAATCGGGTTGAATCTTACTTAGAAAACAAAGGGTTTCGGGTTTTGAGAGCTCCGGGCGAACTTGCAGCAAGTTCAAATGAGAGAATGGAGCTGAGTATTTATAGGTGAGGTGGAAATGTGAGGGCAGACATCAAGTTCGGGCGAACTTGTAGCAAGTTCGGGCGAACTTGTGTGTCTTTGCTAAGTTTTAATACAAGTCCGGGTGGACTTGTGATTTATGGTGAGTTTAGGTGGCTCAGACAAGTTCGGGCGAACTTGTGATATACAAGTTCAGCCGAACTTAACCTAAAGGACAAGTTTTGTTTGATTATTTCGCGTTACGAGTTCGTTTGGCAATTCGGTTCTTATTTAGATAGTTATATTAAGCGTTTTAGTGATGCGTTAAGCGTAGTATTATCATTGATTTGAGAGAGAGAGCGATTTAGCATGAGCGTGCGAGATATTTAGCGATCTTAACCATAACATAAATAATTATAACACACATAAAACATAATTCACATAATTAACTGCGTTTTGCGATGCGATGAGATAAACGATGCGATGGCACAAGTGTTTATTAACCAATAACCCACTCGCTCGTATAGTAGTATAATTAGTTGTGATTTCGATTAGAGTAGCGATGCGTTTAATAATCGATTAAATGCGATATAAACATAACTTTCTTATAATTCGAATCTCGGGATTACAAAAGATAGATACAATGAAAATAAAAGAAAACGATAATAACAAAAATCGGAGTTGTTAAAGCCTAGATCTTCCAAATTGCCCCCGACGCACTTGTGTGCTGCCTACGCATTTCGAGCGACGAAGTTAACCAGGGTGCATCGGCGACGCCCCCCTTGCATCGTCGACGCTGCCTACTTTTGCTGGTTTCCTGCGAAAATTGTTTTCTTCATAACTTCTTCGTTATAGCTCCGTTTTACTCACTGTTTTCACCCACGTACTCGTAATTCAGCCCTCTATCATGCTATCTTCAAATATCTTCATTTAAAATCCATTAACCTCCCCCCCAAAACACATCCAATTTTCGTGGTTAACCTAGTTTTGTTCATTCACATCCCCAGTTGATCCCGTTCGCTCCCGGTGCTCTGTAAAGCTCCCGAATAGCTCCTTAAACTCTCTTAGACGTGTAAAATCAAAATCCCATTAAAAGTAGGCTATTCAAGATTAAAAGCTATGTAAAATTATCAACTTAAGCATAAGCTATCACCGGATTTCGACCACACATCATATGCTACATCGCATACTTTCGCACTACCTCGCTTATTTCAACACACTATATCATACTTCACAACGCTTACAACGCACTCGCTAATACTATGACAACTGCGTGATGTTTCCAAGACTACTCGCTCGCTTACACAACAACGTGACACTCACAAGACTTGGGAACTGAGACGCATACTATCTCGCTTATTTATTTATTCCATTTAAACGCTTAAAACCTCGCTATAAGACTTAACGCACTTAACCTCTAAAAAAATTTTGTACGAAAATGGCAGTTTTCATGCAAAAATGGCATTTTTCACACGAAAAAAAGGAGATTTTTGCACGAAAATATCATCAGACTACCCCCACTCCTCTCCTTCTATAAATACCAACCCTTGTCATTCGTGCTCCTCTGTTGATATTCCGCACCAAAAACCACTCTTAGCTTGTATTCTCTGATCCAAGTAAGAAGACTACATTTTCCACGCGAGTCACAACGATTTTACACGGGTTTATCTCCGATTTCATCTAAACTTCTTCTGTTTACAAAAACCTTCATCTTTTTCATCAAACTTTCTGATTTTAACTTAGATCTACACTTAACCGAGCATGTTTGAGTTAGCATTGGCTTCTCAGATCTGAAACCTTGTTTTTTCGAGCTCAAAAGTGTTTATCTTAACAAAAGTGTTTTAAAAATCGATTTTCAAACAAAAACGGACAACATCCGACTAAGGTTTCGTTCACTAAATAGTGGAACGAAGCAATGTCGAAACCATCACGAAAAGGACTCGAAAATACATCTGTTTTAGACGAAATCTCAATCCCGAACGCACCAAGACGCAAGAACAGTCACTTGTGCGATGTGGACTGGCTTGCGTGAACCATACTTGGTGCACACGGCCCAGTCCAAGTTCATACAAGAGACTCACTCGCTCAAAAGACCTCTCCGATGCTAGGTTGATCAGTAGCCTAAGGTTGGAGGGATGAACACTCGATTTCCCGAAGAATGACGCAAAAACACTCGATTTTGGACGCGAAACGAAAATTTTCGCACGAAAATTTCCACACGAAAATTTTCGCACGGAAATATTTGCACGAATATTTTCGCACGAATCTGTTTTCCCCGCATGACTCTCCGTTCGACCGTTTCAACAACCCGGAAGACTGATGCACTTCTGTTTCTACGCGCAGGCTGACCCGACGTTTTTCTCACCACATTCCCGCTCTTAGTTACTCTTTACGCACTCACTGTGAGTATACTTGACCCTCTTTTCGCTTTAACACACTTTTTGGGTGTAACATACGTTCATATCAAAAGTACACAACACACACTAAACTGATTGATCACACGCGGATATCTGTTATACGTATTTACACGTGATGCTAGGAACATGTATGCTAGGACATTGTCTGGTTACTTTCCAACTTAATTAGTATGGTACTATAGTTCGACTCACACCCGACGGGGTCTAGTTATGCGCACACCACCTCTCCATCGCAGTCATCACGGAACATTAACACGTGATATGCCTAGATTAATTATATGTTGTGTTGTATCTCGTTTATGTATACGGTATTTCGCGACACTTTTCTCTACTATGCTATTATATCAAAACCTGTATGCTCGCCAATACATTTTTGTATTGACATTATTTTAACGTATGTTGCAGGTTAAATGCAGACTATCTCGAATCAAGATTAGGACTTTCTAGATACACACTTAATCAAGTTGTCTACTTTATTTTATTGTTTGAGAAACTTGGATTTATTTCAATTATTGTATGAATTTTTGTTTAGTTTTATGGGAAATTGAACCTTGTTAATATATTGTCATATAGTAATTGTTATGGATTCTCTTGAGAAATCTGATTCGCTTAGTGTCGCGGCCCGATTATTCCGCCATCGGTTGGGGTGCGACAGGTATCGTTTATATGCGAATGATTTAGTCTACGTGGTTAGTTCACGTACTTTAAACAAAACGGGTTTAACCTTATCATTTTTAGTTCAAAATCCAGAATGTTATGTGTTTACTCATATTATACAAGTCTTAGTACTTGCCGGGTCTAAATAACATTCTATTTCGGTCACCGCTTAATCTAGCGTATCATACCGTGTGTGTGTATATATATAACATAAGACTAGCCGGTTCAAGTCTATGACTTAATTAAGGACCCGTTAGCATTCTAATTTGTTAATAAAACCGTCATTCCAGGCTAACGCCTTCCGGTAGATTGTGCTTGTACTTATCTCTTGATTTGCGGCCGAGTTGTTATTTTCTTGAAGATCTAGCTCAGGTAATACTTAACCTATTTTCCCTATACGGGCTCGGGTACGGTAAATTATTACCGCTTGGTCGGGTATGGGATCATGTAGTATCCAGTTGTGATTTTAACTAAATCTCATAACTCGTTTTAATCTATATTGCCTGATAACTTAAACACTGGGAGTGGGCTTGACCGTGTCTGAGATATCCTTAGGCTCATTAAAGTGTTAATGGCCACGACCTAAAGCATGGGGTGAAGCCATACACCGGTCAATTGCAAATTTTTATTATTATCTTCTTTTTGTGTGAAAGTTCAGAAGTGGTGTGTCAGTCGTTCATGTCTCGGTTTCTGAACTGGGCCCCATATGTATTGACAGGCTTATGAAACTATATACAAGGTCATTTGTACTGTCCCAAGTTATGTATAAAAATGTGCGTAGCGCACTTAAATTAATTTTTGAAAAGATTTTCAAAAGCGTCGGTTGATTGTATTTACCAGTGAAAACTGATGTATTTTCAAAAGGTTAAGATACAAGTACAACACGTAATAGGCTGGAAGCTGCGCAGGTGTTTACATAAAGGACTTGCAACCCTTAGTAGTGTCAATAAAGTCTGTTGAACTCTTTTGTACATATTTTATTACGATCCGCCAGTGGATCTTTATTACAATCCGTCTGTATTTATTATTTTTGAATTTTGGACGTTATCGAGTTGTAATAATATTTTAATATCGAAGACTTCCGCTGTGTTGCTCTGTGTTGTTTGGTTATGATGTTATCAACTTACGTTAGAATACTCTTCACCGGGATATACGTGGAAAGTGGGGTGTGCCAGTTGAACATGGGGATAGAGCCTTGGCCACTGTGTTTTAAAGCAAAAGCAAGCTCTAGTCAACTGAGTCCAGACTATCTCCAATGCTAAGTGGCCTCTAGGTGTTCTTAATTGCCCAATCAACTACCACATCATATTCTAACAAATTCTTAAAAATTCTTACAAATCCTTAAAAACCTTAACTTCACCTCCAACCATACAAATATTCTTACATTTTCCACATCATTACCCATTTTTTCTTTAAATTTAATTACCTAAAGTATTATAATGTATAATAAGTAAATGATTATATAATCTAATATGTAATTAAATAATATTCAAAATAAAAAGTAAGCTATATTTAAGAAAACAAAAATTGCTTTACACAAAAATCATAATTCAACTAGATTAAAAATTTGCTTTGTATCAATTATCAGGTTGGTAAATTAATTAATAGCTATTAAATAAATTGCATAATAATAGATTATTAAATACAACTGACAAAGAAATCAATTGGTTAATACCGTTCAAACAAATTAAAACATGGAAGAGTGTTCGATAGTTGGCACAATAACCCAAACAACAGTATCCTCGCAGTAAGATCTTTGGTATGGATTTTTTTTTCTTTGGATAGTCTTCAATGGGCTTTATATTGTGTATATTTTCCACATCATCTTAGGCGGCATTACTAACAGCATGGGTATAGTTTGGGTAGTCTCTTTGGGGAGTATCCGTCATGTAAGCGTCACGTCACAGAGATGGAGGACCATCCCCTTGGAGACTACCCAAAGGTGTGGAGGATGGCCCTCACCTCTTTTTTTTATTAATATTTTTTTTATTTAATAAAATAATTAAAACAAAGTAAATAAAAATAAAAAGTGGCATTTAAATAAAATAAAACCTAAAGTTACATTAAAAAAAACTACTTGTCGTTTTCTCCGAAATTCCAAATGTGTTCGATCAAGTCTGATTGAAGATTGACATGTGTGAAATCGTTATGTAACGATAACCGTTTAAATCTTGTTGTTTTCGCTAACCGGAACATTATTCTCCTCCACCGCATTCTCGTCATACTCACAAATTACATGACCTTCGTCTTCGATTATCATGTTATGCAACAAAATACACGCATACATACGGTATCGGAACGTTTTGGGAGTAAAAGCGCGTGCTGGGTTTTCAATAATATGCCACCTTTGTTGGAGAACACCAAAACACCGTTCAATATCTTTTCTTACCGCTTCTTGAAACTTGGCAAATCTCTTTCTTTTTTCATCTGGCGGATGCCTAACAGTTTTAACAATTGTAGAGTACTGTGGGTATATTCCGTCGGCAAGATAATACCCGCGTCTGTACTCCACTCCCGAAACCGTAAAGCTCGTATCGAGACCGATCCCTTTTATAACATGGTCAAAAACCTCGGAATTTTGTAGAACGTTGATGTCGTTATTCGAACCAGGAATCCCAAATAAGCATGCCAAACCATAGGTCTTGGGATGCAACAACTTCTAGAATTATTGTTGGATGTCCTTGATCGCCTCACGTATTCTTCCTCGCCATGCGGTAGGACAATTCCGCCATGACCAATGGTGTTGATACCATTGTTGTACCTCATTGGCGCTCGGTTTTCGCAAATATTTTTTGCTGTAGAGCTTCACCACAAATTTGCAAAACTTGTTTAGACATTCTCTTGCAGTTCTTTCGGACATCTTTAAGTACTCGTCCCAAGCATCGGCTGTTGTCCCATAAGCTAGTTGATGAATCGTCGCAGTGCATTTATGTAAGGTGGTGAAGCCCCTTTTGCCTCCAGCATCGTATCGCAATGTAAAAAACGGGTCATAAGCGATTAAATCGTCGGCTACACGTAAGAACAGTCGACGACTCATTCGGAAACGACGTCTAAAAATAGTCTCCGAGTACAACAGTTCGTCGGCAAAGTAATCGGTGACTTAATCTATAGTGAGCACCTACACGTCGTGGCAAGTAATATATAGTAACACATACATAACTTATAAAAATTAAAACAATATATAGACTTTTTATATAATAAAAACAGAGATATAATGAAAAAAATAATACAACGTATAAAACATAAAAATAATACAACCTTCTCGGTCTCTGTTGATGGGCGGGTTCTTATTTCGTGGTTGTGACGAAACTTCCTCTTCCTCCTCATCCTCCAAAATAAGTTGTGCCGCGTTTACCACCGTGTTTATAAAATATTGTACGACTACTCTAGTGTCCGTCGAACCCGACGAAATGGAAGATGACATTGTCTATTTTTTAGAGAAGGTTTTTTTGTATAGGGATTTTTTGTGAAGATAAATGTTTGGAGAGTGGGTGAATTTGTGTATAAAAAGGGTTAAATGAAAGGGTATTTATAGATTAAAAAAATTAATTTTTTTACAGGTTACCGTTTGAAGGGGCCCACCTTTTTTGGAATTTTCTACTCGTCGCCAACGTCAGAAGTGGACCGTTTGAGCCGCAACGACCCGCAGGGGGCGGTGTGCGACGTCAGGGGCGACCCAAGACGAGGGGGGGTCGAACCCCTCACCCTTTGGTCTAAGGTCACAATGGAGAAAGTCTAAAAGTCTTTTTTTTTTGTAAATAACTAGTAAATTACATCGCTCGTTGTTGCGGCATTCTAAACAAAATCTATGTTAAAACATAGACCAACTAAAAGTGTTCATAAAAAGAAGCTCGAAAACGTGTTATATTTGACCCAACTTATTTTGAAACAAAAATAAAATTTACCTAAAATGTAGAACAACTGAAAATGTATATAATAATAAGCATAAGAGCATATTATATCTGACCCGACTAATTTTCCCGAAAAATTTTTACGTTTCGTAAACCAACTAAAAGTGTACATAAAAATAAGCATGAAAACGTGTTAAATTTGACCCGACTCATTTCCAAACAAAAATAGAATTTACCTTAAAACGTAGAACAACTGAAAATGTGTATAATAATATGTATAAAAACATATTATATTTGACCCGACTAATTTCCCAGAAATTTTTACGTTTAAACGTAAATCAACTATTTATACCCACGTATGCATAAACATAAACAAATGAAACTCGATTACAAATTCTTAAAAAAGTTAAGGGATTTTAGTATCAATACTGAAAGCTGATGGGTAAAAGTATAAAAAGCACAAAAAGACAAAAGTAAAAAAAGCAAAAAGACAAAAAAAAATTAAAATCAAGTCACTATTTACCAAAGTGATAATTGTATTATACTAGTTGATGCCTCGCCCGTGTTACGTGGCGATAGGCGAATAATGAGCGAGTGTTACGCAGCTCCGTGACACGGAAAACAATAAAATTGAGTCAACCAATTAAAACAAATCACTTTTATAGTTTTGCTAAAAAAACTAAAACAGTGTAATACTGTTATTTTTAACTAAGGGAAAGTTTTTATTTTTTGACTGGGGTAAAATCGTAATTTGCCAAAAGTAAAGTGATGACAGTACTATAAATTGAAACCAGGGCAAAAATGTAAATTTGCGCAGGGCAAATTCGTAAATTTGAACCTGGGGTAACACAATAATATAAATTTGAACTAAAGGCACAATCATAATTTTAGGCTGGAGGCAAACCATATTTTTATTTTGAACTGAGCGTAAAATCGTAATTTTGCGTTGGAGGCAAAAGCATAATTTTATTTTGAATAGGGGGCAAAAACGTAATTTAGAACTGAGGGCGAAATAATAATTTTTAAACGGGGGAAAATCATATTTTTTAACAGAGGCAAAAACATAATTTTTAGTTAGGGGCAAAAACATAATTTTATTTTCAACCGGGACGAGAACGTAATTTTGAGCTGAGGGCAAAATCGTAATTTTGAATCGAGGGCAAAAGCATAATTTTAAGCTGGGGAGAGAAGCGTAATTTTATTTTAAGCTGGGGGCAAAACCGTAATTTGAAGCAGGGGCAAAACAGTAATATTACGATGAATATAAAATAGTAAACATGATGGTCCAATGGGGGAGTGTCAGGCAGCTGCCTGGCACTATTCCCCATCTTATAATTGTAGTGTAGTAAAATAAAATAAAAAATATAATATAATATAATATAATATATATTTTAGTTAACCATTATAATTATATTGATTGGTCGTCCTTTTTATTAATATATTTTTATTGGCCGTCTATTTGTTGGTATATTTTTCTAGTTTTTCGTTTCATAATTCAAAGTAAATGCATTTATATATTAGAATATTCAAAGTAAATGCATTTATACATATTAATGTATGTTCCAAGTCCAAGCTTTGGGATATTCTTTGTTTTCTTATCGTTTTATTATATTTATTTTATATTTCGAAATACAATAACGTCTTTATTTTAATCTGTATTTTTTTCACATGATTAATACGGATCTACAAATACAATATGTTTAAATTACAGTGTAGAATTTTCACCGCTTCTCATTCACGTATAACATTTGAACATGGTATATTAAAAAAAAGACGAATACATTTTGTGTGCATCCATCAATACTCCTATTACATACTCAATAGTAAAAATCTAATCTTGGCTACTAAACACGATCTTACCTTAACCTAGTTTTTATAATTGATGCATGTCCTTTATGCATAGGGATAGAACATGTCTTATACGTATCCCCCAAACCAAATCTAAATGTGGGTGACTTGGAAAAGCACCGAGGAAGGTGGGGGTAATCACGTGGCATCATATCAATCGGAAGGTGTTTGAATTATTCGTATGGGCAGCATGCATTTATGATGTTATTGGGCCCAACGACTTAACAACCGCAATCATGCATGCCTTAGAACATTCACATCCCTTCCACCACCAAAATATGTGAGTGTAGACTTTATAATATAAAGAGTATGAAAAGTGGTTGTGAGTGGAGGATAGAGAAAATATTACTGTTCATCTGTATATTTGAGGGGAGACTGTTCACCCCCTATACTTTTTAAATATATATTGAAAGTGGTTGTGAGTGAAGAAGAGAGAAAATGTAATGATAAAGGTATAAAATATTATTTAATTGAAAAGGGGAGAGAAAAAGTATTTGTTTTTAGTGAAAATATATTGATATAAGAGTTGTTTTTAGTGGAATATATGTATATTTTTAGGGGGTTGGATGTGAATGCTCTTAGTTCACGGTAACCACTTTTTCCATTAAAACATTCTCTCATTTTCTTTTTAATATTGACCATATTTAACATTTTTCTATGTGTATTTATAGGGCTGTAAACAAATCGAACGTTCAATGGACAGTTCGTGAACTGTGTGACAAGAAGTTCGTTTATGTTCGTTTGTTTAACAAACGAACGAACATGAACAAGAAATTTCGTTCGGTCAGTTAAATGAACGAACATGAACAGAGGCCTTGTTCGTTCAATTGTGTTCGTGAACATTCGGTAAGGTGTTCGTGAATATTCGTTCATTTACTTTCGTTTGTGTTTTAATTAAATATTTTTGTACTTTCATATATGTTATCTATAGTTTTTATATTGTTTAATTTTTATTTATTTTATTACCCTAACAATTAAATTAGGAAATCTTGTTTCCACCTCGTTTATGCATCATTCCCCATTCCTTTCTCATTATTTACATCAACAAATATGATCGACATCCGTTTCACAATTAGGGCTTCAAGTTCCAGTGGTACTCTCTGGGCCATCACCTTTAGTCTTCGTCGTGTTCACTAAGTTTATTTGTGTTCGTGAACACGCTCATTTCCTTATTGAACAAAGACGAACATAAAGTCTCATTCGCTAAGTGTTCATGAACCGTCCATGAACACATTTATTTCCTTAACATACGCACATTAACAAGGCCTTATTCGTTCAGTTCGTTTACAAACCTATTTGTTTACAATTTCTATAGACATTACATAAGTTTACATCTCCATGATCGTTACATGTAAAATTCTTTTGTGTGGATTTCATGTATTGTTAGAAATATGTATTTGAATTATATGAAGTTTACTCATTTTAACAGATGCATACCTAATAAATAAATAACAACAGATGCATACCTAATAAATAAATAGCTGATAGCATCATATATCGTGAGTTCAAGTTTGTTTTTTCCTTGTTTCTCTTATTTTAATCATTCATATTTTACCTCTTCATTTTGTAAATACATCATATTAAACATCGTTTTATAATTCTTAAATCTTTATTAGTAATTATATAATATTTTTTATTCAACCTGTGTAATACACGAGATTTTAACCTAGTAATGTAAATATACTCAAAGCATATACGCAATAATAAATAAACTAAAATCAGAATAAACAAACTAGAAATGTAAATATACTCAAAGCACAACCGGTGTGCTCGAGGTTGACGTGGAGCGTTCAGACGATGTGGCGGTCCGGACGGTACAAGATACCACATTAGAGATTTTCTCAGTAGCTCCCTAGAATTATGTATGTGAAACGGGCTGCCGTACTAGCGTCTAGATAGTTTATGTGCTTCCCTGGTGACGTGGGTGTCGCTTGAACCGCTTGCTCTATTACGATTGTTCATAAGGCGGTTGTAAACGTTATTAAAATTGCTTATTTTGGTTCGCATCAACGTCCACTTCCCGGAAAAAGCATCTTGACTACGGTATTCACTGCGGCCCATAACGGTGAAAAACTCCTCATGAATGCGTTTCGAAAAAAATGGTTGCCTCTTGGTTGGTACCTATTTAAAAACATAAATAGAAAATAATAATTTTAGTTGACAAAAATTATTATACAGATTAAAAAAATAATTTTAGTTTGTAAAAAGATATAATTTTCCGATGATGGAATCTTCATAAACATCAAGTCATACCCGTGATAATGAGGAAAAAATAAAAATAATTAAAGCATGTTCTTCTCTCGGTTTTTTATGGTGTCTACGTATGGTTAAAGTCGGTTGAGTTTTGGTGTACAGTTTGTGGCATTTGTGGGCTTTGTGAGAATGATGGGATTTGAGAGCATTGTGGACTTTGTGACATTTGGGATTTGAGAGTTTTGTGGGTTTTGAGAAAATGGTGACTATGGAAAGAATAGTGTCATTACCGGTCGATAATTGAGCTCGTTCGTTGCTTGATTGACATAAAATAGGTTCGTTTCTTCATCAAGCGGTTGACGGTTTGCCCAATTCGGGTGGTTTGGATCGAAAGCATTAAAGTTGTTTGGAAACATAGTGCAAAGTTGGGATTTTGAGAGAAGAATTGTAGAAGAAAGTGGCTGGGGTATTACCCTACACCTTCCGGTCTTAATGACTCGCTAAAATTAAAATAGTAAATATCTCAAGTGAAAAAAGATAAATACTCCTATTTTTAGTTTAAAAATAGATTTCTTCTTCTCTAACTTTTTTCTTCTTCTTGAAATGACATTGAAACTTCTTATAGATTTGCTCTTTTTTTCGTGGTATTCATTGGCATGATAACGATATATGTGACCTATCATCCGCCAATATTTATTATTTGTATTTTTTTCTCTTTTATAATTTGAAAATACTTATAAAACATCATTTCCCGGCTAGCGCCATCCCAGATTGTACGTTATTCTCTAATCTTTTAGACATCTTTATTATTCTACTACATCAAATAGATGTGGTCCAAAACAGGCAGTATTTTCTATTACTATTACGATGATTGCCCTTTGTGGTTTTTAATTATTATGATTCTTCATGACTTTTGAATCATCTGGTCCTTTTTGCTTTGGAGCTTCGCAGCCTAGCACACCGATTAACCAACCATCTATTCACCTTTGTAGCCAAATACAAAATTAACATATTATCTGGTCTTTTTTTTTAATCAAGCGTGCTCTATTAAGAAAATAAAAAATGAACCTCATAGAATGCAAATAAAAAAATGAACCTCATAGAATGCAGTTCCTAAAGGAGCCGAAATCTTTTGATGGTAAAGGATATATGATTGGACAATGTATGAGAGGGAAGATAAAAAACAAATAGATTTGAACTTAAGAAATATAGGAAACTGATCAAACAAATTTTAATTGAACTAATTCTAGCAATGTTGGAAGCGGCTCGCTGAACCCTAATTACATATATCATATATATTTAGACTTAGGCTTTTTGGATTTAGTTTTATGGGTTAGTATTAGGGTTTAGAGTTTAGCTTTGAGCTTTAACTTAGTGTTTAGCCTTTAGGATTTAGCTTTTAAGGTTTATAATTTAAAATTTAGGATTTAGCCTTAAGGTTTAGAAATAGGGTTTAGGGTTCAGATCTAGGGTTATGAATCTGGTTAGGGTTCGACAAGTCGGTTTTAACGTTGTTGCAATGAGTTCAATCAAAGTTTGTTTGACCCGGTTTCCTAAGTTTCTTATGTTAAGGACATTGTATATCGGAACCAACCCCAATGTATGAATCTCAAGGTTCAAACACATGTCAAAACAAGTTATGCTGAAGAGCTTAGTTGTTCCTTCTTTTCGTAATTTTACAAAACTATGGATCAATCTCATATCTTTCATAAAGTATTTGCTAGATGAATCTACGTATATGTCATTGGAAGATATTGCGGTGAATCATAAGTTGAACTACTCTGTGGAATCTGTTTAATACTGTATTGAATCGAAAGGTCTAACAACTCCGAAACAGGGCGACTAATTTAATTAAATCTACTGAAAGCGTAGAAAGAGATCTGACACTACATTAGAATCCTAGAAATGAAATACTACCCACATCTAGTTTTATTGTAACGTGATTCCGGAAATGAAATTCTAAATTCGTTGGAGATATTTGTAACATTTCAAATTTGGAAAATTTATTTTGATATTAAACGTACCAATATATTAGGTAAATTATTATAAGAAATTCACAAATTATATATGTAAGCAGTAAATTTGAGAATTTTACATGCTGGTTAAAGAATATCATCATGGTCCATGCTGTGTTTTTAGTGTTTTCTTTTTTAGTGTTGGCTGTTTATTCTAAGGTGTATCTAGCATCTTGCTATTTTTATTTTAGTGGAATAATCATCTTTTTTCCGTTAAAAAATAAAAATAAAAAGACATCAGTTATTTACAAATGCCTGCATATGGTTTTCCAACATATCATGACAAACATTTATCAGACCTTAAAATCCAACTCAAACAAGCATACAACATTATTGGAATAAATTATAACATGATCATAAAGATTAACATAAAACATCTTGATTTCATACACAATAGCCATCACATTAACAATACAATAGTTTTATTATAATATAGATAATAAATATCTCACGAGGCTTACATTGTAAGCCTCGCTTTTCGCAGCTTTCTGTTTTAAGAAAGATTGTATCATATTTCTATTTTAGGAAACTCTTTCCTTGTAATCGTATCTCATCTTAAATCATTGTAAATTCGAGACTTTGATCGTAATGAAATTAATTTTTATGTGGAATATACATTACTTATACATGTTTATACATCGATTCATACACACGTTTATTAACATACTTCGTATCATAAATTAACTCGTAAACAATTCTCGTGTAATCGTAATTCTTAAAGCATTTCATTCATACAAGATACTTGGTTATTCAATCGCGGAAATTATAATCATTCAATCGCGAGAGTTACACTTATTTGACACTCCGTTATGTGTTACAAACTTGTTAAGTCTTAGTCTAGATTAATCTTTTCAAAGCATGTTATTTTTTGCTTATAAAATCTTAGGTTATAATAACCAAACATTAGGAATATCATGTCACACCTTATTACAAGTTCATAACCCATTAAAAGGTAACAAATTAACCAATTAATAACCTTTAATTAAAAAAATAATAAAAAATGGCATCCCACTTTTAAGGGTGTGTTTGGGCTTGTTTCAAGCCTTAATGCCCACTAAACACTCCCAAAGCCTAACCCAATGAAACCCTAATCCATCCCATATAAAATCCAAGCCTCCTACAAGCATTTTTCACTTTCTAAACACTCCCCATTCACTCTCAAACACTCCAAACCGCGGCTGAAATCAAGAGTTCGAGCAGATTCAGCACCTCTTACAAAAGTGAGCATAACTCACTCATTTCTTGGCCGATTTAATTGATTCTTTTTCCTACTTACTTGGATTAACATTGGGTATGATTCCATGGTCTCTCCTTGGAGAATCCAGACCTGGAAGTTCCCTGAAAAGGGCTTCAAACTTTCTGTTTTGAACAAATCATTTTAAAACTTATGTTTTACCTTCAACAAACTTGAGTTCTTGTGCTCCTAATCACACTTATGATTAAGGAAGCCTAACCAAGCTTGTTTATATGAACTAAGGGCTGTTCTAACACCCTAAAATTTCTGTTTTCAAAGAGCTTTTAGCTCACAAGTGTTGCCAAGTCTTGAACTTAATGTTAGTGAGACTACAAGGTTAGCTTGGGCTATCCTACATAAAAGTCCACACAACACTTGATGATTTCCTATACCACTAAGGCCTATTCGACCTTCATAGAGTAACAAGGCTACGCCACGTCCCCGACGAAGGATGTACGGGATGCACGACCCTAGTTTGCTTACTCGGTTGATATGAAGCTTTAGTGAAGAATTCTTTATTTTATGTAGTTTATGTAATTCTATGTTCATGACCCTCCTTGTGTCTATGACATTTGTGTGGTGGTGAATCCAATCGAGGTTCCAAAGTGGATGGTTAATCCTCCCACCTCCTACTTGACTTACATGACACCAAGAGGTTTCAAAGTGGATGGTTCATCCTCCCACCTCCGACATGACTATATAACTATATATAAATCTATGGACTATATAATATATCAAACCGAAACCTTGATAATGAATACATAATCACCTATCAAGTTAATAAGTTTTATCACTAAAGTGTGTAGTTCCTCGTTACGATTCGAATAGGTCCCGAACCTATGAAATCACATCAAACCCATATGGGTTATCATAGTGTCAAAAACGAGTGCCATACCTAGTGACTATTTTTATATATCTTAATACTTTATTATTCTTTATTCCGTAATCATGCTCGATAATCCGAATCTTCCGTTAAAACTTATACTCATACCTATGTTCTTCTTGTAGAAGGACAAGGTGCCAAACCCTAATCACAACAAGCTCGCGGGATTCTCTAAGTGGAACACTTTAGCAAAACTGTTAGTACACTAGACCCATTTACCGTTTTATTATTTTGGGGTTGTAAAATACACTTATCACAAATTCATGCTTTTACATGCTCAATCCTTAATACATGATGCTTGTTATGCTTAGATACATGCTAGAATTATACATGCTTGATCATTAACTTAGCTAGCCCAACTTGACATATATAACGCTATATGAGTAGCACACCACCCGTCGGGGTTATGTTAAGATTATCATACTCATTTTAGCATTGTCGCTTTGTGACGAGGGAAGCTCGATCTCGTAAACTTTTGTGGAAACTCGGGTTTGATCTAGTAGTGTATGATTAGTATAGTATTTGGTTACAATTACCATGTGGATTCGAGTTATACATTTTATACCTATGTTATGTATTCACCAAACTTGTGTACTCGCCTTTGCTTTTGATTGAACTCTATTTAAAACATGTTACAAGTTGATGAAGATGATGCCATGAAATTGGAGTAGTGTAGATGACTAGATACACACATAGACGTTAGGTTTATAATTGTTGTATCAAATTTTGCCTCGATTATTGCTGTATTTGAATTTCCATGTATTGTACTCGAATATTTTACTTATGAAATGAAATCCGGTTTAATAAAATTATCACAATTAGTATTATGAGCAATGAGCAATCTCTTTCGTCCCGCCTAGATGTTTCCGCCATCGGTTGAGATGTGACAGATTGGTATCAGAGCCATAACTATAGGGAATTAGGTAGAATTGTCATGTTTGACCTAGTCTATAGTTTAAGTGTCTCGTTTTGACCATTCCTACATCATGCTTAAAACTTTATTCTTCCTTATTGCTTCTTTCTTTCTTTTGGTCTTAAAACTTACATAACGTCTTTCCTAAGACGTTTACACAATACACTTGAAGACTTGAAGACACTCGTGATACAAACGAGGCGATTTGCACTAAGATAGGTCCAATGACTTACAATTTTTGGTGAAATCCCTCATTCCGTGTATTCGATTTTTCACGAAGTTATACCATCAAGTTAGGAGTGATATCCACACCTTGATGGAAACTTGCATTTCATACTCTAGTGGATCTTACAAACGAGTCGGAATATGCTCCTCGTTTAGTAAGAAACAACCACACTTACGGTACGAAATCGTCAAGTTAGGGGTGAAACTCGCACCTTGTCGATTAAGTCTCGTTCCTCGATTTTCAATCTCGCCAAAGTCTCGAATTTTCGATCGGCTAGGGACATGTAGTAACTGGAAGGTAAAATTAATCGCTTCTCGACGAGAGCGTTTTACCTATTAGGCCAAAGCATGTTCCCTATATAAAGAGTAGTGATGCGCCGAATGGACTTCATAAATTTGGGAACTGAGAGGAGATCGAACGTGTGTTCTCTCCCAATGCTTAATGATTTATGCTCTTTCGCTATGAAATGAAGATAACAAAAACTGTGTAGACTAATCATTATGCTTTCGAAAGTTCTACTGACCAAGTCTATTTTTATCCAAACTTCTGTCTAAACATTGTGCGTAACGTTTAAAGATCCTAACGCTGAATTCTACATGTGGTATCACAACTATGGTACCGATTTAGTCGTTCTAATCATTGATTGAATCACTAATACTCTTGATCAAAGTGTTTTAGACGATAAACCAAAGTTGCCGAACGTTAAAGTTAAAATCAAAGGTCAATTCATGGTCATAACGTCAAATAGAATATTTAATTGTGTTTAGAATTGATTTCTCACATGTTTGTGGTAGTTTCATCATCAAATTCGAAGAAATGAAGATTCAGGATCGACAAAATTATGAACAACGTGTTGGAACGTAAGAGTCGTACGCGTGCACCACGTAGAGCGCGGGAGTTGTACGTGTAACAACCCAACTTTTTCGTTGTTCCTTACTATCGTTATCTCCCTTTTGTAACCGTTTGCAATCCGGGATTTGAGTTATAATGGTTAATTTATTTTAAATACATTTTATACCGCTTATTTAAACGCAATTAATCGCTTAATACTCGCAACACTCTCACTCGCTTTATCAGACTATTTTTATTTATTTACGCAACGCTTAACGTTTCACTAAAACGCTTAACGCACTTAACCTAACCAAGCTAATTTGCAAGCAAAAAAAAATCGTACGAAAATGGCAATTTTCCGCACGAAAATGGCATTTTTCGCACGAAAATGAAGCCAGACATCACCTCCCCTCTCTTCTCCTATAAATACCAACCTTAGAATTCGTGCTCCCTTGCTTACCTTTCGCACCAAAAAGTTCTCCAACTCGTTTTCTCTATTCCAAGTAAGAAGACTACGTTTTTCACGCGAATCATAACGATTTCTACAACGATTTTGCCCGAGATTATCTCTGATTTCATCTAAACTTCTCTGTTTACGAAAACCTTCATCTTTTTCATAAAACTTTTTTATGTTCAACTTGGATTCACACTTAACCGAGCATATTTGAGTTAGCTTTGGCTTCTCAAGGTAGAAACCTCGTTGTTTCAAGCTCACCAAGTGTTTATCCTAACAAAACTGTTTTATAAATGGATTTTCACACAAAAACAGACAACAACCGACTAAGGTTTCGTTCACTAAATAGTGGAACGAAGCATTATCGAAACTGTCACGAAATGGACTCGAAAATACATCTGTTTAAGACGAAGTCTCAGTCCCGAACGCACCAAGATGCAAGAACAGTCACTTGTGCGATCTGGACTGGCTCGCGTGAACCATACATGGTTCACACGACCCCGTCCATGTTCATACAAGAGACTCACTCGCTCAAAAGACCTCTCTGACGCTAGGTTGATCAGTAGCCTAAGGTTGAAGGGATGAATACTCGATTTCCCGAAGAAAAGACGCGAAGACACTCGATTTTGGACACGAAACAGGCATTTTCGCACGATATTCCATTTTCGCACGAAAATTCCATTTTCGCACGAAATAAGTTGTTCCCGCATGACTCTCCGTCCCGACTGTTCCAACACTCTGGAAGACTGATGCACTTCTTTTTCTACGCGCAGGCTAAATCAACGCTTTTTCTCCCCTCTCATCAACTCTCGGTGTTCGCTGTAACACACCCACAGTGAGTATACTTGAACCCTTTTTCGCTTTAACGTACTTTTGGGTGTTACATACGTTCTCTATATCATAACATGCTACACACGTTGCTAAACTCTTTAAACGCTAACCACTCTCGCATGTTATACGTGGATCGCTAAATGTTTGTTTTGCTAGGATTAAATGATGAGGACTTGCAGACCACCCTTAGCAACGATAGTACTATAGTTTGGACTCAGCACCCGATTGGTTCGTGGGTTTTTAAGGCTCACATATTAACTTTACGTGAGTGTTCGCTATTGTGAACACGTATCGCGCATACTCCACCTCACAGTCGTGTTGGTTAGCTTGTATCATTATTGTTAGCTTACTTAGATTCACTTATCTACGTGTTACATGTCGGTTATGCGTAAACGCTTTATCTCTATTATTATGCTATCAAACCTGTGTACTCACCTTTACTTTTGTATTGACTGTTATTTTAACGTATGTGACTGGTTGATGATTATCGTGAGCTGCAAACGGATAGGACTCCTAGAAACTCATCTAGAAATCTAGGTTGTCGGATTAGTTTTGTTTGAGAAAACATGAAATCTGTAATGACTATTTGAAATATTTTTCTTTAATTGTATGAGAAATTAGACTTTTAAAAATTGTCATATTAATAGTGTTATGGATTCTCATGAACAATCTGATTTGCCTAGTACCACGCCCCGATGATTCCGCAATCGGTTGGGGTGTGACAGAACGCACGCACCATGTTGAAGAACAAGAGTGATACACGCATAAGAGTGATACACACCATGGTGACGAGACGAGTGTCCGGAAAAAAATTGGTGACAATTTTTTCTGAAATTTTAGCGTCAAATACGAGTTGTTCAGGGACACGTAAACGGATTAAGAAAATGTGTTAAGATGATGAAATCACAGAGAATTAAACATAGTGGGGTAGTCACGGAGACAGAGTGAATGAAGTGACTATTAATAGGCCAAAAAGTCAAATATTCTGCAGTAAAAGATGATAGGGATCAGAATTTGCCAAAAAATGAGCGGGAATAAAAATTTCATGTCAAATATTGAAATTTCGACATTTTTGGAAATTCAGACAGAAAGTGATAGAGAAGATATGCAACAGTTTTCGAGTGGTTCTGACTCAGATTATTTGATAATGCATAGTATCTCGTATTTTTTAGTTTAGAAACAAATTAAAATCTCAATCTTCATGAAAGCTGGTTTGTAGAGTATACCAGGAGTTCTTTACCGAGCGCCAGTTTTCAGAGGAGCTTTCAAGAACATGAGGGGTTTGATCGTGGTAGCTCTAAGCCTCTAACTGGAAAAGACTACATATTGGATTTTCAGCAATTGACTTATTTTCTAAACTAACCGCCATGGAATAATGATGTTTGAAGATTACGTTGCTTACTACTATTCATGGAGAAGACTGCATAACTGATGAAAATTTGCTAATTGTGGAGATTACTGTTTTCATTGATCAGTCATTGATGATGGTTGAGCATAACGATGCTTATGAAAAACGGGTTTTCAGATTTTCGTAGGTATTTGCTTATTAGAAATTGACCTGTGTGGTATTTGAAGTTTTTATTAATTACCAGTTAGAAGATTTTTGAAGATTAGTGGATCGAGCAAAGAGTGTGTTAAAAATGAACTCGGATGTGATCAAAGTCGAAATGGAGAAGCTGGATTGCTTAATTTCAAGTTCGTTAATGTTAATGAAGATTGTAGTTTAGCAAATTAGAGGATTGTGTCATGAAACATGCTAATAAAGACATGAAGCGTCAATTAAGGGGGAATCTGTTGACGTGTATGCAAATTCGAAGCATCAATCGAAGGGGAATTTGTTGACACATAGTTTACGACATCAATAAATGCTTGATTGAAGTTGTAGCATATTCAAGACGGCTTTTATATTTCAAGTTCAAGATTAGACAACAAAGGACAAGGGGAAATTTGTTGGTGCATTTTGTGTGTCACTTACTGTGCGAATAGGCTAGATAGAGCGTGTATTGAATATTGTACAGTTGTGTAGATGATTAAGTATGAGAGGAGCACAAGACTCATACGCACGCAGGAATCCTACGTACGTATGAGTAGTACGTGCGTGAGAGTCCTGCGCTAGGTGTCTTACGCCTATATAAAGGGTCGTGATGCGCATGGACTTCATAAATTTTAGAATTGAGAGAGACCAAAGGTGTGTTCTCTCCTAATGGTTAATGATGTATACTCTTTCGCTATGAAATGGAAGCTAATAAAAACTATGTAGTCTAGTCGTTATGCTGCCGAAATTTCTACTGAATTAGTTTATTTATATCCAAACTTCTGTGTAATCACTGTGCGTAATGTTTGAAGATCCTAGCATCGGATTCTACAGAAAAAAATGAAACACGACTTCCCTTATTGGAGGATGGTCGTGGGAAACAATGCCAGACATAAAAATTAGATTCTAGCCAAGGATAAAGAGGTGTGAGCATGCCTCTTTGAGGTGCTACCTTGTCTTGTATGAAGGCACAACCACACCTTATAGGAGGTATGATCTTGTCTTTTGTCTATAATCAGAATGCCAGAACCTTCATTTTTCTTCATAAATGTTTCACATTTCTCACCAAACATCAATTAAAACCTGGAAACTCACAAATGAGTGTGAAACAAGGGCAAATGACGTGCAAGAAATATATATAATTCCGAGCACATCATTTAGTTTAATCCAAAATTGTATGGAATTATTGTGTATGTTTTGAAAGCACCCAAAAGGTTAAAACGCTATAAATCTCATGTGTTGGTAAAAACACATTGCAATTGTATGAGTTTTTGTAGTTTTAGCACGTCGTTTGTACCAATATGTTGTACTTATTGTACGCCGGGTTCTATAGGTTTGATGGGTGCTAAATGATGGAAAATGAGAATAAAAATAGGACATTGGTTGCACGGGTCAAACGAGTAGCTGAAAAACGAATTCTGGAAAAGTGTCGCCCCTGTGCGTCGCGGGGGAGAACGTGTAACACTCCATGACGCTTGGGAGTAGAAGATTGTGGGCCCTTTGTTTGCTTGCTGTTGCGCCACGTGGAGATTGGAAGTAACTCCCCCGTGACGCACAAAGGAGGTCATCGCGGATTTTGTTACTTTTAACTTAAAACGCGTTTGGGGAATTCCCATTCACATTCCAGCCGATTTTATGAACCTAGAGCAACAGAAAGACGATTTTCAGAGTTCTTGCACCCCAAATCATCGAGTTTATTCATGCCAAACCATTCTGAATCAAGAATTGAAGCTGTGATGACGAGCATGCGAGGCTAAAACCCGTGTGACTTCCCCCAGATGATCCGATGGCTAGGTTTTGCACGTTTACCTAATTTGCTGGTTCGTATAACTGATACATCTTGCTCACTTGTGTTGAATTTGGTAAAATATTTCATTTTTGAATTATTTGTCTGTTATCAAGCATATATGCGATTTCCTTGCATCGCTAGCGGGTTGATAATTTGTGAGTAGTTGGTGTATCTTAACGGATCGTTAGATTGTATGGTTATTATTAAAAATTGTCCCTAACTGTTAATCAAATTCATTAATTCCAAGACCATGTCTATGTTCAAATTCATTGAATCAGTAAACATATTTTTGTGTTAAAACTTGTAATCGAAATTCCGAGTGGGGGTTACCTTTTCTTAATCTGATAACATCTTTTCCAACATTTTGCGTGTTTTTCTTAACAATCAAACAAAACCCCAATCTAGGCAATATTAGTTAATTAGTTAATTCACTGAACACCGACCACAAATTTCTTGTGGATACGACCTTACTTAGCCGTTCTTGTATTGGTATTTAAGCAAATACTTTATTTTTATTAGCCCACAAGAGCTGCATTAAAATCTGATAATGAAGATATAGGATAATATGAAGACTAATTTCTTAGTGCTAGAAGAAATTCTCTTTAAGCCCTTGGTATGTTTCCTCGTGCATCAGATGATTTTTTCATGATTTTGGAACATTTGAGTAAGCTTAAGGTCATATATATGGTCTAATACGTTCTTGAATAAAACTTAAATAGCTTTTTCTCTATAATCAATAAGTTATTCAGGTTCACATTTTTTAGTTGTCCACAACTAAGTAATAAAAGATATGTACTAATTCAGAGTTGTTCACATGTGAACGTTCTATTTAGGAATAGAACATTAAATTTTTTTTAGAACGACTGTCAAGATACTACCAACTAGCGGTTGGGACTGGACAGTCGCATGCACATCTATGAGTCCGGCACTGGATTGGAACCCATCGGGTTTCTCGATGGAGGGGCATAACACTCTTACACTGGCATATGGGAACTCTCTGTGTCCTCACGGGAAACCATATTGTCAATTGCCACTTGACAGACTTTGTGCCACCATAAGAGGCGAGACTCTCTGGCGTAACGCACGATGGGACGAAAAGCCATGTTGGCTTGGATTCGAACTTGCGAATAAACGTCTAGCTAATTAAAACAAAATTAAGTACTCATACTTGTTCATAAAATAAAGAGACCTAGGGGAATTATGGTTGGGGCTAAGACTAGTGCTCTAACTTCTATGATGGCAAAATGCATTGGCAACCATAAGTAAAGCTACTATTGTTACTAGGGTTACCACTTCGACTAATTTCATGACCATTTTGAGGGGTTTGTTTAGAGTTTCACAAATAAGGAATAGGGCGACAGAAGAAACATATGAGTGACTGGTAGGATTCCTCAAGTCATTCTAGAGATTGCGGAATTTGCCATGGTTGGCATGACACGTTTAACAAGTTTAATGAATCTGAACACGACACAGCTAACTAAACACATCATTTTCATAAACAATAACACATGCATATTTTATAAGTGGGTTACACGACACAACATAACACAGTTAATGCTATTAAAGTTTGATAACACATATTACACATCAGATAATTAACTTGATTGTTGACTTGACTTAGTAAACATGTTTAAGAAATATATCACATTCTCAAATCTTCATTAAAGTGTTAACTCATTTATGCCCAGTAAACATGTTTAAGAAATATAACACATTCTCAAATCTTCATTAAAGTGTTAACTCATTTATGCCCCAAACTCATCTACTCCAAAATTAACCTAGTTAACTTTGTATTGAGTCATATCGTGTTAACGTGTTAGTCTTCTTCCAAAGGAAGCTAGTGAGATGACGGTGCATGATCCACGTTGGTATTCTGGTTACGACTTTGGCTCTTCTAGAAAGAGAAACATATGAGAGAGAGAGAGAGATGAAAAGTGAGGGATGAATGGCCACGAATCAAGGAAGGGAAGTACAAAGACCACTATATCATACTTTTTTTCTACTCGATCTAGTACGCTTTATAAAACAATATTACAATTGACCATTGGCTTTTTATTATTCTAATTTAATTAGCGGTTCTCAATTTTTTTATGTTGCATACAACTCCACGGAAACCATCCCTTTCTGTGCTTTTTTCAAGAATAGCGGAAAGTAAAAGGAGGCCATCTATCTCTCTCTCTCTCACATCTCTCTCTCTATCTCTATCAATCTATCTGCTTCAATTCTTTCAGCCATGGACAGGCCTCAGTGGCCACAGGTATAGAACTAGATCTTTGACCTTCCTCATCAACTTGCTAAAATTCACACAACAAAAGGAAGATAAAAGGCTGAATTATGTCAATTCATTGGGTTCATGATCATATGAATTGAACTTAGCCAAAGTTTTATTTCCACATAAATTCTTAAAGGATATGATTATGATCCTAGACAATTAGTATACATGTAAGTCTCACTGATCTTCAAATATTTTATATTCCTTTTTCTCTCAGTTGTTTATCTTTTCAGAATGTGTATAACACTTTACTTTTCAGTTCTCATAACTTATATACAAAAGTATAAAATAAAATAAATATTAACTTTGATGTGTTCCTTTTTCTTGAAGATCGGTTTATATGGATTTTGAAAAGCATAAAGTGATTGGCTTTTGTTTTGTTTTGTTCATTTGTCTTCAAATCTTGAAGCTTTTTTGAATCTTTATGTCAAGTTCATCTTTTCTTTACCTAAATTATTTGATGCTTTTTATCTTTATGCATTTTTTTTGTGTTTAAATAGGAGATATTGGTGAAGCCCATGGAAGAAATACTAGTACCCAACTCCGCAATTTCAAGTAACAGTAACAGTAATAATAATCTCTCGAAGCCATCTTCAAGTTCTTCATCTTTCGAAAGACGGGCAAGACCACAAAAGGCAGCAGCAGTTAACTGTCCCAGATGCGATTCGACGAACACAAAGTTCTGTTACTACAACAATTATAGTCTTTCGCAGCCGCGATACTTTTGCAAGACTTGTAGAAGGTATTGGACTGAAGGTGGAACACTTAGAAACATTCCTGTTGGTGGTGGATCAAGAAAGAACAAGATAACATCATCATCATCAACAACTTCGAGTACTTCATCTTATTCTTCAGTGGCAAAACCAACACTTCCTGATCTAGTTGTACCTTCCATATCTACAGCTGTACTATCTCAAAACCCTAGGATCCATCATGATCAATATGGTGAAGATCTAAATTTAGGGTTTCTCCAAGTACCCAACTTTGATGCCACCAAGAATACAAATTCTTCTGTTTCTACTACTACCACCACAACTAATACTCAGCTTTCGGCTTTGGAGCTCTTGACTGGAATTACATCAAAGGGTACAACGAGTTCATTCATGCCGATTCCGGACCCTAATTCGGTTTATGCACCCTCGGGGCAGTTGATGATGCCCATGCCAGAATTCAAGATTCCATCATCACTTAGTTTTTCTTTAGATGGAATGGGAAGTGGTAATGGTGGGAGGCTTTTGTTCCCATTTGAAGAATTGAAAACAAACACATCAGAACTCATGGTGATGATCCTCATGCTGGGCAAAATAAAGATCAGAATTGTGATTCCAATGGGTTCTGGAATGGAATGATGGTGGAGGCTCATGGTAAAGAAATTATATATATTCTTATATATATATATATATATATTTATATTATAGTTTTAAACTAAAGGTGTTGGGGATTTGGTTCTTTCTTTCATTTAAAATCTTGATTTTTCTAGTATCAAAGTGGTGTGAGTGGTGATGACTTGTTTGGATTTCTGGAAAATTAAAGACTAACTTGATAGGATCAAACAAGTGGTTTTCTTCAATTCTGTTTAATTATATAATCTCATGTTTACTTTGAGTACTAGAAGGAGCTAGCAGGGAAATTACCTAATTGATGTCATAATTATATGTTATTGTTAGATTGGGGATTTGGGTAAATATTTTAATGCATTGTGTACAACTTATTATTGTATGTTGTTGAATTTCTTGATGAAAATTGTATGCATTTCTCCTTTCCAACCTTTTATCACTAGCATAATTGTGGGTGTGGCATGCCTCCTTGTTCATCTCTCTCTCTCTATATATATTATATCATCATCATCATCATACTCAGTAAATCCACCCCTAGCAAAGTCTAAGGTAGGGTCTGAGGAGAGTAAGATGTAGACAGCCTTACCTCTACCCCGTATAAATAGAGAGACTGCTTTCAGTGAGACATCCGGCTCGATTGTTGTTCTGTATCAAGCCTTGGACCTAAAGCACATAACACTCAAACAATCGGACAAAGACCGATTGGTGCATGTAGCCTCGTGTCTTTCAGCTATCAACGCCACCACATATGTATGATTAACCATCCGCCTCTTTTAACGTTATTTTCACGAAATTAGTAAAATAACGTTAAAGCTAGTACCATTTCACTTTTGCCCCCGAGCGCCCACACATATGTACATTATATGTGCACACCGCAAGCGGGGCAGTCTCTCTCTCTCTCTCTATATATATATATATATTGTATATATATATAGAAAGAGACATTGTCATGCATGTATGTATTGGGTTGTGTTAAACGTATCCAACTTCCTATTTCTTTTTATAATTTTTTTTACTAATTGTACCTTCTTCTCACCTTATTAAATCAGTCATTTCATCTATCTAGTTATACGCACGGGGTGTGTTAACATAGAGGGGGACAATGAGTCGTAGTGCGTACAATTTCAAATGTGTACGCTTTAAGTATGATTACACATACGGATGGATTGTGTGAACATGAAAGTTGGGATTATGACAAAGCATTCATATTGGAAAGGATGAAAGCAATATGAAGTGATGAGCCAGGTTTGTACAATTACTTTGGTATGTGTTTTGTGTGGGGTAAGATGGATACTTTAAATCACATAATTTTGAAGAGCTAAAGTTGAAACTGTTACGCCTGCTACAACTGAAAGTTTCAACTGCTTTATTCATATATCATCCATCTTATCTTTTCTCACGTTATAGTAGCAGTACAGTCACATTAGAAAATAGTAAATACATTCACCTCTACGTTTTACCTTTTATATTTTATATATGAAAAAGGACTGAATTTAGAGATTTTGTTGTCTCGGGATTATATATGAGATTAAATTAAATTGTAGACGTATTTCTACCATCTTATTTGCATTTTTATTTTTGAGATTAAACCTTGCGGAAATATCTACTTTAAGAAAATAATATGCATTATATATAGATAGCACATGCAAAAAAATGAAATATCCATTTTTCTGATCTAAAATGATCTAAAAAAAATGATACAAATTAATATAACGTTGTCACTAATGTCTCTTAGATTTCAGGGAAGTAACAAATTAATTTGATTAATCGTTTATGTATATATAGCGGTAAAAGATATAAATAAAAAAATATACATGAAAATAATGAGTTTGATGGTTTTACATAACATAAGTACATGTGTGTAAGAAGCTTTAATTTGACAGCCTAATTTTTGTTTGTAATAACTTAGTATCTTGTAATGTTAATTTGTGTTCTATTAATATACCAGAAATTTTCAAGCTCTCTCTTCTTCAATTGTTTATTTGGATAAACATCCAACTAATAATGCAATTTCACAAGAATTAATTACTAACTACATTGTTATATATATTTACATTAATGGATTTTTTTTTTGTATGTCAACAAACTATTAAGCATAATTTCCTTTGTACATTAAAATTATTATTAAGGTACATGTTAAAAGGTGAATTTTAACTCAGTAGCTTCGGGAATATTGTCTGATTTTAACTTATGAAGTTGTTGTAATGTCTTTAGTCTTTTGTCTTGGGTTGTAACCAGCGGTTTACTGGCTCTATATACAGTGTCCCGTTGTTAAAAAAACTCAGTAGCCTCAATAACCCTCACGTTTTCCAAAATGAAAGATTATTTTAGGGGGTTAACATTCACACGTCACATATATATATAGAGAGAGATAGAGCGATAAGTGTGTTAGAATAAGATGTAGAGATGTGAGAATAGTGAGAGCCTTATTTTAACCAAAATATTAATTAACATTGTGATTCTTTTTAATACATTGAGTATTTAAGATAACTAGTTAGATGCCCCGCCCGCGTTGCGGGGCGGTGGCCGAATAATGAGCGAGTGTTAGGCAGCTCATTGACACGGAAAACAATTAAATCGAGTGAACGAATAAAAATATAACACTTTTATATTTTGTTAAAAAAAAACTAAAACAATGGCAATACTGTTATTTTTAACTAATGGAAAGTTATATTTTTTCACTGGTGTAAAATCGTAATTTGCCAAAAGCTAAAGTGATGCCAATACTGGAAATTGAAACCAGGGGCAAAAGTGTAAATCAGCGCAAGGACGAATTCATACTTTTGAACCTAGGACAACACAGTAATATAAATTTAAACTAAAGGCATAACCGTAATTTTAGATGAGAGGCGAAACCTTATTTTTATTTTGAATCGAGGGCATAATCGTAATTTTGAGTTGGAGATAAAGCGTAATTTTATTTTGAACAGGGGCAAAAACGTAATTTTTAACTGAGTCCGAAATCATAATTTTTTTAACAGGGAAAATTCGTAATTTTAAGGTGGGTGCGAGAACATATTTTTTTTCATTTGAACAGGGGTGAAAACGTAATTTTGAGCTGAGGGCGAAATTGTAATTTCAAGTCGTGGGCGAAATCGTTATTTTTGGCTGGGGCCAAAAGCGTAATTTTATTTTGAGCAGGGGGGCAAAATCGTAATTTTAAAGTGGGGGCAAACCCGTAATTTTACATCGTAAACAAATAATAAACGGTTGGTCCATGGGGAGTGCCATGCCAGCTGGCAGTATTCTGGGGGCAAACCCGTAATTTTACAGCGTAAACAAATAATAAACGGCTGGTCCAATGAGGGAGTGCCAGGCCAGCTGCCTGGCACTATTCCTTTTTCCCGAGTCGTATCGTAATTCTGAGTTGGAGCTAACAGCGTAATTTTATTTTGAAAAAACGTAATTTTTAACGGAGGCCGAAATCATAATTTTTTAACGGGGAAAAATCGTAATTTAAGATGGGTGCGAGAACATATTTTTTTTCATTTGAACAAGGGTGAAAACGTAATTTTGAGCTGAGGGCGAAATGGTAATTTCAAGTCGTGGGCGAAATCGTCATTTTTGGCTGGGGCCAAAAGCGTAATTGTATTTTGAGCAGGGGCAAAATCGTAATTTTAAAGTGGGGGCAAACCCGTAATTTTACATCGTAAACAAATAATAAACGGTTGATCCAATGGGGGAGTGCCATGCCAGCTGCCAGACAGTATTCCGGGGGCAAACCCGTAATTTTACAACGTAAACAAATAATAAACGGCTGGTCTAATGGGGGAGGGCTAGGCCAGCTGCCTGTCACTATTCCTTTTTTCTGAGTCGTAGGCAAAGTCATATTTTTTGGCTGGGGTCAGAAGCGTAATTTTATTTTGAGCAGGGGGCAAAATCGAGCAAAACCCGTAATTTTACAGCGTAACCAAATTATAAACGTTTGGTCAAATGGGGAGTGCCATGGCAGCTGCCTGGCACTATTCCGGGGGCAAACCCGTAATTTTACAGCGTAAACAAATAATAAACGGCTGGTCCAATGAGAAAGTGCCATAAAACGGCTGGTCCAATGTAAGAGTGTCAGCCAGCTGCTTGGCACTATTTTCTTTTTATTATAAAACTATTGTTTAAAACGTTTGATAATTATTGTATTGATAATGATAATGATAAATAATAATATAATATTTTGTTTTATTTGTATAGGGATATAGGAAGCTGTGAGAAACCCTAGTTTATTCTTCATTGTTGTCCATGTGAGAGTCAGAAAATTCTCCTTAAGAAATGTGCTAAAGTTAAAAGGAATAATCAGCAAATCACTCCAATCCACTTGCAATAAATCGACAAATTTAAACCTCTTGCAAAATAGTTGAAAGTAAAAAACAATCTTTGGACAGATGATAGCTTACGTAAATAATCATGATATATATACGTGTGTGTATAGTGAGAGGGGTATATGTACACACACTTCTAAGTTAGGAAAACATTATGCAATCGATAAATGTTCTTAGAAACCATCGAGAGATTAATTAAACTTGTTTATATAATTCATTTTAGTTTGTTGTTTGGGTGGGTTGGGTTTAATTACAAAGCCATTAATATTTAGGTGTTGCTCATTTTAAGGTTACGGACTCGAGCCTCGCTAAAGACGGATTTGATGTAATTTTAAGCCGCTAAAAAAAGAACAGTTTGAGTTTGATGTATGACACCCACCTATAAAATAAATATTCTATGCAACATGAGGGTGAAGGTATGTGTCTAAAAATAATTATCCCATTATTAAAATAATACCCATGAAACATTTCCCCTTGAATCCAGTTGATATGTGAAAGTGCCAACTCTTCGATATCCAAAAAAATGTTGGAAAATAAGATTCCAAATACAAAGCCATATCGTACACAAATGGAGAAAATTCTGGTTTTAGGTTTGGTTCATGATTTGGCACCATTATTGAGATGACACTACAACAAAAGGGCAAAAGGGGTGGTAAAAAGCATCGTAAAGATTGTCTGATATAGTTTATGGTCTCGCTATTTTTCTTGCTAAGGAAATGTATTCGTGACACTTTTTTGAGACCGATATATCAGCTACGGATGACAAACATGGATGGCGCCCACCATTGGCAGACAGAGCATATAATAAGGGGTAGCCTCCGGTACCACTTAACGCTCCGACAGTAGTATAAATTTTGGGAAAAAAGTTAACGTTTTTTCGATTAAGCTACCCCTATAGAAAAGAAAATTTTGAAACGTTATCCCTTGATGGCTTTTCTATATCTGCCACAGGCGTCCACTGCACCTAAGTCCACTAGGAGGCTAACCACAACACCACATGGGCGTTATTGGGGCGCCATAGGGGGCATGAGCTTGGTAACGGTCGGTATGCATATGTGCATTATATTTCTCACCCGGTCAATATAATTCACTTGAGAAGGGCCTGCATCGCACTACAAATAATCTTAGAGATAAACTTTTGTAAACGTTTTTTGGAAAACTTTACGGTAATGGTTTTGTTGACAACTTAGCGACAAGACAAATTGTGACAGTTTATACAATGCATTCAATCAAGTATTGGTGACGAATCTTGTGACGATTATATGTACTGAGAAGTGACACTTGATGCCGATTGGTGGCGATTATCGGTCCCTAACTAGAATCTAATTTGTTTGGAATTTTATAAAAAAAAATACATTTGTTTTAGATTTCAAGTTTTTTTTCAGGTCAAAACTTATTCAAATTTCAAAATTATAAACCAAAAAAAATTCACAAATTAAAAAGTAACTAAAACAATTAATATCCGTTTATAGTATTTTTTTAATAAAATGTAAGCAATAGTTGATGCCCTGCCCGCGTTGCGGGGCGATAGGCAGAATATTTCTACACCAATTAAAAAAATACTACCATAGTTTTCCAAAAAAAACTAAAACGATGGCGATACATTAATTTTAAGCTCGGGGCAAAACTATAATTTATTAGAAATAATGAGCGAGTGTTAGGCAGCACCTTCACACGAATAAAAATTAAATCAAATTAACCAGTTAAAACAAAACACTTCTTTGCTAAAAAACTAAAACGATGACAATACTGTAATTTTGAACTAATGACAAAATTGTCATTTTTGACTAGGTAAAATCGTAATTTGCCAAAAGCTAAAACGATGGCAATAGTGAAATTTTGAACCAGGGTCAAAATCATATCTTTGAACAGAGACAAATTCGTAATTTTTTGAACTGGGGTAACATCATAAAATAGTCGGGCAATAGAGGAGTGACATGCAACAGCCAGGCACTATTCCCCCACATACCTTTAAAAAAACTAAAACGATGGCAATACGATAATTTTTAACCAGGGGTAGCCAATGGGGGAGTGACATGCAGCAGTCAGGCACTATTCCCCCACATACCTTTTAAAAAAACTAAAACGATGGCAATACGATAATTTTTAACTAGGGGTAAAATTGTAATTTTTGGCCTGGGTAAAATCGTAATTTGCCAAAAGCTAAAACAATGGCAATACTGTAATTTTTAACCAGGGCAAAATCGTTACTTTAAACAGGGCAAATTCGTAATTTTGAAGTGGGGGTAAAATCGTAATATACTCGGACCAATGGGACGTTTGCAATACTGTAATTTTGAACTGTGAGCAAAATTGTAATTTTTACTAGGGTAAAATCGTAATTTGTCAAAAACTAAAACAATGACAATACTGTAATTTTGAACCGTGGGCAAAATTGTAATTTTGGGCCTGAGTAAAATCATAATTTCCCAAAAGCTAAAACGATGACACTACTGTAATTTTTAACTAGGGGCAAAATCATAACTTTAAACAAGGGACAAATTCGTAATTTTGAACTAGGCCATAATATACCCGACCAATAGGACGTTGGCAATATTGTAATTTTGAACTGAGGGTAAAATTGTAATTTTTGACTGGGGTAAAATTGTAATTTGCTAAAAGCTAAAGCGATGGCAATACTGCAATTTTGAACAACGACAAATTCGTAATTTTGAATTGGGGTAAAATCGTAACATACCCGGGCCAATGAGGGAGTGCCATGCAACAGTGACACTATTACCCCATATACCTTTTAAAAAAAAACTAAAACGATGACAATAGTGTAATTTTTAACTGGGGCAAATTTGTAATTTTGGGCCTGGGTAAAATCGTAATTTTTCAAAAGCTAAAACGATGGCAATATTGTAACTTCTAATCATGGATAAAATCGTAACTTCAAACAGAGGGTAAATTCGTAATTTTGAACTGAGTGTAAAATCGTAATATATCCGAACAAATAGGAAACCATTAGACAGCAAGAGACTGACACTATTCCCCACATTATTTTTTGTAGTATATATATAAATAAATATAAATATAAGTCGAGGGGTTTGCTACAACTTTTTTCCATCATAATATGTCCCTCATGTCACAATTGTGGTATTTTCTTCAATCAAGGAATACTTAAACCTATAATTAAGATTTTTATATGATTCCAATAAAAAATTACCCTTTTAAGAGTTGTTTTAGTTTTTTCATGCTATATATTAATTCATAACAATTGAATAAATAATGAATTTTTTTAATCTTTTTGTGATTTTATCTTTTTTTTTCTTCATTGTACATTTTAAGGATTTTTATTGTTATATTAAAATTTTAGTTTTTATAATTTTGCCACAAAAGTTAAATGAGTTTACTTTTTATTAGTTTTGTTTTATGTTTTTCCTCGTATTTTGTCGCCGTTCGGTTGCTACTTAGCACAATGTTTGGTGGTCACCTATGGCCCTAACGTTTCTTTTACCCTCTCGACTTTCTAATATGTGTCGATATAAATTCAACTTCGTCTAAGTTTTACGTTATGTGAATTACTTGGTGTTAGAAATTTGTGTTTTTATTTTACGTTTTTTTTAGTTTTAGTCGTTGATTGGTTGCTACTTAGCATGGTTTTACGTCCCATGCAACGCTCGTACCACAGTTTTACGCCCCCACACTGCAACACGGGAGACTAAGACTAGTTACAATCACATACATGTCATCACACCTAATTTTGCCCCATTGGCTAAATTCAACTAGATCTAAGTGTAATATAAGAGTGAATTCAAATATTACTTAATAAAAGGCAATATAAGTGAATTAGACGACCCATTGTGACCCGTGATGACACATTGCAAGTGAATATAACCACTAAGACCCGTTTAACTAAATGTTATTATTTGAAACCAAATATAACATAAATAAAAATGTGACATGTTTCAACTAAATATAACCCAATATAAAATATTGCACCATAATATAACTCAACGAGACACATTACAACACTTTAGAACCCAATATTTACTCAATAAAAGGCTGTGATACATACTAATTAGACCCATTTACACGTAACACGATCATTGCAACCAAATTGACACATTAACACTCATCATTACAAATTACAAGCAAACAATTAATTATAATATAAGTCACTTTACCAAAAGTAGTAACCTAGCTCCATTATGACTCATTCGAAGAAAATATGGCACATTGACACATTCTTATCACATTTTTCAAGGCCAAATTCACTTAGCTTAATTAAATTAACAATTATATAAAGTTGAAATGATTTGTAGTGTTCAGTAAATTACTGTTTGACTAAGAACAATTAACAAACCTAGATAAGGCTTTATAGTCTAGTGGCATTCTGGGGGTGGGATAAGACTTTGGGACCAATATGTTCTGGGTTCGATTTTCACAAGGCGGTTTTCTTATATTTATTGGGTTTCCTCCTGAATTGGTGTATAGGCATTATGCCTAGTGGAGATGAATATGATCGGGTGGTTCCGCTGGTGGCACGATGATACTCCAATAGTCCGTCAGTGATTTAAATTTGCCGTTCAAAAAAAATTAACAGAACCTAGAATATACTTTAACTTCATTTCTATTGAATATCATGCGTCGAATGATTACGATGCAAAACAATCAGAAGCCGTAATCAGTTTTGCCAAATGCTAGAACATTATTTACTATAATCCAATCTAGTAATTGATTACCATATAATGCAAATTACATGAAAATTCCAACTCTAATCTCTAATCTATTTCATTCAAATCTTTGTTGTGATCTTTTCTAACAAACCTCCTATAATATCACAGTTGAAGTCTGCATTAGTAGAACTTTTAGCTTAAGTAAAAACCCATTGCTCTGTAATAAGTTGCACATAAGTAGTAACTCACTCAGAATGAAGTTGTTCAATTGAAAAGTCTGATTAGTACTAACCTTGATAAGTAGAATCACAAGCAGTAATTTAATATTCTTCTTTCTACAAAGCACCACAGCCCAGTGGAAACTTCCATTCACAATCATATAGCATCCGATTGGTAGAAATCATAAGCTTGAACACTCTAGTGAAAACATCTTGTCATTGAAACTTGATGTTTGATATCTATTTTATATCATTACTATAACTTCATCCGGCATCCATCGACAATAACTACCACATGTAGTAGTTACTTTCGTTTTGCATCATTAGTTCTGAGAGACCTTGAAGTGCGCAAAGGGGCATTAATTTATCATATCACTATATTGTAGGGATGAGCAAACCATATTCGGAACCGGTACCAGTACCGAATTTACCGAACCAGGTACATTTTCCGTACCGATTCGGTACCGACTTTTGACATTTTCGGTACCGGTACCGAACCGTACCAAACCGGGTATATTCGGTACCGGTACCCACTTTTAGGGATTTTCGGTACCGGTTCTTTCGAACACTAAAATGGGAAAAGAAGACGTCAATGTTTCTAAAGATATTAATGATGATAATGAGAGTGATTATGTTAATATTATTGAGGATGATGATACGGGAGAGGCTAAGAGAGATGATATTGTGCATTTGGAACATACCAAAGGTGATAACAATTATACAAAGCAATAAAAGCAGTCAATTATATAGGAGCACTTTAGCGTATCGAATTCAATACCAGCCGAAGGTGTACGTACTAGATGTAAGCATTGTAAATAAAACTATGTTTGTAAACCAAAAGGATTTGTGCATAATACTTTGTTGAATTGCTTAAAATATGATGCAAGTTCAATCTTCCCAAATTTACAAGAATATAAAATGGAGAAAATATTTCGAAAATATTGCAAGGGATGTATTGATAATTGTAATTAATGTTCATTTGTAACACCTGTTATGTATTGATCGGAGTACTTAGTCTGTAAACATCACAATCAGTTAATTAAGTTAACACTTATTTCAATGTAAGTGTTTCGAGAAAACACATAATTGAAATCTAACTGAGAATCTTAAATCCGAAGGAACCATTGTTACTCCAATTGATAAAAACTCAATGTAGTTCGTTTAATTTAGAAAATCAACCAATTCACAATCAAGTTTTCATTTTCCGGGTAATAGATAATCAATACTTGGCATTGCAACACTTTCATAGTACTCCCTTGGTTCGATACCCGACTTATTCTATCTACATAGTTTAGTTTGGTTTTTTATTGACATTAACGACAGTCATCAAAATGGCGCCATTGCCGGGGACCGTAAGGATTGGAACACCATACCACCCACAAACGAGTGGACAGGTTGAAGTGTCCAATAGGCAGATTAAGGAGATTATACAAAAAACAGTGCGAATTGATCTTAAGGATTGGTCAACCAAACTGGATGACGCCTTGTGGGCTTATCGCATTGCTTACAAAACTCCTATCGGCACTACACCTATGTTTGGTGTATGGGAAAGGATGCCACTTACCCATGGAAATCGCACACCGTGCATTATGGGCCGTTAAACAAGTCAATACTGAATATTCCGATGCAGGTGCCCACATGGTGTTGAAGCTAACTGAGCTTGAAGAATTACGCAACGAGGCGTATGAGACCGCAGCCGCGTACAAAGACAAGATGAAGGCGGTGCATGATGCGAAGTTGAGACATCAAGTCTTTGCGGTAGGTCAAAGGGTAGGTTATTTAACTCACGTCTTAAATTATTTCTAGGTAAACTGAAAAGCAAATGGATGTGTCCATTTGTCATCGCGAGAGTAGGAAGGTTTGGAGACGTAGAGATTGAGCACCCGAAGGATCAAAAGAGGCAAGTGGTGAATGGGAACCGATTAAAACCTCATTTGGACGCTGATGATCTTAACACAAAATCTATGGATGAGGTGAACTTCCTTGCAAGTTCACCGGAGTATACGACCGACTGAGGGTCATGAGAAGTCCGGCTGAAGACTGAAACTTAGCGCTATCGGGAGGCAACCCGGAATTTGGTACATATTTCCTTTGATTTTTGTTGTTATTTGTTTTTGGTGTTTTATCGGTTTGAAGAGATTGGCTTGTAAGTGCACCCACAGCATCGAGCAAGTGTGGGGACGTTGAAGACGCTCAGGTATGTTTTAGATTTAACTTGTGTGTCGAGGTCGACACGAAACTTTTCAAGGGGGTGGAGCGAGCGAGTAAACGAGTGAGTGAATCGAAAGAAAAAAATTTAAGTTCTCGTAAAAATTCATACTACAAACAATCATCTTCTGAACCAATCTTTAAAAAAAATAAAGGGAATTGTCACCTACGCTTGGGGACCATAGGTTACGGTCTGGAGTATCTGGTTAAACAGCAAGGTTAAACCGTAACCTACGGTATGACACCGTAAGTTGCGGTATAACACCGTAAGTTACGATATAACACCCCATAACAGCAACATTGTACCGTAAGCTACAGTCAAGGACCGTAGCCTACGGCGAGTTGAGTGGCGGCGAGAGTGGACCCGGGTTGGGTAAAGTGTGACCCGAATTTGTTTTCATTAAACCCGTTTTGAACAAATAGAACCCATATCCATCTCATACACTCAGATTCTCTACCTTTTTATCACCACAAATTCTCCTCAAGTGCCTCTTCGATATCTTTTTGTTTGTCGACTCGTGTTTTTTTCTTGCGGTACAATCGTTTTTCACCGTCAGGTCAAGAAAGATTTTTCATCAAGACGACCCAATCCAGATATATACCATCAACAAGATAATACTCGTACTACAAGTACTTGTAGTGCACATCATTTGCATAAATGATGAATCATGCGCAACCCCGTCTATAACATCATCGAAAAGATTCGATGTTTGTAAAACAACAAGATCATTGTTTGCAATGGCCATGCCAATGTAGGCATGCCAAATCCGTAGATCTTGCAAAGCGACGGCTTGTAATATTAGAGTTGAACCATTGTGATCACCATGGGTGTGTGTTAGCCTTTCCAAGCAATTGGACAAGTAGCCGACGGTCTATATGTACAATCTAGGCTATCCAACATCCCATGAAAAGCATGTATACCTTGATGGGCAGCATATAAAAGTGAGATGCCACTCGAGGTCGTACTCCTCAAATATTGTCATCCATATAGATCAATAACACCTAAAAATATAATGGTTGTAACGCCTCGTATTTCTATATTCTTATTTTTTGAAAGTTCCTATTCACATTCTATTTTTAGAAACGTTACATTCGTATTTCAATTTCAATCTCACAATTCGAGGCGTTAATCATAGTGGAATTCATTTTTATACATATACGTGTTACCTTTCACATTTGTGTTAGATACGTAATCAATCTTTAAATACGTATTTATACGCAAAATAGAGACTTAAAATACACTTTGGATACCTAAAAACAAGTTAAAATACAAGAAAACGACATAAAATAACCTAGTTACAAAGTGTAGGGACTAAAAATGAGCAAAACCAAAAGCTTTTCCACCTCCCTCCTCCTCCAATCACTTTCCATCTTTCTTTAGCCAATCAAATTTCACCATTTTCCACCTCTTTTCTTTTTCAATCACCTTCCACACTTCTTTAGCCAATCATATTTCACCATTTTCCACCCCTTTCTCCTCCAATCATGTTCCACCCTTCTTTAGCCAATCATATTTCACCCATTTCCACATCCTTTCTCCTCCAATCATCTTCCACCTTCATTAACTTCCAAACCCTAATCCTCACTTATAAATACAAGCCTTCACCACCTCCCAAACACTTCACACACACTAATCTACTCCCAAACTCTCTAATCCTCTCAAGAATTCCAAGCAAGGAAGAATACTTTCAAGTGTTCTAAGGTTACTTTGGTGCTCCAAACTCAAGAACTCTTTCAACTCACTTCGGTGGAAATCTCTATGCAAACCGTGAGTGTACATGGCCCTTTTTTCTTTTAACATTTTTGGGTGTAATACGTATACATTATCAAACTCACACTATCACATACTTTATGCTTGAAACACAAACAAACAATCCAATATACATGCTTGATACGTAAAACTTGAATTCATATATTCTAGACTATTCTTCTGCTTTATACTTGTCATTAACTTCGTACAAGTCTCCCTTAACATGTATAGCAATATAAGAGTAACGCATCTCCGTTATTCTTGAGGTCATGTTAAGTTAAACAAAACGGTCTTATCGTTGCTACGATAAGATTACGCTAGCGGGAATCTTTGGGTTGGCATTTATAGTTGCATGCTAGTATCTTATGTTAGTTCTAGTTAACTATTATGCCATGTGGATTCGTTTAAACTTTTATACTTATGCTAGTACTTAAACTTGTATGCTCGCCAATACTTTTGTATTGAACTATACTTTAATACGCATTGCAGGAAATTGATGATGATGACGATGAACGTAATCTAGTAGGATGACTAGAAATGCACCTTTAAAATTTAGTACTTTTTTGTATTTTTTTTGTTCAACATGTAGTAATCTGCTTCAAAATGATTGTATTTGTTTCTTAGAAATGAAATGAAATTTATGTTCATTAAATATTGTCACAATTAGTGTTATGACAACTCTTGCAATCTATTTCTTCCCGTCCTGATGTTTCCACCATCGGTTGGGGTGTGACAATGGTAACAATACTAATAATAAAAATAGTAATAATAAAAATATATTATACTACTACTTAAAATACCAAGTCGGTGACCCGACTTTGAAATTTTCTATTTTTAAGTTTTACTTTTGTAATTCATATTTTTTTCATATAGAATTTTTCTTTTTTACCCTTTACTTTTGTAACTTGCATTTTTTACCTATACTTTGGTAATTTACGTTCTTTGCACATATGCTTTATACCGACCCCTTAACTTTAAACTTTGCTTTTTTACGTTTTGACCTGAATTTTGTATATGTTTTCGTACTTTATTTTGTATGTTTCCTACAAATGAATTGGGTCACATTTGATGGTATAAATTCGAGTTAGTCGAGTCGCATATAATACGTTATGATTGTACGGTATAAACTCGATTTTCTTTACATTTTAATCCAATTGCAACACCTCTATAAGTTACATTGAGTTCAATCCTATACCTTGAAACGCACATTTTAGATGATTAACGCATCACATAACGTATGGAATAATCCGTTTGATGTTTGCGATGTACCCGCGCCGCAACGCGCGCGGGTCGTATTACTATTTAATAATAACAATAGTAATTATAATAAAGGTAAAATAAAATAAAAATTATACATTCAAGAAAATGTCAAGACTATCTCTGCACGTGCATGACGACATTCTTAAATACTTGTCCCAATCTTCGCTCGTCATGCCGAATGCTAGTTTTCGAATGGAGGCCATGCATTTTTGCAATGGAGAGAATCCGACTTTACTCCGAGCATTCGCTTTTTGTTTGAAAAATGTATATTCGCGCTCTAAACCGCCACTAATTCCCAAAAATAAGGGCGGCTCATACGAAAGCGGCGTCGAAATTGCTTATCATTATACAACGAATTGTTAGCAAAATAATAAGTCCAGATGTGAGCACCAATCCGGTCTCGTTCAAAATGTGGTTGTCTAGTACATGGTAGTTTGTGACGATTCGGCTTCGTCTTTTAAAAATTTAACGGCTCATGGCCCACGACTATAAGCAAGGCATCAACATCCGAGTTGGTTGGAGAATCGGATGACATCTCGGAAGTTGAAGACATTTTTAAAAAACAAATATAGGTTAAGGTTTTGTGAGAGTGTGTTTTAGAGAGTGGATTGAATATGTGAATTGTGTGTGTGTATATATATATATATGAGTTTTTTTTAAGTTAAAATTTCTTTTAAGGAACTAGCCGTTGTCAATGGTTAGTTTAGAATGTGGCCCACCTTACTCGCTCGTTATTCCACGCCATTGCAACCCCGATGACCAATAGCGGCCCCGAATAGCGCCGGGGTATAATGGACAATGACGCCTCATACCACCTAACCTAATTAATAAAATCTTTGAATGACATAGATTAGCTTTTTTTTTCGAACGACATTTTTTATGAGTAAATTATAAAAATCGTCCTTTATGATTGTATCGGATTGCAAAATGTGTCATTTGTCTTTAAAGTTGACGATAATCATACTTTATGTATGCAAAACCTAACATGTTATGTCCTTTACACCAAACTCAGTTAAATTTTAATGTTAAATCAGGGTGTATTGGTAATTTTACTAATTTATTTAAAATAGAGTTAAATGCCAAAATGGTCCCTGAGGTTTGCTCACTTTTGACACTGTAGTCCAAAATCCAAAATTTTTAAATCTGGGTACCCGTGGTTTGCATTTTGTTGCCATTTTAGTCCAAATTTCAAATTTAATCAGATTCTCAACTTAAATCCTGATATTTTGTCTTTATCCTCAGGGGTATTTTAGTCATTTTAGCATCAATATTAGAGTTCAATGCCAAACACCCCCAATTCAGATCTCTGCACACTCTCTCTCTCTCTTCTCTCTCTCCCCCCTTTATCTCTCTTCTCTCTCTCCCCCCTTCTCACCACCACCACCTCCTCCCCCTCCATTAACACCACCAGTGCACCACCACCATCCCCACTGAACCACCACCATGGCCGGATGGGACGAAGAAGCATTGCTGATGGCTTCGCTTGTCGTCGAAGATACGCCTGTTCGTGATTCCAAACAGAAGAAACGAACCGATCCGATGTTCAAAACTCCACCTACTCATTCCAGAAGGTACCAAACCCTAATTTCTTAATTATTCATTATACTTTATATAGTTTTTATATATTTCTAAAGTGTAGAATAATTAATATAATTAATAAAAATTTAGGAAACATAGAGATCAGAAGAAGAGTCCGGTTTTGAGTTTCGTGGTTGTTCTTGATCTTGAAGAGGAAGGTTCTAAAAAAGTTGGTTATTTTTTTCACATTTATTTGGTGATTTTTATATTTGTTTTTACAAGATTGAACCCTAATTTGGTTTAATGTGGTGACAGAAAGTGTAGAAGAGAAGAAAGAAGAGAAGATTGATGCGGTTGTTAGCGGTAAAAAGGTTGAGAAGTCGAATGAATCGAGTTCTGGAAACACGTTGATTCCTTGCATGGATCGGCTTCATGAAGAACTCTCTTGTGCGGTAAGTGCGATTCGGTTTCTTTAATAAAAATATGCAATTTGATTTTCTATATGGTTTAACTGAAGTGTGTTTGCAGATTTGTTTGGATATTTGTTTTGAACCGAGTACAACTTCTTGTGGGCACAGGTACAGTTCATATCCTCAGGGGAGGAGGTGGCGGTGGTGAGAAGGGGGAGAGAGAGAGAATAGAGAGAAAGGGGGAAAGAGAGAAGAGAGAGAGTGTGTGTGCAGGGATCTGAATTGGGTGTTTGGCATTTAACTCTAATATTGATGCTAAAATGACTAAAATACCTCTGAGGATAAAAACAAAATATCAAGATTTATGTTGAGAATCTGACCAAATTTGAAATTTAGACTAAAATGGCAACAAAATACAAACCACAGGGACCCAGATTTAAAAATTTTAGATTTTGAACTAAAGTGGCAGAAATGAACAAACCTCGCGACCATTTTGACATTTAACTCCTTAAAATATCTCTAATATAAAAAAATAAAAAAAAATAAATTATACCATCTATCTCACATAACTCTCATGCTCTCATCTTCTTTTTCTCTGTCTCTCAACCTCTTATACCCATCAACATTCTGGCATTCTCACACCATCGCAACTTCCACCGCCGTGACCCTGACGGATCATTTTCAATCACACCCCATGTTCAACATCACGTCATCGAGTACCAACCCCACTACCGCAACCACCCTCCTCCACCGCCACCGCCACCGCAACCACCCTCCCTCGCCGGAGCTAGAGAAAACAGTGTTTCCCCACCGGATTCTCCATCGCCACCGTCGATCTCCTCCTCGTACTTCCCGTCTGCCCCATATTGTTCCTGGCTCTCAACACCGGCTTACCGGCTCCACCGTCGGAAAATACTCAATACACCTCAATTCCGAGCACGAGCAACTTAATCGTGTCAAACTCATCCTGGTAAACAAAGATTTTGGACGAACACCCAAGATTAGAAGGAAAAAATGCATGAAATAGCCGAACAAGTCGGGTGGAAGATGCAGCAGAAAGACGAGGATTTAATCATTAGGTTCTGCCACGAAATCAGGGTCGGGAAAGGGGTCTTCAAGGTGTGGATGCATAACAACAAGGGTAGGCACTGGCGGAGGTTTTACAGATCTGAGGTTGGAGAAGTTCAGTGGCGGTTGTGGAGAACTCAACAGAGAGAAAATGGTGAGAAAAAGAAAGGTTGTTTACGTGGTTGTGGTGGTGCTAAAATGGTGGTGGGAAAAGAGAGAGGGAGAGTTATGAGAGAGAGGGGATATAATTTATTCTTTTTTTTATATTTGTATTTTTTTAATTCTTTTTTATTTTACTTATTAGATATATTTTAAATAAATTAGTAAAATTACTAATATATCTCAATTTAACATTAAAATTTAACTGAGTTTGGGTAAAAGATATAACGTGTTAGGTTTTGCATACATAAAGTATGAATCCCATCAACTTTAAAAAAAAGAACACATTTTGCAACCCGATACAAACGGACGATTTTTGTAATTTACTTTTTTTTATTGAAAACAATCCCGCTACCTGGGCGAATCCGAAATTATTAAAATAACACACTATGAAAGGAAATTTAGATAATAAAAATCTTATTCTGTAGACTATATAGACACCATATTTTTATTGTTCAATCATATAAAAACACTAAATTCAGTACCGGGCATCTTGAATATGTGGTCAGCAAGTCCTTTCCACATTTCAGGTTCCAATATTGACTTCAGTTTGGATTCTAGAAACGACTATATTGGCATGCAAAGTCAAAAGCCTATTGTTAATTGTGTTTTGGAATCTAGTCATCTACGTGGGAAGTGCAATAATATCCACGTCATCGTAGCTATATTGAACCCTGTAAATCACCAAACATCCCTTTTACAGTGGTTTGAAACCCTAATATCTTTAATCCAGCCAATTTTCACAAAACCTCTTGACTTTCAGAAAGTTTTTATACTGATCAAGGGAAGAGGAGTGATGTGGCTGACAAGTTGTCTCCCTTAAAAGCAATCACAGGTGTAGATGATGCAAGGGTTGATGTCGAGCAACTTATAATCCGTTTAAGTGAGGAACAAGATGCTGAAAAAGGGCTCAATGTCACACAGGTATTTCATTTTCTTGCATCTTACATGATTATAATCTCACAGAAAATATATATTTTAAAAAGTTATACAAAACCAATTGAGCTACACATAGAGTTCCTGTATATAGAAACATTTTTTTAATTTTTTTTAGTTTCTATAATTATGTTCCTTGCGCTAAATGAAGGATTGAACTTGATATTTGAAAAAAAAAAGGATTGGTTGTTTGTCAACTTGGTTACCAAGTATTCAAATAGGCAGAAATAATTATTAGTTTGAATTGATAGTTTTATTTAATTTGGTATAATTTTGGTAGGATAACTTATTTTCCTAGTAACTTAGTTTAGTATAATTAGATGTGTTAAGAGTATGTAATTATTCAGGTTGTTTTTGCATTTTGCAATATTAATAAACAAGAAGAGAATCGTGAGGAGTGCTCTAAATAACCTGTGTGTTCTATGTTTTTGATCAAATTTATTCCAAACACTAAGTTATTGTTTTGCTTCATCTTAAAGAGTGCTCTTATTTTGGTCCAATGCACATAGGATTGTAATTGTTGTGGTCCAATGCACAGAAGGTGTGCGCCTAGGTGCTCAATGGAGGTTAGGTGAAGTATGTGCGTCTCAGACTTACAGAAGCACATATGTTCAATAAGTGTAACGTGCACCTCTAGTCAGCGAAGGCAAGCGCTTGGTTTTCTAGTTTTTTGTCCTTAGACCTTTGATGATAGAACCATGAGTTGTGGTTGAATATGAAAGAGGGTGTAGAAAATAGTGGTTTGTATGTAAGGAACCATGGGTGACAATCATGGCGTACACTCACCAGGGGGAGGCTTAGAGCTTAGAAAAAGACTGAATTGTGTGATTGAGGAGGAGAGCTAATGATTTATAATAAAGGTGTAGAATTAAGAAGAAAAGATTCTAGACGGTTTGATTGTATTCCCTTTGTCTACAGCCTTTGTAGCGAGAGTCTTGCACACATTGCATTGCACTACACACTCCCGATTGAAAAACAACAGCATTTAGTACGAATATTCAAGTCCGAGACCATGTATGTATCAAGAGATAACCCGCTCATATTTCAAATAATGTTTTTTCAAATTCAAATTGTATTTACTTAGTCTTATTTTCTGTTTTATATTCCATGTATATCTGCTGTATTTTCTCCTGTACATCGCATATATATGCAACTCTTTCATTCAATGATAACTTAACGATTACACTTCACAGCCTTCTTCTTCCTTCTTGATTAACTCTTGATATCTTTATAGTATTGAGTTGGTTTTATTAACTTTTGAGGGTTTGGAACGGGTGTGATTTTGTTGCATAGCGGTTTGATCTTTCGATCATGGATTATTCGAGTCCTCTCACATGGTTCAGATTATCATCAACTATAATTCCATCCATTGGAACATGTTCAGTTTCATCTTCCAAACACTTCCGTAAGGTGTTATAAATTTCACTTAGTTACCCACGTAGCTCTAAGCGCTTAACCACTTTCGTACATTTGCAATGATCTTCAATGGACCAATAAATCATGGGCTTAACTTTCCATGCTTACGAAAATAGATCACACCTTTGGATGAGCACAAATTAAACCAATCTTCTTCTTAGTCTCACTCACGATTCCTTTGCTACTAAGCCCAAGTTAGTCGGTCTCACCTCAACAAATCGGAGTTCTACACCTCCTGTCATACAACATTTGTAAGGGGCATCCTAATACATGAATAACCAAAGGTGTATATGTGTCCCCACTACCCAGAAGTTAATATACACACATATCAAGGGTTTGAATTATTCATTCACTTTGGCCATTATATAGGTGAGAAGTAGTACTAATCAGCAACTTGGGGTTAAGATCGAAATTAAATTAATTATAAAAAAGAGGCATGATAAATTGTTATAAAAAACTAGTTTAGCAAGGCCATGTGTTATAGTGCACCCCCTTCTTCACGCACCAAAACACCTCGCCTAAGTATTTTTTTAAATCACATCCATTTGACAATATATTTTTCAATCACACTAACTTGTCATGATTGAGCTGCATAGAGAACTTTGTATGCAAAAATTGTTAACTTTTATTCATTCCATTTTCTTGAAGCTCGGTTTTTATGGATTTTGTATTTCGTATGGCGATTTGCCTTGTTTTGTTCGTTTGCCTCTAAATCTTGATGCTTTAACGCATCCTTTTTTGTTTAATTAATATATAGGAGATAGTGGTGAAGCCCGTGGAAGAAATACTTGTACCCAACACCGCAAATTCAAGTAACAGTAATAAAAATCTCTCAAAGCCATTTGAAAGAAGAGCTAGACCACAAAAGGAAGCCGCTCTAAAGTGTCCCAAATGCGGCTCTACGAATACGAAGTTTTGTTACTACAACAATTACAGTCTTTCGCAGCCGCGATACCTTTGCAAGACTCGTAGAAAGTATTGGACTGAAGTTCAAACACTTCCTGTTGGTGGTGGATCAAGAAAGAACAAGAGATTATCATCATCTTCTTCTTCGGTACCAAAAGACGCTTCCCAATGTTTCCGAATTTCTCCAACTACACAACTTTGATGCCACCACGACTAATACTCAGCCTTCGGCTTTGGAGCTCTTGACTAGAAATACATCAAGGGGTACAATGAATTTCTTCGTGCCGATCCCTGACCTTAATTCGGTTTTTACACCATCAGGGCTTTTGTTTCCGTTTGAAGAACTCAAAACAAACACATGAGCAACTCATGAAGATGATCTTCAGGTTGGGCAAAATAAAGATTAGAATTGTGATTCCATTGGGTCCTGGAATGGAATGTTGGGTGGAGGCTCATGGTATAGATATTATATATATTCTTAGGTTCTAAACGGTTGAACTTGATTTGAATTTATTTTGTATTTTGTTGAACTTATTTTGCATTCGGTTGAACTGGATTTGGGCTTGTTATGTATTGTTGAACTTATTTAGCATATGTTTTTTGAATTATTGAATGGCAACTTGAACTAACAAATTGGAATGTATTTATGATTTTACCGTATAAAAACAGGGCCGAGCCAAGCTAAAACTTAAACTTTATGCTCAGATTCAAAACCTAGGCGAGGCGGGTCAAGCCGAGCCAACTAGGTATAAGTTACTTGTTGAAAGGTTAGCTCACTAACCTCAGTAACCCCAACCTTGTCTCAGAAATTAGAATATTACTTAAGTCAAGGATTATATTTTCTTGTAAGGTGTAAAATGGTATGAATATAACATAAAATATAAAGAAAACAATACTGAACAACAGAGAAGCGATAAAACGGTGACCAAAACTTGTATTAGTTACCCAAACCAGAAAACACCCCCCGCCCCCTAAACCCTAGATCTCACAATATATGAGATCTGTAATCAATACAAAGTACAAGACGATCAGCTGATGATTATCAGTTGACCTATACAAATCACAAACACAAGATCTCACACGAGATCAACAGATCACAAGCGATCTTAACAAAACTGCACAAACCCTACAAGTGAAAGAGACAACAGAAAGTACTGGAGAGTGTAATGAACAAGAAACTCTAATCTCTTCTCTTTATACCATGTATAAAAGATACTTTCAATATAGCCCTTCAAGTATCCAGCTCTTACATAACAACCCTTAGCAATTGCCAGAAGCCACCTCCAACTTTGTAATCTGCACACTCAACACCCTTATTATATAACGACTTAACAGAAAGTATAAAAAACTTTATAACACGATCCAAAGTCATATTGCAACATGAATTAAATTCCCAATACTTATTTCAACATGCCCCATAATTCATGTGGCAAACATGTCAAGAATACCAAGTTTTTCACAAAGAGACTGATGTTGACTTGTATTCAATCCCTTTGTAAAAATGTCAGCAACCTAAACATCTGTATAAACCTTCTCATGTTCAATAATACCAGCACTAATTTTTTCTCGCAAAAAATGAATATCAATCTCAAAATGCTTGGTTCTCTCATGAAAAACGGGATTCTGAGATATAGCAATAGCAGACTTACTATCACAATATAATTAACTGGGAAAGTATTTTTAACTTCTAATTCAGACAAAAAAAATTATAATCCACATAATTTCACATGTGGCTGAGCACATTGCTCTATATTCAACCTCTGCAGTAGATCTTGAAGTAACACTTTGTTTCTTACTTTTCCAAGAAACAAGTGTTCCTCCTAAAAATATGCCACACCCAGTAACAGATCTTCTTGGTTTAACACATTTTGCCCAGTCAGAGTCAACAAACCCTGACAACATCATACTACTTAACTTCCTAAAACTTATGCCACTTCCAGGCGACTTCTTTAAAAATCTTAACAATCTCAATGCAATATTGAGATGAGACTGACTAGGACAATGCATATACTGACTAAGAAACTGGACAGCATAACTTATACCAGGCCTAGTTAAAGAAAGGTAAATCAACTTACCTATCAGCTTTTGAAAACCATTAATATTTTCCAAAACAGATTGTTCCTTTTCACATTTATTTGTTATAATAAAACTCTACTCTATAGAGTGGTAACAGGCTTACAACCTAAGTACCCAAACTCATTTAACAATTCAAGATAGTATTTTCATTGAGATAAACAAATACATCCATCATAATACAACACCTCAATACCCAGGAAATACCTTGGTATACCCAGGTCTTTTATCTGAAAACTATCACTCAAACATTTTTTAACTTTGTCAATCTCATGTTTATTATTTCCTGAATCACTATATCATCTACATACACTAATAGAACTATAAATATGTCTTTATTTGATAACACAAACATATAATGATCACATAAACTTTAAACTAACCCCATGGAAATTAACACAGTAGTCATTTTTTTATTCCACTGCTTTGGGGCTCGTTTAAGTCCATACAATGACTTAACTAACTTGCAAACTTTGGTGCTATCTTTTGAAAAATACCCTCGTGGTAAAGTCATCATTAAAGTTCCGTATAAAAAGGCATTATTTATGTCTAACTGGTACAAAGGCCAGTTATTATTAACTGCTAATTTAATTACAAGTCTAACAGTTACCATCTTTACCACAAGTGAAAAAGTTTCACCAAAGTCTACACCCTCTCTTTGATTAAACCCTTTAGCCACTAACATGGCCTTATACCTTTCAACCTCTCCATTTGCCTTATACTTGATTTTATACACCCATTTGCAACCTATAGGAACTCTACCTTTAGGAAGATCAACTAAAGTCCAAGTATTGTTCCTATATAATGCCTCCATTTCACTATTTATGGCTTCAACCCACCTATCATCTCTACTAGCTTCTTCATATGTAGTGGGTTCAACAGATATGTTCAAAGATGACACTAAACACATATTATCATAAGACAAGTGAGCATAACTAAAAACTTTTTCAATACCATATCTCACTTTACCCTCAACCATAAATTCATCAAATCGTTTAGGCATAGTAACACTTCTAGAAGATCTTCTAACATTTGAATTACCCTTAGATCGGCCAGACTCAACATTTGATCCTAAAATGTCCTCTGCCCCCTATTGTTACCCTGTCTACTACTGCCCACCTGTTCTAGTGATTGAAGTGTATCAACTTCAACTACGGTGGCTGATGTAGAGGGTGACAATGACTGCTGATCATCACTAATAGGATCATGAGCACCATTTGTACCCTCTTCATCATTGGGTATGTTAGGAACTTCAGATGTGTAAGTGTCAAAAAAATTAATATGATTTAAACTTGCATCAGAATTAGTTTCTTGATTATTAAATGACTTAATCTTAAAAGGGTATACATTTTCATAAAATTTTACATCTCTAGAAAAAAAATATCTTTTTACTATCTAAACTCCACAATTTATACTTTTTTTTACACTTGAATAACCAAGAAACACACATTTATCAGCATGAATATGCAAATTTATCAGATTCAGTAACATTATACTAAAACACAAACATCCAAAGTTCCTTAAATGAAATAAAGAGGTCTAAATCCAAACATCATTTCAAAAGGACTCCTACCATTCAACACACTAGAGGGTAACCTCTTAATTAGATGCACAGCACTTAGTATACAATTTGACCAGAATCTTAAAGGTAAGCCACCTTGAATCATCAGGGCCCTAGCTGTGTTGAGAAGATGCCTATGTTTTCTCTCCACCACACCATTCTGTTGTGGTGTATGAGCACAACATGTTTGGTGTAAAATACCTTTAGATTTACAAAACATATTCATGTTATTTTTACAAATTCAGTTCCATTATCACTTCTGAAAATCTTTATTTTCTTTTTAAATTGTGTGAACACAAGCTCATAGTAATCTTTTAAATTTTCAAACACTTCAGTTTTATTGGACAAAAAAAAACACCAAACAGACCTTGAAAAATCATCTACAGTTGTTAAAAATATTTAAAACCTTCATAACTTGTGACTCTGTATGGACTCCACAAATCCAAATGTACTAAGTCACCAACAGACTTGGTCTTGTGTTCATTCAAATGAAATGGAACTCTAACTTGTTTTGCCCTGTGAAAAACTTCACATCACTAGAACTAATATCAAGACTTTGCTTGAACACAGCTAAGATCCTGATCAGAAGGGTGTCCTAAACCTACTATGCCAATTTAATGACTTCACAGAACTGTTCAAACATGCATTAACTGTATTACCATTACTTCCTACAAAATACAAATCCACTATCCTGACTACCATTCACCAAGACTCTCTTTGACCTGAAATCCTATAATATACAACTACTTTCAGAAAAAATAACAGACACATGATTATCTTTGGCTAACTTGTAAACAGACAACAAATTTACACAATAATCAGGAACATAAAACACATCTTTTAAAGCTATCTCATCTGTTAATTTTAAATCACCAATCTTTAAAACCTTAACACTAGTTCCATTTGGGTGACCAACAGTAATATTAAATTTTGATACATCCACAAAATTAATTAAGTTTCTATCAGTTTTAACCATATGTTGACTAGCACCTGAGTCAACAATACACCCATGACTACTATTAGTCATAACAGAACTGGAACAACTAACAAATCCTGAAACATTAAAACACTCACCTCCCATACTGGGATTCTGACAAGCATTTCCCCCCTTTTCACCAACTATAACTCAATAACTTGGTGATCTGTTCAGAAGTAAAAGGCAAACCAGACAAACTAGTAGAAGTAGATGACCCAGCAACAGCATTAGACTTGTTATCATTATTATTATTACTTGAAATTTTACTTTTAGTTGTCTGATTATTAACCCTTCTTTTAAACCCAGGTGGATACCCAATCAGTTCAAAATATCTATGCATAGTATGTCCTATCATACCACAATGGGTACATTTCAAACTAGGATTAGGTCCTCTAGTTATCCTGCTTCTAGAACCAAAGTTCTAATTTGTTTTAGACACAAAAGACACTTCTGAGTTTTAGATCCATTGCTAGTTAACCTATGTGGCTCTTCCCTAGAAATAATAGTAAAGGCCACCTTAACTAGAGGAATTGGTTCTCTGGTCAATAGACTAGTTCTCAAGGTTGATAAACATCATCTAAACCCATGAGAAACTGCATCAGTTTTATGAGTAATGAAAAATCAGTGTAATCCTTTGCAGCCTAACAAGAACAAGAAGGCAGATGCAACATGGCATCAAGTTGCTTCCACATTGTTGTAAGTCTGTTGTAGTACTCAGCAACAGTACTACCATTTTGAGAAATGTTGTTAATCTTTTTATACAAATCATATACAACTGAACCATCAACTTTATAAAATGACTCTTTAAGATCTTCATCAGAAGCCAATTTAGAAAACACTTGACCAAGAAACAATTCCTCAGAGATGGAATTTAGCAAGCAAGTAAGTACAACTGAGTTACATCTATCCCACAGACTAGCAAGAACCTCATCATCCTCTGACTTTACGCATTTACCATCAATAAACCCATACTTATTCTTAGCCTCTAAAGCAAGTTTCATTGCCCTGGCCCAAACAGTATAATTCTCAGTACCTTTCAATTTAACACTAACAATAGTCAAAGCAGAAGAATCACTGGGATGCAGATAAAGAGGATCTCCTATATCAAGTCTGCTAATCTTAGTCTGTGAAGAACTAGCCTGTTCACACCATTTTTCTTTAAAAGTTTAAGAACCAGAAATCAAAATAAAAACAACTATAAATCAACACACAAAACACAATCTGCAAACTGTGTCAGAGGCCAGATTCCTGGTTCATCACTCTATAGGTGCCAGGATAAGCATAACACAGGTGCAATACCACACAACTCAATCAACCAACAATACAGTCACAAGACAGGAACATCAATCAAATAAGTCGGTCCTCATTACCCCGGCATCAACTATAACAATAACAACAACTGTATAAGAAACGATCTTACAGAGGCGTTTAACTCCCTCCAAATCTGAGTTTATAACCTTCTAGGGTTACAAACAAAGATTAGCAGCACAAATCACTCCCTGGTCAGTTTGCCCCGAAACCTTCTATGAGTTTCAGAGACCAACACAGATAGTAAGATAACCAGAAGACGAGAAGTCTTCTGGCAAGATCCACAAACACTAACTAGGGTTTTCGTCACACCAGATCTGCAATGGCATGTCTCCCAAGATCCAGATTCAAGCAGTTCTTCAAGAGATGAAGAACACAAGCCACAATATACCTAACACTCACAGCGGAAAACAACCAAGATACCATGTAAAATGGTATGAATATAACATAAAATACAAAGAAAACAATACTTGAACAACATAGAAGCGACAAAACGGTGACCAAAACTTTTATTACTTACCCAAACCAGAAAACACCTCCCCCCCCCCCCCAAAAAAAACCCTAGATCTCACAATATGTGAGATCTGTAATCAATACACGTACAAGATGATCAACTGATGATTATCAGTTGACCTATACAAACCACAAACACAAGATCTCACACGAGATCAACAGATCACATGCGATCTTAACAAAACTGTACAAACCCTAATCGCACAAGTGAAAGAGACAACAGAAAGTACCGGAGAGTGTAATGATCAAGAAACCCTAATCTCTTCTCTTTTATACCAGGTATAAAAGTACTTTCAATATAGCCCTTCAAGTATCCAGCTCTTACACAACAATCCTTAGCAATTGCCAGAAGCCACCTCCAACTTTGTAATCTGCACACTCAACACCCTTATTATATAACGACTTAACAGAAAGTATAACAAACTTTATAACACGATCCAAAGTCATATTTCAACATGAACTAAATTCCCAATACTTATTTCAACATAAAGGAACACATTACTAAAAACTGATTTAACAGTTATATGAAAAGAGGGCAGTGCCAGGTGATTGAATGTTTAACCTTGTTTTTTTTTTCTTATATGAAAAAAGTTTCAGCAATTCGAGTATATGATTATTTACATCTTTCTCAAGAAGAGTTTCACTGTAACGAAATGCATAAAAAATATATGATTATCCAAAATTTCTCAAGATGTATTTCACTATAACGAAATGTAAAAATGATGTCGTCATAGAAGGTGGAAATCCACGATCAATAGGGCATCCTGGTGGTTAATTGGTGTGTTTTACAATCGAAAAGGTTGTGAGTTCAAATCCTACAGTGTGCAAGTACCGGTGCACTTATCTTAAAAATATAGGAACTGCAGTTAAAAAAGGTGGAAAATTCGTTCATTTTATTTTGCTTCTAGGTATTAAAAAAATCACGTATTAATGTTGTTGATAGCTTTTATTTATATATTTTGAGTGTTCTCTAGTGAACGGATTTTTTATGGTTTAGATGGGGAAAGTTTTTCAAATGTAATGGTGGTGGAGCCGTGGAGGTGTTGACTAAGTATATGGAGTTGAAACTTGAAAGTGTATGGAGTTAGAAAGAAAGAAGAAGATTATTATAATCCTAAAACTCTGATAATATAAAGATTTGTATATTTTTAAGTCTTTCTCAATGCATGATATATATATAAAGAAGATAAATTAACCCTAGCCATAGTGAACTTAGTTTTAACGGTCTAACATTAACCCAAATATACAATGTATAATATATAACATATTTAAGATAATTCCACAATTTATTTTATATAATCTAAGAGAGGATGGAGAGGGATCCGGGGAGGGGGTGGGGAAAACATCCCCGGCGGGTATACCTTCTCGAACCTGGTGAAATTTTTTGTCCCAAATCTATGAATATCGCTGATCCATTTTTAATGGATTTTAGTCGTTGGAACCAAACGGTTGTATACCATTGCCAACATGCTCTATTTTCTCACCCGATTTTTTTACACATTTTAAATGGGTCCATTTGACTTTCCACTATTTTCAAACGATTTGTCAAGCTCCAAGGAAAAAAATATTTACACTTAAAATATTTTTGTACCATTATCATCACTTTATCTCTAAACCAAGTTTAAGAAACCGGTTCATCATCAAGAAGGTTTTACATTTTTTTAAAATATTTTTTTCTAAATTTTTGGAATTAGAGATTTTATAAATTTTTCTAATTATATTTATATTAATCAGGTATTTCTATAGAGACAACCATGTTGAGTCTCAGAAACGACTAGTTGCACACTACTTCACTGATAGCATTAACCCTGAGATGTTTCAAAGAAGGGTTTAAATGGATAAAAATTTCTTTTACTAATGATCGGTGATTGGAGAAAAATTGAGTACTTTCAATGGTGATTTGGAGAAAAATTTGAGTACTTTCAGTGAGTTTTAATGCAAGGGGTCATCAGAGTTTATGACACCAGAAAAGTGCATTTTAGTTATACGACAACTAGCATACAGAGATGTTCCTGATGCACTCGATGAATATTTGCATATTGTTGAGAGAACATCACGCTTGATGAACATGTAACAACGCCCAGTTCTAGGATGGGACTTTTTTTAATACTGATATTGTACCTATATCGATTTTGCCTATTCGGTATATGTGTGGGTACCAAGTTCTAAGGAATTCGCTATTTGATACTTTCAGTATCAATATCGTTACTATTTCAGTAAAAATGATATTGGTATTGAATTTGATATCATGCTTTATTTTTGTAATGTTTTAAGACCAATACTTTACACATACCGATTTAGCCTATTTAGTACACATACCTTATTGGTAGTCATACCGATTTAGCCTACTTGGTACCTGTACGGGTACCGGTACCAAGATTAATGAAGTGCTCGACAGATAAAAAACAAAGTGATAATAAAGCGTGTAACGTATCGAAATACTTGTACCCAGCTTTGTTTAAATTTAGTATTGTTACTTTTAGTACCAGTATACATAAAGTACTATATAGGTGGTTGCGCAATGCGGCGGTGAACACAGACATTGCAAGGGTGTGCATTATTCGGTTGAATCGGATAATATCCTCAACCGAAACCAAATTCATCGGTTCGGTTTATTCAATTAGATTGGCGGTTTTTGGTTTAATTCGTTTAATTTCGGTTGATAGCTAAAACCAAACTTAGGCAAAAAAAAATTGCTTTGAAATACTGGAGGTATAAATACATGAAATGGATATATATATATATATATATATATATATATATATATATATATATATATATATATATATATATATATATATATATATAAATATTAAATACATGGAATAAAGGTATTAAATATGAAATATATGAACCGAAAATATAAAAGCTAGAAATAAATGAAAAAAATAATAGTTTGGTTCGGTTCTGTTAATTTTGATTGAATGAGGGTACAAAAAATCAATATCCGGTTTTGGTTAACTTGGGTTTCGGTTAATCGATTTTCAGTTAATTCTGTTTTTTTTTTTTTTGTAAAGGGCATAGCCCGGCAAACTAGAGTTAATTCTGTTGATTTGGATTCGATTTTGTCTGTTTTCGGTTCGGTTTAGGTTAATCACGTACAAAAAAAGTTATGACCGTTTAAAAATTGTGAGTGTAGTTAGTTTTTTATAAGCGGATAAAGTGATACTAATAACTAATTATCTAAAATTTTATTAAAAATGAGGAAATTAAAGTGTAATAAGAGGAGAGTTTAAAGTGTAATAGTGTTTAGAAGACTAATTTACCCCCATTTTATATTGTAGCTTATGAACTAAAGCAAAAAAATAAATAAAAAAATCTTTTAGGTGTCTTAAAATGCTCTTATTTGATATATTATATATTTTACAGATTTTATTAGTTAGGGGCCCAGTCATTCAACCTAAATGTTACCTTTCTAATCGGACCACCAACATACAACCTCATTGGATTTTCTGGTTACTATGTCATCCCACCAAACACCCTCATCCTTTGCATCACCTCCACACCACCTTCCCCTCCTATCAAGAGGGTGGTGCCTTCCCTTCACCAAATCGATCTGCATAAGAGAGAGGGGGGGAGAGAATGGAGTCGGAGAGAAGGGGACAAATCCCAAGCCCGTAAAACCGAAGAGGGGGTGGTGTTCCCCTTCGACGCCGACGTTAGGTGGCTCTCCTCGAGCCACTCCCCACAGCGTTACATTGACTTTTTAAATGGGTTACATCAATATTTTTAACAAGGTTATATTGACTTGCATGTAGTGATTAAATTACAACGAATTTAATTAAAGGGAGATGATCAAATAGGAAGTTTTATTTGGGTAGGAAGCATAGGAAGAATGTGATTATGAACATTTGGCACTTATTAAAAATAGATTGAAGGGTAATTTAGTCCTTTTTTTATTTTCTCAAAACCCACATTAGGCTCTTTTCTCATCCCTCCACACACCAACACTACAGCCACCACTACTACCTCCATAACCACCACATCAACCATATCCAACCTACACTGTCACTACCCCCGACAACCACTCCACCCAAACCACCATCATCGATCACCCCCTAAACCTGCAACTAACCACCGGCGACCACCCTTCACTAGTAACCCACCCTTCTGCTGCCGTATTCAAACCCTCCACCACTATACCCTATCATCACCGCGACACCCTTCCACTACAACCCACCATTCTGTTGCCGTATTCAAACCCCTCCACCACTATAACCCCTATCATCACCGGCGCCATCATCTGTAAACAACCCGCATCACCACTAGTGTTCAACATCATTGTCATAGTTACGCACACACTCCAACTCCAGGTTTTTCTATAATCTCATTGCGTTTTAGGGTAAATTGTTTGCACTAGTTTCTCTTCATTTGTTTTTTTTTTTCTTTCATTGGGTTTTAAGTGTCGATTTGGGGGAAACTTCTTAAAAATTTGGGGATTTAAGTGTTTGAAATTTGGGGTTATCTTAGTTGGTTGGGAACACAATCTGAAAATGTATAATTGATCACATTTTTCATTTCAAATTTTTCAATTTTAGATCCGTTTAGTTGTTTTTTAACTTATAAAGTTATTTTATGAAGGTTATTTTATGAAAGTAACTGTTGGTCATAAAAGCTAATGGTTCAGTTAGGTTTTATGTCTGTTTTTTTTTTTAATTGCGTTTTACGTAGTTACCTTTGATTTATCATAGGAACAAAGTGGCAAAAGTGCTGGGTTGGGTAGGTTTGGGTCATAGGTTAGAATGGGTATAGGTTAGGATGGATTTGAGTTAGGATGAGTTTTTTAAGAAAGAGGTGGGTTAGGATTGGTTTGGTTAAAGATGAGTTTATTAAAGGTTTAAGTCTTTAAGATGAGTTTGGGTAAATATTCAAAAAAATTCTTTAAAAATAAAAAAAAAATCTAAAAAATCAAAAAAAAATTAACTAAAAAAATTCGAAAAATCAAAAAAATTATAAAAAATCATTAAAAATCAAAAAAATTCAAGAATTCCAAAAAAATATAAAAAATTCTAAATTTAAATAAAAAATCTAAAAATCAAAAAATTCAAAAAAACTATAAAAACTCAAAATATTCAAAAAAATCTAAAAAATCTAAAAAATAAAAAAACTTAAAAAATCTAAAATACAAAAAAATTCTAAAATTCAAAAAAAAAATTCTAAATATAAAAAAAATTCAAAACATCCAAAAATTCAAAAAAATCTTAAAAAAAATCAAAAAGCCCAAAAAATTCAAAAAAACAAAAAATGAAAAAAAAAATTCTAAAAAATAAAAAAAATAAATATTATTCAAAAAATTTTAAAATTCAAAACAATTTCATAAAAATAAAAAATTTTGAATTTTAATTTTTTTACAAATTTTTGATTTTTTGTTTTTTTTTTTATTTTTGTGAACTTTTAATATTTTATAGAACTTTTTTTATTTTTTAGCATTTTTTGGATTTTTTGAACTATTTTATGTTTTAATGAATTTATTGATTTTTTTTATTTTTTTAATTAATTTTCTGATTTTTTATAATTTTTATGATTTTTTTGATTTTTTTTTGAATTATTTGGATTTTTGAATTTTTTGTGATTTTTTTAGAATTTTTATTTTTAAATTTTTTTAAATTTTTTGATTTTTTATAATTTTTTGATTTTTTAATTATTTTTTGATTTTTTTATTTTTAGAGTTTTTTTATTTTTTTTTATTTTTTGGAATTTTTTTGACTTTTAGATCTTTTTTTCAATTTTCGGATTTTTGGATTTTTTTATTTTTTTGTATATTTTAGAATTTTTTTTTATTTTTTTAAAAATTTTCGGATTTTTTCGTAATTTTTTAGATATTTTTATTTTTGTTTACATCTATGAACACTTGAATAAGATTATGAATCTGACGATACTCATTTTAGAGTTATCTATTTACCTAGCTTAATACCATCATGACCCACAAATTATTTTTAATAGATATCTTAAAACTCATCCTGACCCATCCTTAATTATTTCATAACCCATCTGATTTTTAAAATAACCGAAAAAAACCCAAAATACCCATTTGGTTTTTTTTTTGCCAGGTTTAGGAACAATACATGTAGCTTTAATTTTATGTTTTAAGGGGTTAACATAAGCTTAATACTCATGAACAGCAACCTTGAAATTTTATGAAATTTTAGAGTATTCCCTTTGAGTTATTATATTAATCATGGTATTATTTTTTGATGTGTTTTTCAGTGTTTTTAATCACACATTATTTGTGTTTTTAATCCATTGCGTTTTATAAAGAACACATTTTTTTGTGTATTTAGTCCATTACGTTTTATAAAGAACACATCTTTTAATGTTTTTAGTCCATTGCTTTTTAGAAAGAACATTTTTTGTGATTTTAGTCCATTGCGTTTTAGAAAAAGACATTTTTTTCAGTTTTTTGTGCATTGCGTTTTAGAAAAAAACAATTTTTTTTGTGTTTTTAGTCTATTGCGTTTTATAAAGAACACTTTGTTTTGTGTTGTTGATCCATTGCGTTTTAGAGAAAAACACTTTCTTTTGTGTTTTTTGTCCATTGCGTTTTAGAAAGAATATGTTCTTTTATGTTTTTAGTCCATTGCGTTTTAAAAAAAATCCTTTTTGGTGTTTTTATATCCATTGCGTTTTACGCATCTGGGTTATCGAAAACTTTTTTTTCAAAAGAATAGCAATAGTGTGCTCGTTTGAAAGATAAAAAACGCTCATTTTTAGGGTGCATATTTTATAAAAAAAAATAATGTTGTATTAAAAAGTTATTAACGTTTTAAAAACGAGGGGGAATTGGAGAAGAGAGAAACTATTGACTTGAATGGACTAGATTACCCTTAGAATAACCTACACGGCTCTTTTTTTCAATCTCACTTATTTAATCTTAGTTGTTTATTATTTAATAGATTGTCAAGATTACTTTATATCCTTCCTACATAAAACATACTTCCTATTATATCCTAACCCTTTAATTAAAAGCTTTAAAACATCAGTTTGGTAGTTCGGTAATTCGGGAAAAAAAAGTGATTAGATTACAACGAATTTAATTAAAAGCTTTAAAACATCAGTTTGGTAATTCGGGAAAAAAAAACCCCTTAACAGAGTTGAGTTTTGTTAACTGAGAATTGTTAAAGGCGAAATATTTAAAAGATGAGACTGTCAGTTGGAATGGAACTACCAACCACCTCCACATGCGATTATTAAAATCCATTTTCCCAATGCATATGATAGATTCCCATTACATGATACTAAACCATGTCACCATCTCGAACTATTAGAAAATATGTTCCTTCAAAATGTTCCAAACATCGTTAACAAAAGGAATAATGGATTTTAATAATCCAAACTTTCTGTCGTTGACCGGCGACAGTCCCAACTTCAAAAATAATCAGTGATAGTCTCACATTTTCACATATTGTAAACTAAAAACCTTTACTAACAAAACCTTAATTTCTTTTTGCCCCCTTATCCTTTTCGGTTTAGTAAAGGTCCATTAGTTTACAATATATAAAAAGGTAGGATCACCACTAGTTATTTTTTAAGTTGGGACCATTGGCGGCAACGGCTAATAGTTAAGATTATTGAAATCCATTATTCCTTAACAAAATACGATAAACATACCAAACTTAAATGAACCATCGGTGAACCGTATGGAGTAGAGTTCCTTTCATTATTATCAGACAACATTAACAAAAATCCTACGTGGTAAAATTATATGTTGAGATTCCAGCTTATCATCTTAGATGGTTAAAGTAGACGTGCACAAATCAGGTATTTGTTAATACCCTGTTTCGGGTATGGAACCGGTTCCAGGTATGATCGGGTATTAGAAAATCGAGTATTAAGAGAAACCGTAGGATCGGGTATGGAAATCGAGTATTAAGAGAAACGGGTAGGGTTCGGGTACGGGTATTGAAGAGAAAAGTCATACCCTATGTATCCGGGTAGGATATTGGAACCGGGTATTAATACCGATTTCAAAAAATAAGCTTTTTGTTTTATTTTACATACAAAAAAATGCGTTTAGAAATTTAATTTGATTTGTAATATTTAAAAGTAATTAAAAACAAATTACAATAACATAAGTTCACTCAAATACAAATTGTTTGTTTTATAATATGCATTTTTTAAAAGCTTAAATATAAAAGTTGAAAGTAAACATAAAAATGTACCTTAAAAATTTCAAGTATTCTATCGGGTATTAAAAAATCCAGTATAGGGTATAACCAGGTTCGGGTATTTTCAGGTATAAATCGAGTACGTTTTCGGTTACGGGTATTGAGCTCAAAATGTATACCCTATCCATACCCTACAGGTAAGGTCGGGTACAATTACGGGTATACAATACAGGGTACAAAAATAACCGGTTTCGGGTTTTTCTATCAGGTCCGTTCCGAGTACGGGTTTTTTGTGCACCTCTAGTTAAAAAGTTGCATGTTAAGATTTTAGCTTACGATCTTATCTAATTAAAAACTACCAGTTAAGATTGTCATCACTCTAAACCCAATCTCAACCATTACAAAATCCGCCTTCAGATGTAAAAATCTCAGTTACAACTCTTAAAACTCTATTTTTAATAACTCATTCTAACACAACTCTTAAAACTCTATTTTTAATAAACTCATTCTAACGAACTCAAATTACTATTTATTAACATTATATAACACATTAAAATATTCAGTACTAATGTAGGTAAACGGGTATAGCATCGGTATCAGATAATCAAACGGGCATCACCTAATACCATACTTGGATTCGTACCCGAATACCCGCTCCAAATATTTTGGGTTTCGGTTTCCTGTGGAATTGATATTTTTTATCCCTAAAGGTAAGATGCACACACATGCCATGGACAGAAGAAAATTATTAGAAAAGGTTCCAAACAAGTCACCTAACCCAAAAAAACTGTCAAAAAATGCAAGCCAACGTTCAATTTGGTGTCGATGTGTATTTAACATTTGCAATGAAACAGAAATGGTCTTGCAAGACTGAAAACAAAAAAAAATCCTATTTAAAGTTTCATGAATTCAGTTCGACAAAAAGACTGACCTGAGGGTGTAGCCCGGCCTCTTTAAGCGTTAAAGATAGTTTGTCCGGACCATAGAGAACACGAGGGAAGTTGGTGGCAACAGTGTAATTTCCAATTTCTAAGCTACTTGAAGAGTCAACAAAGTCGTATAGAGACTGTATTGTGGCGGTACTGTAAAACCTCCGACCCTTGCGGTCACCGTTAGGTAATCTCACCAATACCTGAGTTAATCCCACAATAAAAGTACCTTATATATCAAGTCATCTATGAGATTTTAATCATGTAAGATAAGTAGTCTTTTTACAAAAATGAGTTATTTTTAAAAGGCTTGATGACATATGAAATAAAGATGTTGAACAGTTCACGTACACAAACAAATGTTCATGGACATATTGAACACAAACGAACGTTATATATACATTTTAGAATGAAATTTGCGTTATTCATTTGAAAGATTACGAAGAATCCACCAAAGCTAAATAAGTACTTAACGTAACTATCCGAACATGGCTGACAAAATTATCATAAACATAACTAACACAAAAATTAAGAAGTTTGACAAGTTTTTAACACAGATTAGGATTGGAATGGTCAAATGAGGGATGTTGGCGAGACGGTGTAGTATAACTATAACTACGAGTTCAAAGTTTTCAAAACTAACAAAATAAAAATATAACATAATAAAAGCTTTAAATGAACATAAACGAGCACATTACCAAACTTTCACGAACATAAACAAACGAACGAAGCCCTGCTCATGTTAATTTCTTGTTCGTGTTTGTTCATTTATTAAACGAACGAACGTCCCACCGAACGTTTCATGAACTGTTCGTTGAACGTTCGGTTCGTTTACAGCCCTAAATGGGGCATTTTGTCTTATAGCAGTAGAAGTCAAATGCTGGCAGATATAACGGAAACTCCATGACATAGAAGTCATTATGTTAAATAGCAACTAACCCATAATTGAAAAGAAAATGAATGACCACATTTGTCATCAAGCCTTTTGATGCTAACCAATTAAAAAAAAATCGTTAGATGAGGGAAAATGGAATACCTGTGAAACGTCAGGCCCTTTTTCGGGTTCTGGGCCCAAGGACAGACCTTTCTCCTCACGCAATTTAACCAGCGCAGCTTCTCTCTCGGCAGCTTCACGAGCTGCTTTAGCACGGGCCTCTTCTTCTTCTTTCTGCTTCCGCTCAGCTTCAGCAGCTTCCCTTGCTTGTCTTTCTTCTTCTTCCCTTCTTTGCCGTTCTCTAGCCTGATGTGCCATCGTTAAAAGTAGTAATAATATTATGTATTTGATGAATTATTTATTGTGATGCAGATAAAGGATTAGATTAAAACATACTTGATCAGCTTCAAGTGCAGCTTGGTATGCGGCATCTTGTTCCTCCCTCAAACGGATGTTGTTTATACGCTCCTCGGCTTCGAGTCTTGCAGCAACAAGGACTGTCGAGCTTTCTTCTAGAACTCTCTGCAACGATGTTAGCATTTCTTCAGGCGATTTAGGCCCCTCAATCTACAACAAATAAAAAAAATGAAATTAGTACAAATTACAAAATAAAAAGAAAATTATTAGTGATTTAGTTGAGAACAACCTCTGTTCCTCAATCAGACAAAAAAAACACTAACAATTAACAATTACGACTTAAAACACTAATTGCAGCAATAAGAAGAAAGACGGATGGTAGAACTAAGAAGAAAGGCACATCGGAAAATCGGTGATATATCGGTCAAATATTGGTCCAATATCGGTCAAATATAGGTCAGTATCACCAATAATATCGGTACCGATATTTTACACCGATATCTCGCCAGGGGACCGATATATCACTGATATATGATATATCGGCGAGGTAGAGGATCTTGTAAAAAAGACTAAAAGTGTGAGAAGGGTAAGAAAGACTTTGGTGATGACACATGTCCCTATCCATTTTATTAGTTTAAGGCTATAATGGTAATTTTACTAATAATCCTAATTAAAGATAAATCTTTGTAACCGTTTTTAAGGAGTTTTTTTAGGGAATTCAGTTGTTTTAGGAATTCATCATCAGTTCGTATAAAACACCATACGAATTCCAGAAAACACCACAACTCGAATCGTAATACAGCCATGGTGTTCTAACATTTGTAATACTTTTGTTATTTTTGCAGGTATAAAACACCATACAGATTCCAAAACCACCATGAATTGAATCATAAAACAATTGTGGTGTTTTAAACATTTAGAATGATTCTATTGTTATTTCAGATGTTAAAACACCATGACTGTAATCACAATACAATGATGTTACATACTTTAGATGTTAAAACACCATGACTTGAATCATAATTCATTATTTGCAATGCTATGGTGTCTTATTTACGTCATGGTGTTTTACTGTAAAACACAACACCTTGAACCACAATACAATTAAAACACCACTGTATGAACATAGAAAAAACACCATGGACTAAAACATCCAATCGAAACGTAATTTTTTTCTCTACATAAGTATAACAATATGGTACTCATATTAAAGATAATTTACGTGTAAAAAGTTATTGACGTTTAAAAAAGAAGGGGGAACTTGCATGTGGATTGCATGTGACTTTCTAATTTTAAAAATGTTAATTCTACTTTATACCCTTAATCTAGAAAATTTATTTATTTTAATTATTACACTATTTACAAGATTGCCATCAAGATCTCAACCATTAGATTAAAGATCCAATGGTTTAAATTCTTTCTTACCCTTCTCACAAAAACACTTTTTTTACAATAACCTCACCCACTGTACAGAATAAAACCTTTCAAAAAACTGAGTAAGCATTTTTTTTGAAGCGGAATACTAAGAGCTCGTATATAAAACGTCCCTAAATCTATCATATACTGTTGACTGTAGTAAGTTAATTTTAAAGTAACAAGCATTACTAAAATTTGAAGGATTACAATATATGTCATACCCGTGAGAATGTTCATTCTTAGACCTCTCTAAGAGGAAATAAGCATTCCAATTCTCAAAGTTCATGAGATATATAGGAAGTACATAAGTAAATAAATGGTTGATAACAACAAACAATATAACGAAATTTGCCTTTAACCAAAGTTATTAATAGCGAGCATAGCGCCCGCTATAGCGAATAGCTATAAAGCTGGTAGCGACAAATAGCGGTAAATAGCAAGATTTTTGTAAAATTTTTAGCTTTTTATATTTTTTTGGTAAAATATACATACAAAATTTCCTAAATTTTTCTTCTAATCTATCGCTAAATATGAAATAGCGCTCGCTATTTGATCGCTATCGCTACGTAGCGTATAGGTAACTTGTCCCTACCGTCCACTATTCGCTATTGACAACCATGCCTTTAGCTAATTTACTTGTATTTGGTACTTGATTTAGTTTGGTTAACACGAATTCCCTTTTCAAGTTCTACCACTTTCAAGATTCAATCGCAAGCAACATATAATCAACACAATTTCATAACCTTCAAATATACTGGAATCACATATTTAAACCACAAACCTGCTGTAACAAAGCGATCCTCTGATTCGTCGCCGCCATAACTACCGCACAAAACGGAAACCTCGACGCTTTCAAACTATTCCCCATCTTAAACCCTTCAACTCCCCTAACACTCCCACCCCACGCCACAAAATTCTCATTCACAAAACTCGACAAAACCTCCGAACACAACGTCTCCACACAAAACCTCTCTGTATCCTGATGCTCCGGCGAATGCAAATACACAAACATCAACTTAAACTCCCGCCTCGACTGCTGCAACACCTCCATAAACCCCTCACCTACAAAATTCACATGCCTATTCCCATACTCCCTCTCAACATTTCCACAAACTCAACCGCCTCAGCACCAGCCGAATTCGCAGAAGTCGAACTTACACGAGACGAAACCGAGCTACCGAACCCTAACACACCTAAAGTATATGACAAGACACCACCAGCAATCCAAAAACCTAATCCAATTGCACTGGAAACTAACCCTAGGCTACTGGAAAATATAGTAATCGGAAGCGTGATAATATTCCAGACTAAACTTGTTCCGTTACCGTTGTTAACTGTTTCCGGTGGTTGAAATGTATGGATCGGAGTATTGTTACCTGTGGCGGTGGCGGAAGTGGTGGCGACGGTGGCGGAACTAGTGGCGGAAGTGGTGGCCGGAGTATTATTATCATTTTTGACGGTGGTTGAGGTGGAGGTGAAGGTGGAGATGGCTTGTTCGAGGTCCCAGTTATGAGCGGAGAGGATTTCGGTGCATAGATCGACGTCTTCTACGCCTGTGATTGCTTGGAAGTATGATAATTTGTCGGTTGAATCGGTCATTTTGGTGTGATTTGTGGGAGGTGATGAAGGTTTGTTAGGGTTTGGAGATGATGAATTGGTTGATTGTGTTGTGTTGAGATCTTCTCGAAAGCGAAGATGAATTGAACGAGGGTAGTTTGATCGTTTGGTTATCGAAACAAGACGAATTGATTAGTAGTTATAGTTTTGTTTTGTTTTAATAACCAGAAAGATTACCCACGTATGCTATGGTGTGGGTAAGTCAATATCTATTTTAGTTAACTATAGCAACTAAAAAAAATACATGTTTTACATCGAACGAAAATAAAAAAAACAAATTTAAATTAGACAGCATGACGGATTGATTTTAAATTAATTGCAAATAGAAACATAACGTTATCTTAAATATAACTTTAATGAAAGGAAATCTAAAACTAAAACACTTAACCTAAAGAAGAGTAAAAAAAATTAAAGATAATAAAATCTAGAAAAAAAAAATCAAGTAAGAAACATAAAAGGCAATAGGATGAAAACACTATTAACACAACTTGCTAATTGCATTTTTCCGTCAAAACGTAGACCAACTAAAAACGTACATAAAAATAAGCACGAAAACGTATTATATTTGACCTGACATATTTCCGAAGAAAATTTATATCGAATCAAAAACCAACTTGACTTTATATCGACACGTGCATATTAATAAGCACGTAAGAAAATAGTTACGACGCGTCGTGACGATGTCGAAACGTATAGTGACTCGAATTTATACAGTTTAATAAAAACGTATATAAGTTTGAATTTATACCAACATGTTAAAACGTAAAACAACCGAAAACGTACATAATAATAATAAAAAAAACATATTGAAGGGGTATGGTCTCAAAAACCTTGCGCCAATCAAGGAAACCATACCCATTAATAACTTCTAAGAAAACTGCGCGCAGACTTCTTTGCCAAAATAAGATTTATTAGAACTATGCGCCAAATATCCAAGAGAGGAAATGATATATAACTACCTTGCGGGGGCTCGCGCAAGGTTCAAAGTTAAAAGCCTAAACATTCTCTTGGGTAATGTTTCATTTAACTACCTTGCGCGGGCTTGCGCAAGGTTCAAAGTTAACCCTTTGGAAACTCATTACTACTGCGTCGATTAGAATTACATGTTTTAATTTTAACTACCTTGCGCAGGCTCGCGCAAGGTTCAAAGTTACCTTGAACATTCTCATTGGATAATACTTCATGCACAAACCTTGTGCAGATACTTATATCAAAGCAAGTATCCACCAAACGTTGCGCTAAGCAGCAAGGAGAGAAGAAAGATCAGTTAACTAACTTGCGCTTCTCGCGCAAGGAAACAGTAAATCCTGAGAAAATTTCCCTTAGCAAAATCCTTGACTTGGTGCAGAAGCAAAGAAATATTTTCTGTTGTAACAGAATGTACACGTGGCGAATAATAGATGGGTAACAGCTGTGAAACCTTCTAGAAGCCATTAACACCCAATCATGCAAGCATCTTTTCGGTTATAACCAATTGCCACATGGCAGTATCTGGATGGCTGAGGAAGATCACGGTGATGGCATGCTCACATTTATAAGATATAGTGATCTCATGTTGACACGTGGCACCTCCCTAACCGCTGATGAGCTCACGATCCGTGTGCACTAACGGATTGCCAACAAACATTAACGGAATAGCAGAAGATTCTGTTAAAGTTAACAATCTCTCTTTTTGGCGCCAAACACCGGCTATAAATAAGTAACTTGGAGTTCAAGGAAAGGTATTCACTCTCAACTACTCTCTCTCTTACAATACTTACTTCCGACTACCTGTACTTATGCTCACGCAGGAGGGTGGTCACGGAGAGAACCCCCTTCTCCCCGTGGCGAGCTAACGGCGTTCTGTTTTACAGGTTTAGCCGGAGTACTGTTTTCTTCATCATCCATCGTGAAACCAAACGAAGGGTTAACCCTTTTATGCAGAGCCCATTCCATAGATCTACTTAGATTCCGGTCTAGTTGATCTAGGGTTTCTTCACATATTATATTTGACCCAATTTATTATCGGAAACAAATTACGTCTAAACGTAAATCAGTTTGAATTTATACCAACATGTACATAAAAATAAGCACGTAAAACTCGATTAAAAAAGTTGACCAGTAAAAATATAAAAAACAAAAGGAAAAGTCAAAAAATAAAATAAAATGAAAGAGAGAAAAATAAAAAAAATTAAAAAGAAAAGACAAATTGCAAGTTACTATTCATGTAACTTGCCAATGTTATTTATATAGTAACTTGCAAATGTTATATTATATAATGTTATATTATATAATATAATTTGTTTGTACTCTCTTGTTGAATTTATATACTTACTTTATAGTTTATAGTAAGGGATCTTTTTAATAAGTTTTTTTTTGTTTCTATCTGTTTACTATCTAACAGAGCGCCGTTCACAAGCCGAATCGAGCCAAGCAAGAGCAAAAATTGGGCTCGGATTAATTATAAACCGAGCTGGCTCGGTTCGGCTCGGATTTGAAACCTCGCTGGAAATAAGGGCTCGGCTTCGGCTTGGTTTAGCTCGATTTTGAAATGAAAAATTAATATATGGCTTTCAAAATTCAGTAATCTAAAAAATTATTCAATAATTTAAAAGAACATATCCACAATAAGCTCGGACTAATACATTACAAGCCAAAATCAAGTTTAACACAAAATACGTTCTTAATTTCGGAATTACAATACAAGTCTAGTAGCATGGTGATCAACCTTTAAATGTGATATAGATATCAAATTACACTCCTAATCACATGTAAATAATAATCGTTTTTGTGATATATTATAAGGTATATAAAAATAAAATATATAAAAGTAAAATAATTCGAGCAAAGCCTAGCCGAGCTTGTATGCGAGCCAAACCGAGCCAATCCGACTCGTTACGAGCTGAGCCGAGCTAGACTCACTTTCTAACCGAGCCGGGCCGGGCCGGCTCGGCTCACTTTCAAACCGAGCGAGCTTTTACCAAGCTAAATCCGAGCAAGCTCCGAGCCACGAGCTTTTTGGACAGCCCTGAAAACGTCTCTCATGTTTATTTGCATTTGCTAGATCCATCCAAAAAAGTTTTTTTTCTCACAGGAACCACTAAGGTTTAGAAATAGTTGTCAAATCCATCTAATTTGACTAACACTCTAACAAAACCAACTTGAATAGAGGGGTAATTTGTCTTTGTTTTAATCTATTTAATTTACCCTTTTTAATAAGTTATATCTTGTCTCCATCTTTATAATCAGAAACCATAGAAAAGTTATTTATACAGCGTCGACCCATATGCACCCTCAGTAGACAACGATGGTTGTTCGCAATTATGGTTCTCCAACAACTATTTGAACATCTTGCATGTCATTGAACCTTAGGAGAATCTTCTATTGATGCGATAAACTTGGTTTGCACATTCAATTTCACTCTTTTTTTTGGAAGTAAAGAATATCAAAATTAGGGTTGAATCAGGGCTCAATTTCACTCTTTTCGTATGTTAGGATGAGGTTGTGGGTGCTTTTCCTTCTACTTTCTCTCTTGATTAAGGACTTAGTTGGTTGAATTTCTTGTAGGGACATAGTTGTGGGTTTGTATGTTGGGTCGAACCACTAGTTAATCAACATGAACAAAATGAAAGGGTGTTGCATAATCGGAACACGATGCTTGAAGATGCTGCAAGAAAGTTGAAAACAAAGAAGAGAACAGGAGGCTTAAAGTTATGTTGATAGTTACTTGGATGATTATCATGTTGTATTATCTTCAAAGGGATTAGTTAGTTAGTTGAATGATGTTGTAATCACATGGTTATCATTGAATGATGTTGTAATCTACTAGTTATCATCTAATGAAATCTATGGTTGTTTTTCATATTCGGCGGAATGTATTGGTTACTATCTTTTGCATATGTGGGTATTCTTTAATTTTGGCGACATTATACCAGTTTGATAAAGCCGAACCATATCAGAAAACAAAATACAATACGCCATATTGAGTTGATCAATATTAGTAAACAAGATGTGTTAGAAAAATAATGGATTGGCCATATCGATGACCCATATCAGCAAACAATATACACAATAACATGTTTGCAACTTGCAACTGACCCATATCAACTGGTTTAAAGCAATTTATTTGACCCATATCAACCTGACCACACAACTACAAAATCCAAAATACCAATGTCACACCCCAACCGATGGCAGAAACATCAAGACGGGACGAAATAGATTGTTCAAGACATCATAACGCTAATAATGACAAGTAATTAAAATAACAATATTTCATTTCATTTCTAATTCAAGTACAACATTTGGAAACAAAGTACAACAACGCAATCAAGAAACACGATCCTACATAACTCAAATTTTAAATGAGTTTCTAGTCCATCCTACTAGATTCCATGCATCGTCATCGTCATCAAATTACTGCAACACGTATTAACGTATAGTTCAACACACAAGGCATTGACGAGTATACAAATTTCAATACTAGCATAAATAATAAGTTTAAACGAATCCACATGCATAAAAGTTATCTTAAATTAACATACGCACTAGCATGCAACTATAAATGTCAACCTAAAGTTTACCACTAGCGTAATCTAGTCATGACAATAACTAGACCGTTTTGTTTACTTAAAATTGACCTCACGAATACGGGCGGTGCGTTACTCCTATAGCGTTATACATATTAAGGGAGGCTTGAATAAAGTTAATGACAAGTATAAAGCATAAGTATAATCTAGCATGAATGAACTTAAGTATAACGTTTGAAGCACATATGATGGATTGTTTGTTTGTGATTTTAAGCATAAAGTATGCGTGAATTAGTGATTTGATAGATCATATATGTTGCACCCAAAAGTGTAAAAGATAAAAGGGGAGTCGAGTATACTCATGGTTTTGCAAGCTTTCCTAGCAATCTGAGAATTGGTTAAGTTGAGGGGTAGAACACCGAAGTTACCCTACATGGGGGAACGAAGGTGTGTGAGTATTCGGTTTTGATGGATAGTTTGGATTCGAAATTTCTAAGTACATAAAAGTATATATACGGAAGTTATTATCTAGAGGTTTTGAACTTAGATAATATAACATATTTTCACGACATGTAACCATAATTCAGTTAACATCATGGATTCGGTTAAATATGTATTTTTATATATCGATTATGTAGTATATAGTATGTTCAACATGTAATATCATAGATTTCATGTAAGTCAAGCATGGAGGTAGGATGATAAACATCCATTAAACCTCTTTGTATGATTCACCAATGCACAAATCACCGCAAGGATGATTCGGATGGTCATGAATGAAAGTAAATACTTAACTAAAACTATGGTCAACCAAGTAAGCAAGCTAGGTGCATCCACTATGTAATCATAATCATTCTCACTCCCCTTATCACTCCCGCTACCCACATCATTATCATTACTCTCTTCACCTGACTCATCATCGAAATCTTCATCACTCATATCATTTATAGGAAAAGTGTTTGAGTGCTCAACATATACTTCAATCACTTTAGTAGTTGCAGCATACTTTATCAACTTAAGAGCATCACTATCAGTTCCTAATGATCTTAAACCTAAATCCAAGTCTTCTCCAGGGATTTTAAAGGGTAAATTACACTTTTGGTCATTTTTGTATCGGATTGCAATGGATACCCTTTAACTTCAATAATTATAGTCACAATCCTTAGTTGTAAAACCCATTACACTCTACGCCCTTTAACCCTGACCTAATTATTTTAAAATGTTAAGTCTTGTCACGTGCATCTCGTGAGGGCAATAATATCTTTTCACCCCTGATTCTTCCTCTTATAAACCTAGCCGCCTATACCCACCACAACCGCCTATGACCATCACCACATCCAACCTTTCCCTCTATCTCAACTCTCTCTCTTTGACTTCAACCCTTTCGGTGACAACCATCTTCATTCGACGAATTGACTCACACCATTCCTAGCAACTACCTTAAAAGCCCTCTAGCACACTAACAACCTCATCCCCATAACTCATCCAGACAACCTGTTAATCACCCGCACTTTGACCCCCAAACAATCCACTAGAAACTTTAACAACCTCAATCATCATCCTACCATACACCTGTTTCTTTTCAATAACAACTTTCCTACCCAACTTCTTTGAGAACAACATTGACCGTCCGGTTAAAAATGTCGGATCTACATTAAAACCACCTCACGCCACCGTTAGATTTGTGAACTAGCGACAGTTTCACTACTGGATCTGTAGACGATTAGAACCGGCTGTGACAAAGACGATGCTGATGGTGTTGGGGGAGAGTTGCAAAGAGTTTGACGACGGAGATCGATTGAGGTATGCATTTTTTGAACCGAAAAAGAGAGAGAGAGTTCAAAAAACGAAACCAATATGCTTTGGTTGAATTGATTTATGGTCGCTGGAACAGATCAATTGAGGTTTTTATTGGCCTGGTTTGTTGGATTTTGGTGGTGGTGCTCACAGGTTTTGGAGAGTTTAGAGAGACAGGTTCCAATGGAGAGATCAAGGGATATATATATTGGGATCTGATGTTTATTATCAGGCTTTTGTTTTGGATGGTAGGTTTAGAGAGAGAAAGGGGTGGTGATGGTTGTGGTGGGGGTTGGTTGAGAGAGATAGAGAAATGGGTTTATGTTATTTTATATATACTGTATATTTTTTTTATAAATCTGATTTTTTTTGTTGTTTAAATTTATTTTAAATAAATAAATAAATACAATTACCAATCTACCCTCATGTGAAAGGCACATGACATATTTTACTGACAATTTTAACTAGGTTAGGCCAAAGGCCGTAGAGTGTATTAGGTTTTACAAATAAAGGATTGTGACCGAAATTATTGAAGTTAAAGGGTATCTCTTGCAATTTGATACAAACATAAAGGACGAAAAGTGTAATTTACTAGATTTTAAAATGATATGTTACTCTGTCTTCTTCTGAATAACCTAATGATATTAGCATATCATTCATGATAATCACTTAAAAAAGGTCAGAATTAACCTTGTCCATGTAAGTCAGGTTACCTCCCTCGTATCTTAAGTCTGAAAAATCGGTAAATTTACCACCATGGTGAAATTCCAATGTGAAGAAATCATGGTGATTAGCTAAAATCAAATACAACACAAAAAAATTAGCAAAACTTTAACAAATCGCATGGAATTGTATGAGAGGAACAAACCGTATTCAACTTGTGGATCGAAGTTTGAATCTTGCTCTCTAAGATTCCAGATGCTCACTCATCATTCATTGCATGTCGTTATGTTCAAATGGTTGCCAGAGTTCAGATGGCTGCACGGATGTGGATTGAAGAAGAATATATGATTGGTAAAAAGGAACTGATGGTGAAATTAGGGTTATGGGGGATTAAAAGCAATTGGATGAATTTGACAACTATTTCGAAACATTAGTGGTTCCTATGAGAAAAAAAAAACCTTTTTTTGGATGGATCTAACACATGTGAATAAACATTAGTGACGATTTTGACAATTTACTCAGGTTCAAAATAAACAAAGACCAAAACTATGGTTTTTGGTTTTACATATGGGGTTGATTTGGTTACGGGTTAGTTTTTATATTTTTACATTCAAACTTCAAATGATTGAGCTAAAAGACTGACTGAAACTAATGCATATGGGTGCGGAACTTTCAGCGAAAAGTATTTTTAAATATTTATTAATGAACTTGGGCCTAAAACTTTTAGCCTGTTTCAATGGTTTGAGGCTTTCACCAATTGAGCTATAGATTTAATAGCAAACATTATAAACAAGTTTGTGTGCGGTTTAGTTCAGTTTTGGTGCAGTACAGTTTAGTTTGTAACAAGACATAACCAAAGCCAACACATGATTTTCTCTTTAAAAAAGCCATTTGTTATTAGTTTGGGTCATGGCCACCCGTAACAATTGGTTTCACATGTAAATGAAGTAACAACCACAGACTATCATTAAGAACTAACTAACAAGATTTCTCAATGTTAATGATACTTTTCAAAAAAAAAAAGATTGAACGGTTTCACATGTAAATGAAGTAACAACCACGGACTATCACTAAGAACTCACTAACAAGATTTCTCAATTAACTGTTAATGATACTTTTCAAAAAAAAAAAAAAAAAGAAAAGATTGGACGTTTCACATGTAAATGAAACAACCACGGACTATCAGTAAGAACTCACTAACAAGATTTCTCGATGTTAAGAATACTTTTCAAAAAAAAAAAAAGATTAAACAACCGAAAGAAATAGTCGTTTAACTTCCAATTTTCTTGATCCACGATAGTCACCAAGCATCCATCGTAGCCGATCTAGAGTGTAAAACTAATCTAACAATAGATGTAATCCATAAAAAGAAAAAGTAACAAGAGAGTATGAAGTTAAATAGAATAAAACCATGAGTTCTTTAATATTTGATGCAGGAGCATCCATGGGTTCAATCGTAGCGTTCATTTAGCGGCAGGGCCGGCCCGAATGGGGTGCGGGGTGGGCAACGGCACAAGGCCCAAACCCTCTGAGGGCCCAAATCTTTATAATTTTGTATAGAATTTATGGTGTATAAGATATATATATATATATATATATATGCATTGAATCAAGAGATATCACAATTGGGCCATTGTTCTAGGGTTACTTCCTTCCTTTAACAACAAAGAGACCCAGGTTCTAATCTTGGTGTCTCCAACTTCTTTATTTTAGCTTTTTTTTCTATTATTTTAGCTTATTTTTGGTTTTTTTTTGTTAGTGACATTTAATGCTTAATTTTGTTCCATTTAATTAATAAATTACTTTCTAAGTTTAGCTAAAAATAACTATTTAAATTACATTCACATAAATTTTAGTGATCGATAAGTTTACTAGTGCTAATACTCGCGAATTTCGCGGTGTTGATAAATGATATGTTTTTTATTTTTAGAAAAAAAAACATACGTTTAAACTAATGTTAAACACTTCCTCACTCACAATTGATTCTGTGATACGATTATTAACATATTTTAACACGATCTAATATTTAACACGAAATGGCTTTTTATTGTCAAATGTACCTTGCTTTCGTATTCTATATTGTTCTCTCTGATCCTGCATTGTTATTCACCAGCTTTAACTTTAAGATACTTAGCCTAAAAACCATTAATGCATTTTGTTTTCACCGTTAATGTACGTCAATGTTGTCCTCTTATAGGATAACTATATGCTTTTATGAGGTAAATAAAAAATAAAGGATCTATATTCAATAGCAACATACATATGTTTTCTCAACCAAATGTAGTATTGAGTAAGTCTAAAAAACAGTTGATATATCTTTAGATGTTTCATACAATCCCAACTCTATGCGAATCTGAAATTTTCAATATCTATCTTCCTTTATTTGAAAATGTAGTCATGTATATCATGGGCTACAAACACATATTAATACATTCACTAACAACAAAAAACAAAAATTTACATATAACAGTTATATAAATAACACTTGTTTAACGATAAAAAAAAGTACAGACCTTAGTGAATTAATGTTGTAGCTCAACATTTTTAAAGTCGTTAAAAATGGATTGCACTACTACATGACAAATTAAAGCGACATATTAGCTTTTTAAAGTTCCAAGTCCTTTGTCAGTTCCGTACCGATATCCGCTGGCATAGAGTCAGCATCATTCATCATTCCTTAATGAATACCCTGAAAAGAAACATGAAGATTATATTAATGAACCATATACCAACGAAAGATTTTACTTACCAGCTTCAAGCTTGCTTGCATACAACCAACCAGTTTGAACGCTCAAATAAGTGCAAGCAACCGAACCAAAGTGTCAAGCAAAAACTGAAAACGTAGTTCTAGATTCAACTTATAAACATAAACATGTATTTTGTTAAAGGATTTCATGACAACAATATCTAATACCAATTTAAGCTCATATCAACTCAACTGAAAAAAGATTTTAACGCTTATAAACATAATACCCATAGAGATGAACATTGTAAAACACAAAATCGAATGATTTAGTTGAATCATGTACTACATTCAAAACCACCTGCAATTTTCACATAACATCTCCTGTTGTGCACAAAAAACCTGAACCCGAAAAAGATACCTAACCGGAAAAAAATACCCAAACCCGACGGTACCCTACCTATTGGGTCATGTGGTATAACCTTCAGCTAAAAAAACTGAAAAATAACCTAAAACCAGTTATAGTGAATGCCTGTAGGGTTTTTTGAATACCCAAAATCCACATACATGTGCAACATAGCCCCTTAAAAACCCCATCTATATCCAAAAAATACCAAAAGAAAAACCAAAAAAACCCTGGTTTCTGAATTTTTTTCGTACCTGAAAATAAGGCATTACAATACCAAGGAATAGGGTACCTGGTTCCATACCCTACCTGTAACCGGTGACACCGTGTACGGATTTTCAGGCCATATCCAGACCCAAACCTGTCTCGGTTATTGTCAATACTCGAAAAATACCATACCCGGTCATATTCGTACATGTGTCCATACCTGGACCCAGATATTGAAAAAACCCGATTTTATGCACCTCTAATCACATCTATACTTTCCGCTTGGTTGCAACGAATAATACAATAAGCATAAACAGTGGCGGATCTAGAAAATCCGCCAAGCGGTAACGTTTTATAAAAAAACGGTAACAAAATCGAAAAAACGTCAAATTTTTCCAAAATTTACACTACAGCCCGAGCGCCAAGCCGTAGCGGGGGTTGCCCCTAGTTATACACTAGGTCCGCCACTAGCATAAAACACATATATATTGTTCGTTTATCTACTGTAAATTGATGGTTCACTTTAGCACATATACAAAGTTAGTGCATAGGGTCTACTTACTATGGGTAATCATAGCAATAAATAGAATGTATGGAAGATAAATATATCCTTTACGGTTTACATACCTCGTGTGAAACAATTATGACGGTGGCATCTGAGAATAGTCTAAGAAAAGCTTAATATCCACTCCCGATGCCAAAGAAACATGAAATGTACCATATGATTTCGTTACAGCTTCAAAATTGAGGAAATCTTTGGTCAATGCTTGTTTCAATATAATAGCATCCCATTTCTCTTGGATCATGCCATCAAAGCAGCACTACACTCTAGCATAATTTTCAATAATCAAACACAACAATTTTAAATTCAAAATTCACTTCCAATCTAATTATCTCTCTAAAAGATCAATATAAAGAATAAACCCAGCCTTGTAAAGATAGCTATTCTTATCAATTTTGAGATTCCAAACTTTTATGTGTGACTCATAATGGTCAAAATTTTACTCACTAACGGTCCCTCTAACTTGCCACTAAGTTCATTTTATTAAAGTGTTTCATACCAAATGTTTTGCATTTATGTTTTTCATTCAAAGTCCGTATAACAATAAACCTTTAAATAACTTAAAGATCTTAATCATACAACAATAGTTAATGTAATTTAATAAATAAATAACATCTGGCGTTTGATCCATTTACCTTCAACCATGTAATCATACAACTTGGTATGTTATTAAAGGATATACATTCAATAATGAAAATTTCTTTTCTATCATATATAGTAATATTTTTAATTATTTCAAATATCATCCTGATAATTACCCTCACTACAATTATTGCCCATGCTTCTATTTTAACTTATACCAAAATGAATGTCCACTTTGAAGACTGGATAGTTATACTTTAATAAATTTCCCAGTTTACCCTTAATTGCCTTCATAGATATACAATGCAAGTTTTTTTAATAGAGTTGGCCTTCTATTAAGTGCCAACAGAATTACATTAGTTATGCATATCTTAAACTATATTTTTCTTTAATCGTTTGTGTGGATAATTTTGGGTCAGATGTAGTAGTTTTGTTATTGATTATCAAGCCTAAAACCGATGTATTTCATTAATGAGTAAAAAAAAAAGATTTTACAAAAAGATACCAAAGTAGCAAATCACAAACCTGGATCGGGATTGTGAACTATTGTAGCATTCTTTCTGTAAGACACCCGTTCACAAAATAAATAAAATAACAATTTTATTAATCGCGATTCTGATTACAATACACAAAATGGCTAGAGCCAAAAAGAAGGAAAAACAAAGAAATGTAAACTAAAGAAAAACATATTACAAAGAAATAAAGGAACACTAAAACAAATAGTGACTGAGGCACGTGAAGATCACGCTTCCCTTAAAACAGATTTCGGGCCACCTAGGTGAACCCGTCTGCTTCCTAGGGTACAACAGCCTAAGCAGATTGTACTGCTGGGATTAGCCTAGCACTCGAAAGTATACCTGAAACAAGAGTGCGCAGAAAATCGAATTTAGGGAATTCGTTTGTGTGTGTTGTATCAACCATACGATTTCTGAGTTCTGATATATAAAACAAAGCACAAAGCTTTGTATATAACAACTGAACAAAATTTGAAATGATCAGTCCCTATTGAATACATAATTCAATAAAAATAACCTCTAGAATTCGATTACACAATGAATTCTGAGACTTAATCACTTGTCAGTTAGAACTTGAAAAGTCTCTAGCTGACCACACCAAGACCCATCTAAAAAATGCTAAAGGCGGCTCCAAGCAGCTCGCGGCGATGCGAGCGTGCGAAGTGCAAAGTGCGCTATTAAAGCGCCACATTGCGCCCACCGCCCTCGTCCCGTCCCGTGCCCGGGCGCGGGCGCGGCGCGTGCGCGTGTCGGATGCTTCGCACCCTCCTGGCTGCCACTGGGTGTGAGTTGTCATACAAGAATACATTCGTGTAGAGAATTCTAATTATAAATCTACAAAAGATTTATCTCTCCACCAATGTGGGACAATCACAATTCCCCACACATTAAGGTTCCAACACAAAATTAAAGCTTATGATCTCTCATTCAATTGCTTTAATCACTAAATAATTATTATATTAATTATTAATATAATATTATTTTTCATTAATTTCCAACAATCCCCCACATGAATAGAGATCATCCCACACACTCAAGTGTCACGAAAAATTTCAGCGGTCAAGTAATATAGGATAGGTTGGTTTCCCTTTGAACCCTCCTTTGTGACATATACTTAGTCTCCTAGAGATTAGTAGACGCGACGTCCTTGAACCAACCCCTTTTTTTACGTAGACGTAATTACACATCACGCATTACTCTTCCTGGTCTGGCTAACCCCTCATAGTTGTGTCCGTTATGGTCATGGAACACCATCCTGGTTCTGCGAGAGCTCTAGGAATTGTGACCCCAATTCCATTCGAAGCGACCCCACTTCTCTCTAACATAGGTGATTTACAAATCATTAAAAGCCATATGCTTAACCACTCTTGATATCACTGATTTCATGTAGGAATGGACTAGGAAGTTTGTAACTCCCTTTTGTAAATTGATGTACTCCCCCACAGTGACCTTACCTCGTACAGTTAGGTGGTCCTATTGAGGCTAGATCATGGGATCTCCAATCTTCTAGATATGTTTTCCGTTGTACAAACTTACTCCAAGGGCTTTAGTCCCATTCCCATCGACGACTTATGTACTACCTCTCTGCTTAAGCCTTTTGTAAGCGGATCTGCAATGTTATCCTTTGACTTCACATAGTCAATCGTGATAACTCCAGTTGAGAGTGGTTGTCGTATCGTGTTATGCCGACGTCGTATGTGCCTTGATCTGCCATTATTCATTGCATTTTGAGCTCTACCAATAGCTGATTGGCAATCACAATATATGCAGATGGCCGTCACAGGCTTAGGCCATCTTGGAACATATTCCAAGAATTGACGTAACCATTCTGCCTCTTCTCCAGCTTTATCTAACGCGATAAACGCAGATTCCATCGTGGATCTAGCTATAAGAGTTTGCTTGGACGACTTCCAAGAAATAGCTGCACCTCAAAGGGTAAACACATATCCACTTGTAGATCTAGAATCTTTCTGATCGGATATCCAGTTGGCATCACTAATCCTTCCACAACTGCTGGATTTTGGCCATAATGCAGTCCATAATTTCTCGTGTATCTCAAATATCTTAATAATCTTGTCATACTCTTCCAATGCTGTGAACTAGGATTACTAGTATATCTACTTAGCTTGCTCACAGAATATGCCAAGTCTGGACGAGTACATGACATGAGATACATAAGACTGCCAATGATCCTTGAGTATTCCAATTGAGCAACACTTCGCCTCTATTTATTTTTACAAATGTTGAGAGGTATCAATTGGAGTTTGAGCTACGCTCGTGTCCTCTTGATTGAACTTCTGAAGGATCTTATCAACATAATGAGATTGACTTAGCACCAAGCCAGTTTGGGTTCTATTGATCTTTACTCCAAGAATCACATCAGCTAGACCCATATCTTTCATGTCAAATCTCGCTTTCAACATGTCTTTAGTAGACCTGATCATCACTCCCAATGATAAGCATATCATCTACATAAAGGCATAAGATCACATAACCTTTAGAAGTGTCCTTCACATAGACACATTTATCGCATTCATTTATTTTGAAACCATTGTTAAGCATAACTTGGTCAAAATTTTGATGCCATTGTTTCGGAGCTTGCTTCAAACCATATAATGACTTGACGAATTTACACACTTTGCCCTCTTGGCCAGGAGCAGAGAAACCCTCTGGTTGCTCCATGTAAATCTCTTCCTCTAATTCCCCGTTGAGAAATGCGGTTTTTACATCCATTTGATGTATTTCCAAGTTTCTCAAAGATGCTATTGCAAGCACCAACCTAATAGAGGTTATTCTAGTCACAGGCGAGTATGTGTCAAAATAGTCAAGACCTTCCTTTTGTCTAAACCCTTTGATCACAAGCCTTGCCTTATACTTGTCGACAGAGCCACCCGCTTTCATCTTTTTCTTAAATATCCATCGATATCCAAGTGGCTTGCACCCTGGTGGAAGATCCACTAACTTCCAAGTATGATTCTGCAAGATAGAATCAATTTCACTGTTGATGGCTTCTTTCCATTGAGGTCCATTTGAAGAGGTGACTGCTTCTCGATAGGTTTGAGGTTCACTCTCAACCATGTATGTAAGAAAGTCAGGTCGAAGAATTTCTCAATCCTTTGCCTTTTACTTCTTCTTTTCTCACCCTCTTCAACCTCTGATCGTTCTTGAGTTTCCTCTCGAACAATCTAATCAACCATTGTTGATGAACTTGCATGATTTGAAGAACTCGTATGAGTTTGTACTAACATAGGAAACTCTTCTTCAAAGTAAGTCACATTTCCTGGCCTTGTTTCTATGATAGAGTCCTTGTGCACATCAGGATTCTTAGATTCATATACAAGAAAACAATGTGAACTACCATTTTTGGCATATCCAATGAAAATGCAATCAACAGTTTTGGGCCCTATTCTAAGTGCCTTAGGGGGTGTAACAATCACCTTGACCAGGCACCCCCCACACTTTCAAGTATTTATAGGATGATTTATGTCCCACCACAACTCATGAGGTGTTACATCCTTATTCTTGAAAGGTATTTTATTCAACAAAAAATTGGCCGATAAAATGGCCTCCCCCCACATGTCCTGGCTCATCCCAGAACTTATCAACATGGCATTCAACATTTCTTTTAATGTACGATTCTTTCGTTCCGCAATACCATTTGATTGGGGTGTATAAGGAGGGGTACATTCGTGTATGATGCCACTTTGTGCACATACTTCCCCAAATGGTGAAACATATTCACCTCCTCTATCACTTCTCACACGCTTTATTTTCTTGTTGAGTTGATTCTCAACTTCAGCTTTATACAAGTTAAACTTGTCAATTGCTTCATCCTTAGTCTTAAGTAAGTAAACATAACAATATCTTGTATTGTCATTGATAAAAGTAATAAAATATTTATTGCCGCCTCTTGTGGGAATTGATTTTAAGTCACACACATCAGTGTGAATCAGATCAAGGGGTTCAGTTATTCTTTCAACTGATTTGAAGGATGATCTTGTTTGTTTGGCTTTAACCCATGTTTTACATTTTGTTTTAGAGTCAATGGCAAAATTTGGTATGTAATCTAATTTAATTAAACGACGCATCGAATTAAAATTTACATGACCAAGACGTCCATGCCAAACATTAGGAGACTCAACCAAGTAAGCAGAAGTACTAGTATTTTTATTCATGTTTTTCTTAACAGCCATTACATTAAGTTTAAACATGCCATTTTGGGATATCTCTTTCCAACAAACATACCACGCTTACTTAAAACAAACTGGTCACTCTCAAAAACCAAACAAAAAGAAAACTTGTTAAGCATCCAACCCGACACAAGACTCTTGCGCATGTCAGGAACATAAAGCACATTCTTCAAAGTGAGTTCTTTCCCAGAAGTCAACTTTAAAATCACATCACATTCTCCCTTGATATCAGCTGTAGCAGCATTTCCCATGTACATCTTCTCTTCTCCCACCACCTTTTTAAACGTATTAAAGAGGCTCTTGTCTGGGCACACATGGCGGGTTGCTCCAGTATCAACCCACCACCCTTTTGGCTCATTACCCACCAAGTTTACCTCCTCCATCATGGCAGTGAGGTCTGAAATCATGGCCACTAATGGCATATCATCATCAACCATAAGAGCCTTGTCACGTTTAGGCTCTTTGCATTGGTCAGCACGGTGACCAGTTTGTCCACAATTGTAACACTTCCCTTTAAAGGGACCAACCTTCTTCTTCACACCACCTTTCTTTGGCCCAAGGTCAACACCTTTGTTCTTTCTCTTGCCATTGAACTTGTGGCCTTTGTTACTATTGTGACCCCTTGAGGATTGACCATGTTCTACAAGGTTTGCTTTTGCTGAAGCTTCAACTTGACTTCCTTTGTGTGACAGCCTATTGTCTTCCTCAATACGAAGACGTACCACAAGGTCTTCAATTGTCATTTCCTTTCGCTTATGCTTAAGGTAGTTCTTGAAGTCCACCCAACTAGGAGGCAACTTTTCAACAATTGCTGCCACTTGGAATGTTTCACTAAGATTCATTCCTTCAGACAAAATGTCACTAAGAATAATCTGCAATTCTGAACTTGACTCATAACAGTTTTTGAGTCAATCATTTTATAGTCCAAAAATCTTGCCACAACAAACTTCTTAGTACCCGCATCCTCATCTTGTATTTGCGTTCCAATGACTCCCATAATTCGTTGGCAGTTGGAACCCTGAAATACACATTATATAATGCATCTGAGAGGCCATTCAACACATAGTTGCAGCATAGGTACTCAGAATGTTTCCATGCATCAACTGCACTCAAATATTGGGCATCACTGGTCCCTTCTGCAAGAACAGGAGGGGTCTCAGTTAAGAACCTCGCAAGGATCAAGGTGGTCAGATAAAACAACATTTTCTGTTGCCACCTCTTAAAGTTCAAGCCAGTGAACTTTTCTGGCTTCTCAGCATGATTAGCCACATCTTGGGCTGCTTGGGTACCAACTAATGGTCCCATGGTGGTGGATGTGGATCCAACAGTGGTTGATGTGGTTGCTTGAACATAGCCATTTCTGAAACAAGATACAAAAAATTAGTGAAGGCAGAAATAAATTGGTTTACATAAACCAATACAAACTACAAAAATTTGCTAATAAAAAAAAACAGTTTATAAAAAGTTTTAAAAACCAAAATAGTGAACGTGCTTTTAAAATCTGTTTTAAGCTTGTAGGACACCCGATCACAAAATAAATAAAATAACAATTTTATTAATCACGATTCTGATTACAATACACAAAATGGCTAGAGCTAAAAAGAAGGAAATACAAAGAAATGTAAACTAAAGAAAAACAAATTGCAAAGAAATAAAGGAACACGAAAACATATGGTGACTGAGGCTCGTGAAGATCACGCTTCCCTTAAAACAGATTTCAGGCCACCCAGGTGAACCCGTCTGCTTCCCAGGTACAACAGCCTAAGCAGATTGTACAGCCGGGATTAGCCTAGCACCCGAAAGTATACCTGAAACAAGAGTGCACAGAGAATCGAATTTAGGGAATTCGTTTTGTGTGCGTTGTATCAACCATACGATTTCTGAGTTCTGGTATATAAAACAAAGCACAAAGCTCTATATATAACAACTGAACAGAATTTGAAGTGATCAGTCCCTATTGAATACAGAATTCAATAAAAATAACCTCTAAATTCAATTACACAATGAATTCTGAGACTTAATCACTTGTCAGTTAGGAACTTGAAAAGTCTCTAGCTGACCACACCTAGACCCATCTAAAAAATGCTAAAGGCGGCTCCAAGCGGCTCGCGGCGATGCGAGCGTGCGAAGTGCAAAGTGCGCCATCAAAGCGCCACATTGTGCCCACCGCCCTCGTCCCGGTCCCGTGCCCGTGCCCGGGCGTGGGCACGTGCGCGTGTCAGGTGCTTCGCACCCTCCTAGCTGCCACTGGGTGTGAGTTGTCACATAAGAATCATTCGTGTAGAGAATTCTAATTATAAATCTACAAAAGATTTATCTCTCCACCAATGTGGGACAAACACAATTCCCCACACATTAAGGTTCCAACACATAATTAAAGCTTATGATCTCTCATTCAATTGCTTTAATCACTAAATAATTATTATATTAATTATTAATATAATATTATTTTTCATTAATTTCCAACAATCCCCCACATGAATGGAGATCATCCCACACACTCAAGTGTTACGACAAAATTTCAGCGGTCAAGTAATGCTGGATAGGTAGGTTTCCCTTTGAACCCTCCTTTGTGATGTATACTTAGTCTCCTAGCGATTAGTAGACGCGATGTCCTTGAACCAACCCCTTTTTTACGTAGACGTTATTACACGTCAAGCATTACTCTTCCTGGTCTGGCTAATCCCTCATAGTTGTGTCCGTTATGGTCATGGAACACCATCCTGGTTCTGCGAGAGCTCTAGGAATTGTGCCCACAATTCCATTCGAAGCGACCCCACTTCTCTCTAACATAGGTGATTTACAAATCATTAAAATCCATATGCTTAACCTCTCTAGATATCACTGATTTCATGTAGGAATGGACTAGGAAGTTTGTAACTTCCTTTTGGAAATTGAGGTACTCCCCCACAGTGACCTTAGCTCGTACAGTTAGGTGGTCCTATTGATCCTAGATCATGGGATCTCCAATCTTCTAGGATATGTTTTTCGTTGTACAAACTTACTCCAAGGGCTTTGGTCCCATTCCCATCACGACTTATGTTCTTCCTCTCTGCTTAAGCCTTTTGTAAGCGGATCCCAATGTTATCCTTTGACTTCACATAGTCAATCGTGGTAACTCCAGTTGAGAGTAGTTGTCGTATCGTGTTATGCCGACGTCGTATGTGCCTTGATCTTGCCATTATTCATTGCATTTTGAGCTCTACCAATAGCTGATTGGCAATCACAATATATGCAGATGGCCGTCACAGGCTTAGGCCATCTTGGAACATATTCCAAGAATTGACGTAACCATTCTGCCTCTTCTCCAGCTTTATCTAACGCGATAAACGCAGATTCCATCGTGGATCTAGCTAAAGAGTTTGCTTGGACGACTTCCAAGAAATAGCTGCACCTCAAAGGTAAACACATATCCACTTGTAGATCTAGAATCTTTCTGATCGGATATCCAGTTGGCATCACTAATCCTTCCACAACTGCTGGATTTTGGCCATAATGCAGTCCATAATTTCTCGTGTATCTCAAATATCTTAATAATCTTGTCATACTCTTCCAATGCTGTGAACTAGGATTACTAGTATATCTACTTAGCTGCTCACAGAATATGCCAAGTCTGGACGAGTACATGACATGAGATACATAAGACTGCCAATGATCCTTGAGTATTCCAATTGAGCAACACTCTCGCCTCTATTTATTTACAAATGTTGAGAGGTATCAATTGGAGTTTGAGCTACGCTCGTGTCCTCTTGATTGAACTTCTGAAGGATCTTATCAACATAATGAGATTGACTTAGCACCAAGCCAGTTTGGGTTCTAATGATCTTTACTCCAAGAATGACATCACTAGACCCATATCATTCATGTCAAATCTCGCTTTCAACATGCTTTAGTAGATCTGATCATCTTATCATCACTCTCAATGATAACATATCATCTACATAAAGGCATAAGATCATATAACCTTTAGAAGTGTTCTTCACATAGACACATTTATCGCATTCATTTATTTTGAACCATTGTTAAGCATAACTTGGTCAAACTTTTGATGCCGTTGTTTTGGAGCTTGCTTCAAACCATATAATGACTTGACGAGTTTACACACTTTTCCTCTTGGCCAGGAGCAGAGAAACCCTCTGGTTGCTCCATGTAATCTCTTCCTCTAATTCCCCGTTAAGAAATGCGGTTTTTAATCCATTTGATGTATTTCCAAGTTTCTCAAAGCTGCTATTGCAAGCACCAACCTAATAGAGGTTATTCTAGTCACAGGCGAGTATGTGTCAAAATAGTCAAGACCTTCCTTTTGTCTAAACCCTTTGACACAAGCCTTGCCTTAAACTTGTCGACAGAGCCATCCGCGTTCATCTTTTTCTTAAATATCCATCGATATCCAAGTTGCTTGCACCCTGGTGGAAGATCCACTAACTCCCAAGTATGATTCTGCAAGATAGAATCAATTTCACTGTTGATGGCTTCTTTCCATTGAGGTCCATCTGAAGAGGTGACTGCAATCGTCAATAGGTTTTAGGCTCACTCTCAACCATGTATGTAAGAAAGTCAGTTCCAAAGGATTTCTCAATCCTTTGCCTTTTACTTCTTCTTTGCTCACCCTCTTCAACCTCTGATCGTTCTTGAGTTTCCTCTCCAACAATCTCATCGACCATTGTTGATGAACTTGCATGATTTGAAAAACTCGTATGAGTTTGTAATAACATAGGAAACTCTTCTTCAAAGTAAGTCACATTTCCTGGCCTTGTCTCTATGATAGAGTCCTTGTGCACATCAGGATTCTTAGATTCATATACAAGAAAATGATGTGAACTACCATTTTTGGCATATCCAATGAAAATGAATCAACAGTTTTAGGCCTATTCTAAGTGCCTTAGGGGGTGTAACAATCACCTTGGCCAGGCACCCCCACACTTTCAAGTATTTATAGGATGATTTATGTCCCCACCACAACTAATGAGGTGTTACATCCTTATTCTTGAAAGTTATTTTATTCAACAAAAATTGGCCGATAAAATGGCCTCCCCCCACATGTCCTGGCTCATCCCAGAACTTATCAACATGGCATTCATCATTTCTTTTAATGTACGATTCTTTCGTTCCGCAATACCATTTGATTGGGGTGTATAAAGAGGGGTACATTCGTGTATGATGCCACTTTGTGCACATACTTCCCCAAATGGTGAAACATATTCACCTCCTCTATCACTTTCACACGCTTTATTTTCTTGTTGAGTTGATTCTCAACTTCAGCTTTATACAAGTTAAACTTGTCAATTGCTTCATCCTTAGTCTTAAGTAAGTAAACATAACAATATCTTGTATTGTCATTGATAAAAGTAATAAAATATTTATTGCCGCCTCTTGTGGGAATTGATTTTAAGTCACACACATCAGTGTGAATCAGATCATAGGGGTTCAGTTATTCTTTCAACTGATTTGAAGGATGATCTTGTTTGTTTGGCTTTAACCATGTTTTACATTTTGTTTTAGAGTCAATGGCAAAATTTGGTATGTAATCTAATTTAATTAAACGACGCATCGAATTAAAATTTACATGACCAAGACGTCCATGCCAAACATTAGGAGACTCAACCAAGTAAGCAGAAGTACTAGTATTTTTATTCATGTTTTTCTTAACAGCCATTACATTAAGTTTAAACATGCCATTTTGGGCATATCTCTTTCCAACAAACATACCACGCTTACTTAAAACAAACTGGTCACTCTCAAAAACCAAACAAAAAGAAAACTTTTAAGCATCCAACCCGACACAAGACTCTTGCGCAGTCAGGAACATAAAGCACATTCTTCAAAGTGAGCTCTTTCCCAGAAGTCAACTTTAAAATCACATCACATTCTCCCTTGATATCAGCTGTAGCAGCATTTCCCATGTACAGCTTCTCTTCTCCCACCACCTTTTTAAACGTATTAAAAGAGGCTCTTGTCTGGGCACACATGGCGGGTTGCTCCAGTATCAACCCACCACCCTTTTGGCTCATTACCCACCAAGTTTACCTCCTCCATCATGGCAGTGAGGTCTGAAATCATGGCCACTAATGGCATATCATCATCAACCATAAGAGCCTTGTCACGTTTAGGCTCTTTGCATTGGTCAGCACGGTGACCAGTTTGTCCACAATTGTAACACTTCCCTTTAAAGGGACCAACCTTCTTCTTCACACCACCTTTCTTTGGCCTAAGGTCAACACCTTTGTTCTTTCCCTTGCCATTGAACTTGTGGCCTTTGTTACCTTGTGACCCCTTGAGGATTGACCATGTTTCACAAGGTTTGCTTTTGCTGAAGCTTCAACTTGACTTCCTTTGTGTGACAGCCTATTGTCTTCCTCAATACAAAGACGTACCACAAGGTCTTCAATTGTCATTTCCTTTCGCTTATGCTTAAGGTAGTTCTTGAAGTCCACCCAACTAGGAGGCAACTTTTCAACAATTGCTGCCACTTGGAATGTTTCACTAAGATTCATTCCTTCAGACAAAATGTCACTAAGAATAATCTGCAATTCCTGAACTTGACTCATAACAGTTTTTGAGTCAATCATTTTATAGTCCAAAAATCTTGCCACAACAAACTTCTTAGTACCCGCATCCTCAATCTTGTATTTGCGTTCCAATGACTCCCATAATTCGTTGGCAGTTGGAACCTTGAAATACACATTATATAATGCATCTGTGAGGCCATTCAACACATAGTTGCAGCATAGGTACTCAGAATGTTTCCATGCATCAACTGCACTCACAGATTGGGCATCACTGGTCCCTTCTGCAAGAACATGAGGGGTCTCAGTTAAGAACCTCGCAAGGTTCAAGGTGGTCAGATAAAACAACATTTTCTGTTGCCACCTCTTAAAGTTCAAGCCAGTGTTTTCTGGCTTCTCAGCATGATTAGCCACAGCTTGGGCTGCTTGGGTACCAACTAATGGTCCCATGGTGGTGGATGTGGATCCAACAGTGGTTGATGTGGTTGCTTGAACAGTAGCCGTTTCTGAAACAAGATACAAAAAATTAGTGAAGGCTGAAATAAATTGGTTTACATAAACCAATGCAAACTACAAAAATTTGCTATTTAAAAAAACAGTTTATAAAAACTTTTAAAAAACCAAAATAGTGAACGTGTTTTTAAAATCTTTTTAAGCTTGTAGGACACCCGTTCACAAAATAAAAAAATAACAATTTTATTAATCACGATTCTGATTACGATACACAAAATGGCTAGAGCCAAAAAGAAGGAAATACAAAGAAATGTAAACTAAAGAAAAACAAATTGCAAAGAAATAAAGGAACACGAAAACAAATGGTGACTGAGGCACGTGAAGATCACGCTTCCCTTAAAACAGATTTCAGGCCACCCAGGTGAACCCGTCTGCTTCCCAGGGTACAACAGCCTAAGCAGATTGTACTGCCGGGATTAGCCTAGCACCCGAAAGTATACCTGAAACAAGAGTGCACAGAGAATCGAATATAGGGAATTCGTTTATGTGTGTTGTATCAACCATACGATTTCTGAGTTCTGGTATATAAAACAACGCGCCACATTGCGCCCACCGCCCTCGTCCCAGTCCCGTGCCCGTGCGCGTGCGCGTGTCGGGTGCTTCGCACCCTCTGGCTGCCATTGGGTGTGAGTTGTCACACAAGAATACGTTCGTGTAGAGAATTCTAATTATAAATCTACAAAAGATTTATATCTCCACCAATGTGGGACAAGCACAATTCCCACACATTAAGGTTCCAACACATAATTAAAGCTTATGATCTCTCATTCAATTGCTTAATCACTAAATAATTATTATATTAATTATTAATATAATATTATTTTTCATTAATTTCCAACACTTTCTCTGCCTGTCTGTCAACGTTGTTGTTGAAGTTTGAAGACCCATTCCGTTTGCAGCTTCTAAAGTTGGATTGTAACTCGAATCATGTAATTCAACCTACAATAACATTATTTAAAATCGAGAAACGATATACACTAATTTTCTAAAAACCATTGAACAACGTTAAAAACATATAGCAAACTATGGAAAAGGAACAAAAATGACGATGATACAGGTGAGCTTAGTGATGATGGCACAGAGTGACGAAGGGGATGAATACATGACAAACCAACAATCTCGCCATCGATTTCCTAGTAGATGGCAACGATTATGTGACATACTGGATGATTTTTAATGCATAAAACCTCCAAATATGTAGAATTTTGGTAATCATATTCGACTCTAGTTATTTATATGATGGTAAGTAAACGAAAATAGTCAATATCACCTTTACATTAATCCCAAATATATCAAGATCTATCATGTATGCAAACTATGGTAATCAGATATGTTTAGGCTTTCCTTTTAGTAAAGTTGGGGAGTCAAGATAATGCCTTACCGAACTGATGTGGAGCCTTGAACCATGAACTTTGTATCACTCTGAGTGATCTTTATTAGTGTGAACTACAATGTTAAACGATAATATGTTAATTAAAGACATAAAATTATGCAAATATTCTTATAAATGTGTGTACATATAAACTAATAAGACAATAGTGATCCGATTTTTAGTGGGTTGAACTTTTCTTGGTTGAACTTGTTTTTTACTCCATTTGGCCAGTTTATCAATAACGCATAACATGAACGTACTTTTTTTAATTAAAAGGAGTTGAAATAGCCATTAACTTTAAAATAAATTTTACATAACTAAAGTTACAAAAACTCACAGATTATTAAGAAGTTTCTTCAAGTGGCAGTGTATATCTATGAAGGCATTGTCTAGACTATATACGTGTCTATAAGACTATATACCATTAAAGTGGGATCACTTGATTTATTATTGATTGTTGCATTTAATTTACATTGTCTAGTGTTCTGCTAGGTCTATGGAAGGGTTTTTTAAACGAAAAGAATCATCTTCAGGGCCTAATATGGTTGATTTAGATAAGCTTCCTTGGGATCCTGTGATAGGATAAGAATTTTGGATTATCACCCTGATCAAAGAGATGAGATACGAGAAAGTATTGGCTTAATGGACCTTGTCAACCGCGTGGTCATAACTTCCCAACAAAATTGATAGGGAAAAAAAGCGACGTTTAGTCAAGACTTGGTTTGATGATTATGGTAAATGGTTAGAGTACAGTGATAAAAGCCGATAAAGCATATTGTTTGTGTTGTTACTTATTCGCAGATTATGTTGGGAACCAAGGTGGGCGTGATGTATTTTCACAACAAGGGTGTCATGCTTGGAATAAGGCGATAGATATATTTGATACACATGTTGGTGATGTCAATAGTTCTCATAATAAAGCACTTAAAAATGTGAGGATTTAATAAATCAAAATCAGTCTATTGCCACTAATTTTCATAAGCAAGATGATACTACGAAGAAAGCGAACCGAATTAGATTGAATGCTACAATTAATGATTGTAGACTTCTTTTGAAAAATGCATTATCATTTTGTGGGCATGATGAGAGCAAAAAGTCTATTTGCAAAGGATACTTCTTGGAGATAATGGACTTAATTATGCTTCATGACAAGGAACTCCGTGAATTACCAAAAGCGGCAGGTATTATCATATTATCTCCAAGTATTCAAAAAGATATTTCTAATTGTTTTGAAGAAGTTGTAAGTTCCATTTTAAAAGAAATTGGCGATAATGTTTTTTCTTTATTGGTTGATGAATCTAGTGACGTGTCAAAAAAGGAACAAATGTCAATTGTTTTGCGATATGTAGATGCTCACGGACTTGTTAAAGAGAGATTTGTTGGTCTTGTTCATGTTATGGAGACATCCTCTTTAGCCCTTAAGTCTGCGATTGACACTTATTTTGCTAAATATGGATTGAGTTTGAAAAGGCTTGTGCAGTTTGTGTAGTAGAAAAAGTAGCACTTGAAAGTGTTACAAATGAAGTTGTAATTGACCGTTTTCAAAAGATGAAATCACGTAGAGGACAATTGTAAAAAGATTTTATTGACATTTATTCTTTAGAGTTTTATTAAAGTTTGTTTTACATGTTTTTTTGTAAGAAAAATTTAACAACATTTGATGTTTAGAGTTTTATTGAAGTTTATTTTACATGTTTTTTTTTGCACCCCCTGAGGGAAAATCCTGGATCCGCCACTGCTGCACTGAATTCCAAATTACCAATCTCCCATGATATACAACTCCATCTCCACTCTCTGCAATAGCATTCTGTTTTGAAAACCGATTTATTGCAAATTCAGATCGCGTAAAGTTAACCGATGACCCCAACCCAACTGTGAAAACTCAGGCAAACCCACAAAAGGAGAAGGTGCATTAATCAGATCAGAAGCTGAAGATGATGGTTTATATAAATGGAAGTTGTGTATTAATTTGAAAACTAAAAGTAGTTTCAAAAGAGTTAACTTTTATTACAATATGATAATTCTCAGTTAAATAAAAAATCTGATAAAAATATGTAATGACTAATACAAAGATTTTTACGTGAGTGTGAGCCTGGACCCTGATAACAGTTGCATTTTTCTTCATTTTCTCCGGCTGGGATTGAATATCCTTCTTCCCTCATCGGATACAAACTTCTTCGAATATTTAGTGAACGCCTTCTTCTTGGACTTGCACCGGTTCTTGTAAAGTATCCTATTCACATCTTCACTCCTCTTCACATTTTTGCTCAGATGTTGGGCCCAAATAGTGTTCAAAGTTCAAAGCCCATGTGGCGTCTTAACATAGGCCACCACACCGATGACTACCATTGGATGTGTCTCAATGATGGTCACAGCCTCACATGTTTCTTTCTCGCACAGGGCCAAAAAAATTTTATCTCGCATAGGGCCAAAATTCTTTTTGTGATTTTCGGAAACGACCCTGTTTAACGGGCCTTTTGATCCGAAGATCGAGTCATTACTTGGGCTCATGGGGAAGTTATTGGGCCGAGTGGGCTTCAGGATGGAGAATGGCAACCTGAGAAGGCTCAAGAAAGGAAAATATTTAACATGATAATCTAGTTTATTTAGCTAAATTTTCTTCTATTTGTGGAGATTTGGATTGCTAGTTCATCTTTTTGTTTATTATAAGATAGGGTTTTGAATTGCTTTTAATTGGTTGATTATAAAAACTTGTAAGCTTTTTAACTTGATCTTTGAATCTTTCGGTTTTAATCGTTTGAAAAAAAAAATTGCTTGTTAGACCATGTGTAGTGGTACACATGAATAATGCCCCTACCCTTCAGCGTTTTGCGACACGTGACAGTCTAGTCAGCAAAGGGGCATTGTGGGGCGTTTTTCTAAAATGGGGTGTAGTGGGGATGGGGCATTGTGGTGTTAAACAATCAAATAAAAAAAACCATCCAAAAAATGTTATTGGGCAAACAAAACCATCCAACCTGTCATTGGCCAAAACAAAATGAACAAGGCGTGGAAAAAAGAACGCCAAAACAAAATTTTTGGAAATAACGCCCATGGGGGTGGTTTGGCAGCGTTTTGGGGTGCTTTTTTTTGGGGGGGGGGGGGAACGCCCAAAAAACCCTTCGCTACGAGTGGTTTAAGTCATTTGAATATGCTTGCATGCATTTTAATTTATAATGTGTTTACCTTAAAATATAGATGAATAATTTGTCTACCTAAAAATATAGATGAAAGTGAAGAGACAAAAGAATGAAGCCGTGGCTTGATGAACACTCGATGATAAAGAGTTCTTTTTCATGCAATTCTGCATAATGAATGAGGGGAAAAATCAACACAAAAATAAAAACAGATACATGGCCTCGACCGGGTTCGAACCGTAGACCTTCAGTGTGTTAGTCTGACGTGATAACCAACTACATCACGAAACCATTTTGTTCTCTAACGCTACATGTTCTCTTCTTATATAATCATTGGCTGACCATTTAGTTGAACATCTAGTGCTTCTGTGATATGATGTGGATATTGTATGAAACAGGAAACTTGATAGATGAAAAGAATATAGAGTATCATCAAGAAAAAAATAGGTTAAACAATAAATGATAACCAAATGGCTGTAATGGAAGGGAAAAAGGCACAACCAAAAATGAAATGAAAGAAGGGTTGTGGTGGGATTCGAACCCTTGAATATCAACATAAAGCATGACTTAACATGGGTTACATTTGTAATTACATACGGGGGCACAATGTCTGTGGACGACTAATTGGAGGTCAACAAAGTAAACCCTTACAACAACATCAAAAAATCATGTTAAACTAACAACATTATATGTTGCCGGTTGAAAATGTGTGTGGTTAATATTAGTGGCGAAGCTTGAGATTTCCGACCGAGGGGGTCAAAAACGTATATACACAAAAATTTCTATAAAACTGGGGGGTCAAAAACGTATATACCCAAAAGTTTTTATACGAAAACTACATACTCTCCACTATTGAGCGAAAAGTTCGGAAGGTCGGCCGCCCCCTCCCGCCCCGACTATGTTGCGCCCCTGGTTGAGATAGAAGTTTCAACATATACAAGAATTATACATCAAGAAGGACCCCGGGTGAAGACACACCAGTTCTAATTCGCAGAGGATAGAACCAGAGATGTAGTTTGACAAGAGGGTTAATCCTTAATCACTTCTAGATCGATTGTTGAGGATGTCTTGAGAGCTAATCTGCAAAACAATAACACCATGGGCTCATTACAAGAAGGAGAGGTGGTGGGTTCTTCTCGTAACCACCCTCCGACGTTAGAGTAGGTATCGCTTAAGAAGATTAAAGCAAGTGTGTGTTAAGAGTGAAAGTAGGAGGAATCAAATTCTTAAACCTTTGGAGAAGTGTGGTATTTATAGCCGAAGGATAGGGAGAGGAATGTGGGCTGATGGGTCGTGGGCCACATGTCACTTTCAAGAAATATCCACCTGGTCCCCTCTGACACGACTGGTAGTTTCTGCAGAGGTGGAGGGCGGCATGTGGGCTGATGGTCGTGGGCACATGTCGCTTTCAAGAAATATCACCTTGTACCCTCTGACAACTGGTAGTTCTGCGAGGTGGGAGCGACATGTGGGCTGATGGGTCGTCGGCCACATGTCGCTTTCAAGAAATATCCACCTGGTCCCCTCTGACACGACTGGTAGTGTCTGCAGAGGTGGAGGCGGCATGTGGGCTGATGGGTCGTGGGCACATGTCGCTTTCAAGAAATATCCACCTGGTCCCCTCTGACACGATTGGTAGTGTCTGCAGAGGTGGAGGCGACATGTGGGCTGATGGGTCGTGGGCCACATGTCGCTTTCAAGAAACTATCCACCTGGTCCCCTCTGACACGACTGGTAGTGTCTGCAGAGGTGGAGGCGGCATGTGGGCTGATGGGTCGTGGGCCACATGTCGCTTTCAAGAAATATCCACTTGGTTCCCTCTGACACGACTGGTAGTGTCTACAGAGGTGGAGGCGGCATGACACAACGTGTTTGGTTACATGTCATCGCCCAAGTGTCTTTTTTTGTCGAGTTTGTCATCAACCGTTACTGTAAATCATGGAGCAGCTAGTGGCGACAGCTAATTGGTGCTACCTCACTGTCCTTTTATACTTTTTGTCCCCTATACGAATCATCCATCTGGGGATTATTGTTGCAGGCCTTGCTACAGCCTGATTAGTTGCATGTTGCTGTCATGTGTACTATATGTCCCTTCCGAGAGTTGTCATGATGTTCACACGCGACTGTTCTCATGTAGGGGAACCCTTGAGCTAGCTGAGTGTTCGTTAATTAAATGTGGGTATGGTCTTGTGTGCGCATGGCCATACGCGTCGTTTCGGGACCATACCTCTCCACCTGGTAATTAGTTATGAAGTTAATGCAGGTTGGACATTTCAGATTAGTAAAGAGTGCATTAGTGCTAAAAGAAAAAAAAAACATCTCGTCAAAGGTTATCTCAACGTATGACTTGAAGAAAAATGGGCTTTCAGTTGCATCGGGTTCGGTTCGTTACAACTTACAGATACTGGTACTCGAAATAGCAATCGACATGTGTTTTAAATCAATCGAAAACCATAAAAGAACCCATACCAGTACCGATGTTGTTCGAACGGTATTGGTTCGGTTTGGTTCGTCATGGTACAAGTACGGTACCGACACTTGATACAACTTATAATACCATTAAATACTCTATCAACGAAATTTATATTGTAACGTCGAGAAAACTATAATAGTGAATACCGTACCGATGTTGTTGGACGAAATTGGCTCAGTTCGTCACGGTAAAATTATTTATTATGTTTGACCCATTTGATTTTGGAACAAAATTTATATAATAATCACGTGGATAAAAATAAAAATGTTAAAAAATTGATTTCAATAAATAAACATGTTGAAAAACAAAATATAGCCGAAAGTAACTATATTAATAAAAAATAATAAAATTTTAAAAACTGGAAAGCCAGGAAATGGTAGAGGAGAGCAAAACAATGATTCAATAATCTCTACATTTCCGCTATCAATACTTCATTTGTACATTGGCCTTAGTTACACAATACCATTTGTAAAATAGTAAAGCATCGACTATGTGTTATATACTTATATGGACCCACTCTAATAAAACGAATGGTTATTATTATGAGGGCCGGCCCTGAGCATGTGCCGGGTGGGCGACGGCTCAGGGCCAGAAACCTTAGAGGGCCCGCAAAAATCGGGATTAGAAGAGCTGTCATCGGAGAAGGGTCGTTCCGGAAAAAGTCCGTCGTCGGAGAAGACGAACTGAGGAGGGAGATTTGCAAGGAGGTGCCGTGAAGATAAACCAGAGGAGTCGTTGATGAGGGAGATGTGTAATAGTAAATAGATGGATGTTTATCTTGGAAATAAACAAAAAGAAAATTGCAGGTTTCTCGGGAATTCAATAGTTGACAAAAGTCTTTTAACAATTTTTAGTTTACATCCATTTTTTAAGTCAAATATAGTAATATTAAACGGGACAATGTCAGGTTTTCTTCACTTAACTTTGAAAATGTTAAAAAAAAACTATTTACATTCAATTTGCACCAAAATATAAGTTTGAACTGTAGTAATATCTCAACATTCAAGTATTTTTATGAATATATATATTTTAGAAAATACATATAAAAATTCCAACCTGATTAATCGCAAGTCGATATCCTATCGTCCGGGTATCGCAATATTATATACCAATTAATTTAGACGTGAAGGGCCCGGTTTTTCTATCTCGCACAGGGCCCAAACCTTCTTTAGCATTTTCGGAGACGGGCCTGATTATGATGTTATTTGTTTTTTAAATATAACATCCAAATACTAAAGGATATACACAAATGAAAATTTGCACCAGTTTTAAATGTAACATCGAAATACTAAATAATATACACAAATGAAAATTCGCCACCAGGATTTTATAAGCAAATTTGTTAACAACTCAACTGATTCAAACAAACAAGAACTCAATCACTAACCTAACCACTATGAATTTAATGAAATCATGGCATGTGTGACCAAGAAATTACATCATATGACCATATGAAAATTTGTTATAAGTGGAAAAGAAAAATCATAATTGGTTGCTAGAACTAAGAGCGTGCATATTCGTATCTGATGAAACCCCGTTTAAGGGCATGCTTGGCTTTCCTTTTGAAAAAGACTTTTCAACTAATTTGAGAATTAACAAGTCAGGATTTCCTGACTTATTGATTTCTTCCCTCACATCACAAGGAATCCAAACACTTAAAAAGTCCTTTTTACCAACAATAAATCAATAAGTTGGTAAAATAAGGAATCCAAACACCCCACTAATTATATACTCAACAAAATCATTAAATGAATTTCTTCTTCATGGGATTAGACCCGGGTTAGATTGGTCCAACGTTGTCCCATTTGCTTTATGTCGAAGAAGTTACCTTCCTCGGAGATTGTTCTTTACAATATATACATGTGGTAGTGTATCCGTTGGTGGCTACACTACATATGTTAGTATATACATTGTTTAGCATGCTACATGTGTTACTTTTACACTTTAGTATAATGATGCAATTGGAAGCGCAAACAAATGGTAATCAAGAATGCACATAACAAAACAAACTGTTATAATCAAAAGCTTAGAAAATCAGAAGCTTTGATCAATTGCCAATAGTAAAACATCAAAATCCAGCTAACCATGATGCCTAGACCCAATTATATTACTGAAGCATAGTTCAACAAGAAAACAACAAAATAGAGGATAAAATATTTAAACAAATAAAAAAGATAATGATCAAATCCCCCTCTCCTATGCAAAAAGTATAATCATACGTATAGCGTGCATGAGAAATATGGATGATTACATTAAATATTAGGTGTATCATATTTTAATCATAGGTATAGCGTGCATGAGAAATATGGATTATTACATTAAGTATTAGGTGTATCATATCTGAATATAAGACCATCTCCAAATATCAAGATTTTTGTAAAAAAAAATTCAAGATTATATGTAGTGGGAGGGGAAGATAATGCCCCACCTTAGATATTACTTGTTATATGATGGTCCAGTCAGCTTTTGGGCATTATGGGACATTTGTTTAAAATGGATATAGTGGTATAAGAGGGGTCGGGGCGCTCCGTGGTAGCACGTTGTGGCCGGGTGACCACTCGTGGAACACCGCCGCCACCCAAGGTGACCACGCGTGGTGGCCAAAACGCGTTGTGGTCTTCTTCATGTCTCTCTCTCTCTCTTCTTCCTCTCTTTATGTTATCCTTTGATCTTGTGTCTGATTCGTTTGTTTTGTATGAAGTTAGGGTTTTGGGTTAAATCCATCACGACTGATGGGCACCCCTAGTAAAATCCATCACTAGTGATGGAACCAAGTTTGATGAGTTGCAGAACTTGATTAGATGTTGTGAGTGAAGGAATTTCATCACTAATGGAGCGCCCCTACCCCCTTAATGCCCCATCCAATGATTACCTAATTATTATTTTTTGTTTTTTTTCAATCAAAACTAATGATATTTTATTAAATAAATAAAAATTACATAAATAATTAAACACAAACACATAGTACCATGTGGGCTTTCTCAGATAACGGGCACGGTACAAATTTATGATACCTTTAACGAACATATATAACTTTAAGCTAACTAAAAAAAAGGGATGCATGTAATGTTTATAGTATAGTAATGTACCGTGACAAAAATGCTCCAAGGTATCTAGCATTGTTTTCTCGACCATTTTTAAATACTCGCCGTTGATGTCGGTCGTGTTTCCATACGCAAGGACTCGTAGTGCTGAAGTACACTTTTGAGTACCGGTGAATCCAAGCGTCCCCCTCTCGTCCGGTTTTTGTTTAAAATAATCAAAGTTGTTTTTTAGGTCTCCAGTGATGCGTAAAAATAAACGTTTACTCGTCCGGAAACTACGCCTAAAAACTACTGGGTTTTTGGTAAGTAGCCGCTTCATTGAAGTAATCTTTCATCAACCGATTGTTTACCAAACGTCGATCTCGTTCAATATATTCTCTTGGTAAAATTTCACATTGAGGCCGACTACAATGCTTCATATACCACGCCACGAGTTCGAACACACTCGTAACCGCCTCTTGCTTGACCTCCTCATCAGTCGAGTCACCCTCATCCGCTAAAAACTCTTTGTAATAAAATTTGCAACGGACAACGAGGACATGGGAGAATCCATTTTTTATAGAAATGGTTTGTAGTTTGAGGTTGTATGTGTAGGTTTTGGTTTTTGGTTTGTATAAAATGGGGTGTAAGGTTAGTATATATATAAATGAAATAAAAAAACTAATATATCTGTTATTTTGACCGTTGGCAACGGTCCTATTGGACAAACAAATCAACATCAAGCGTTTGAAAAAGGACGCCCCAAGCAATTTTTTCAAAGAAAACGCCCCCGGGGGCGGTCATAGGGTGTGTTTGGGCTTTTTTTTTGGGAAAAACGCCAAAGAACCCTCAACTATGGGTGGCCTTATCTCTCTATTCACTCTCGTTCTTCCTTCTCTTCTTCATTTAATAACTCATTACTCACAAACCTATTCTCTCTCTACAAATGCATGCACTGGGTTTGGTCTAAATGCATTATGCAGTTTTCACGGTTCTCAACAATTTTCTTGGTAAAAACTGTGAAGTTGCTTCTTTCCCTTTTACTTTCCTCGGCTTACCAATGGGCGCCAATATGGCGTTATCAAAAAACTAACAGCCTATCATTGAGTGACTAAAATTGGGGTTGAATTCATGGAAGGCTTCTTGCCTTTCCTTTGGGGGTAGGCTCACTTTGGTCAAGGTCGTACTTGGCTTGCTTCCGGTTTATTTTCTTTCTATGTTCAAGGCCCCCATCAAAACGATTGAGGCCTTAGAAAAGGTCAGGGGAAGATTCTTGTGGGGAGGTATGGATGATAAAAGCAAGATTAAATAGGTTGCGTGGCGTAAGGTTTGTATGCCAAAAAAATTGGGTGGCCTTGGAGTTGGCGGCCTTCGGTTCATGAACCTAGCTCTGCTATGTAAGTGGTGATGGAGGTGGAAATATGAGTGTGACGCCCTTTGGCACAAGTGTGTTTTTGCCATACATAAAGTCAAGTCTTATGAAGATGGTAAAATAGCGTGCAACTCGATCTCGGGTGCTTGGCTCACGATTTCAAATATTTAAAATGATTTGCTTGACTTGGGCGTTGATCCGAGGTGTTTGTTTGTTCGTTCGGTGTCAAGTGGGAACCTCACCAGTTTCCGGTGTGATTCATGGGCGTGTAGGTACCCTCTCATGTCATCTTCCCTAGGCTCTATGACATGGAAATTCGTAAACAGTGCCTTGTAACTGATAGGCTGGTTCGTAATCCGAACGGGTCTTTTTGCCAACTTGGAAATGGAAGAAAAAGAGACTTTCTAATGTGGTTTTGGAGGAGATCTCGGATCTAGAAGACCCGCTGAGCATGTTTCCTTTTGGTGCTGATTCAGACACTTAGAAGTGGAGGTATGAGACTATTAAAGGTTTCTCGGTTCAAGCGGTTAGAAAGGTCATTGAGCAAGGGCAGTTCAACTCTGAAAGGGAGATTTGTGAATGGGTTAACTTGATCCTGATCAAAGTTCGCTGTTTTACTTGGAGAATTTTACAAAACAGAGTTCCTATCGCGGAAAATCTTCGCGCGGGGCATCTTGACCATTTCATGTAGTTGTGTTGAGTGTTTGAGTGTAAGTGAATCTGTGTCTCATGCCTTTCTCGACTGCTCGTTTGCCAAAGACGTGTGGAGGAAAGTGTCTATGTGGTCGGCTTGGGACTTTACGGGTTTTTCTACATTAGTTCAGATGCATGATCAGATTTTAGTTGATGCTACTGGTAGAATAAGGAATACTTTACTATGCATCATGTATTCCACGATTTGGTTGATTTGGAAGGAGCGTAATGATAAGGTCATTAGAAACATGGATAGATCGGTGAGCAGATTGTGTGCTGAGTTTATCTCCTCTCCTTTTAATCGGGTTAAACACAAATATAAGTATATGGACTGGGACTGGAATATTCGGGTCTCTGACCCGCTTCGCAATTTGTAATTGTTTTGTTGTTTGTTTCTTTTTTTCCTTTCCTGTATGTACGTCCAGCTCTTCGCTGGTGGCTTTATCCCTTTTCTTTGAATCTATTGTCGTTCTAAAAAAATAGATCTTAACCTAAGAAACGGAGGAAAACAGGTCAAATGAACTCCAATTTAACTCATTCGAATAACATTGGAGTCGGCTTGTCAAACCCTAATAAAATATATAGGTTTTACATTTTAGGGTTCCGAGTTTAGTTTCAGGATTTGACATTAGTGTTTAGGGTTTAGCCTTAGCTTAGTGTTTAACCGTCAGGGTTTATAGTTTTGATTCCAGGGTTTAGCTTAGGCTTGATGTAACACCTTGTAAAATCGTGTCCAATAATGTATTGAAACGTGTCCCTAATTCTAATGATGCTTAATGGTAGCCAAGAAGGGCCACTTTTGAAAAAAAATTAAAATTTTGAATGTAGAGGGACTAAAAGTGTGAACATGCTGAAACTAAGCCTCTGAGTGACCTTTAACAGTCCGAGAGCTTTATGATGTTCGATCATCCTCTCGGAATTGCCTAATATTGATCATTTAAGGCTTTATGCCACTAAATGTTAAAATACGAGGGTTTACAACCCAAGGGACTAATTCTGGCAAACTGCGGGAGTCCGCCAATTCTCGTAATTTGAAAACGAACTTCATATACAAGTCCAAATACTTTGTATTCAATAAAATCTTGGATTTTATTGATGAGGATGCAAAGGTGTCTATCGTTGTGCAATTTGGATCATTTTCGCGTTCGTTAAAGTGTTTTACACATTTTCGTGAAATGCGTAACCGAACAACCGAACGAACTGACATACACGACATTTTCGGACAAAATAGAAGTCACATATGCCTTAACACCTTTATTGAACCTAGAAACTTGGTTAAAAGGGGTTACGGGTGACGAAACACGACGAAACAAGTTCAGGGGCCAAAGCTATCAAAAGATGAAAGTTATGGGTGTGGCCGGCCAAGTCCGACTGTAGCTTACGGTTCAGGGACCATAGCTTACAGTTGGGGCTGCCAGCTATGTGTTTTTTTTGCTTGGTGACCGCTCCAAGCTTCCAAAACCCATCCAAATGAAACCATGGGCTTGTTGATTGTTTAGGACACTGTTAGGGGATGATTTTTAATAGGCATGGATCCCTTATCCTGAGATTAATCTGGATCAGTTATCCTTAGCGGGTGGTGTAGAAAGTCTAAGGATTAAGGATCCTTACTGTTATTTATAATTATCTAACAATTGTTTCCAATGTTTCTAGCTTGTGATTACAGGTACAATACGAGTCAAGACTAGTTGCAAGCGGGAATCTCGCGGAATATGCCATTATTCTACACATGCAATTGGAATGAGGGAGACGTTGTGACGAACGTGGATGCATGGCGAAATTTTTGGATACTTAGTTGAAGATATTTCTAGCTATGATATGAGGGGTATTGAGCTGAGTAGGAACACACTGCCCAACTCTTTCCGATGACATACGTCACTCGCAAACATTTTCTCTCGAATACACACACACTAGAATCCATTGTAACAATCTCAATACCTCCGAAGTTGTAATCTCTTTCATATAATATATTCGGTGATCGGTAGTTTCCATCACCCGAGGTTTTTTATGCCGGAGATCACACATCGATCAAGGGCTTTTTCCTCGTATAAATCATTGTGTTCGTCATTCATTATACTACACGCATTGGTCATTTGTTTATTCATTAATCAAGCACTCAACCTCACAAAATTGGTTACATTATCCTTATTGTGATTTTTTGACCAAAACAGTTTGGCACCCACCGTGGGGGCAATTGGTGCTTCAATTCTAAAAATTCTGTTCATTTCATTCATTTCTGTTCATTCCCATTAACTACATGGCTTCTCAAGGAAAATTTGCTTCAAGTGCCATGTCGGCGGTTATCTCATCCCAAACCAGTGCATCATTGCCTCCTCTTCCCCCTGCACCCATGAGGAGTGCAAAGAATCCTGAGAAAAAAACTACTCCTGTTTATACAAGATCGAAGACCTCCACTGTTTCTTCGTCTACAACTACTAACAATGATGTTTCTACTTTGATTTTACAGATGGAGAATTACATGGAGCAGCAGGACAAAACTAAGCAAAGGATCCTCAGGGAGATTGATGAAATCAAGAGGCAAAAGAGATCAGTGGAGGATCACTCTCCACTGATGGCCAGGTCATTGGACTTCACTTCTCCAGCATCAGCGGTCCAGCATTCCAGAGGATCCGGTGTTCAAATTCAAGGATCCTCCAATTACCAGCAAGGATCACTGGCGATGACACAGGCTCAAGGATCCTCATCTCAAGTTCAGGGATCCTACTTCCAGCCTCAAGGATCATCTATCCTTCAACGAGGGTCACTAGGGATCACGGAGCCTCAAGGATTCTTCTATGAACCTGGAGGGTCGCAAGAGATGTACCAGTCCAAAGGATTCTATGCACCACATCAAGGATCTTTATCTCAAGTTCGAGGATCCAACTTGTTCCAGGATCAAGGATCCTTAGGGAGTCAACCATCCAGGAACTTTGAAGTTCATACAATAGACTTCAGTCCTATGTAGATTATTGCCTCATCTGGTCCAATTGTTGCACCTGAAGTGTCTGCTTTTGGATATACTTCCGAGATACCGGTCCCAAACCAGTCAGGAGGTATCTTTTGTACTAATTATGGTTCCATGCAGGATACAAGAATCAATCAGGCTATGGTACGGGAGCTCCAAAAGCTTAAGGACATGATATCCAGTGTCCCAGGAGTGGTTAAGCCCGTTCCTGAGATCCCAGATTGTCTCGTTTTGCACCTCCTATCTGCAATGCTGAGATACCAAAACACTTTCAAACCCCCAACATGAAGCTATACGATGACACAACTAATCCAGAGGAACATGTGGCACAATACCGGGAAAGAATGGAGATCAACCCCATTCTAGAAAGGTTAAAGGAAGCCTGTCTTTGCAAGGGTTTCGGATCCACACTCACTGGATCAGCATGAAAGTGGCTGCTAAGTCTTCTTCCTTACTCAATTACTTCATTTTCTCATCTAGTTAATTTGTTTAACAATCAATTTTCATGTAGTAGATGTGACATCCCGTTTTTTCGGATAACTTAAACGCACTACTTCACGGTTATTAATTCGGAGACTTGAATTTGCACGCTCGAAATAGTTACGATAATTTAGTGAACTTGTCAAACTAATTACGTGCTATGTGTATGAACGTTTGTGAGTTGGTGAATATGTGATGTTCGATTACGTGAATTGTTTTAGTTACGAAATATATAATAAATATGTACACGAACCGAACCGAACCGCGACACGAACCAACCTCGATTCCTTGTGACTCTAGGAGTGAACCAAGTTTTAAACCCAAACCAACCAACCCCAAACCCTTCGGCCGCGTGCAACCCAAACCGCAAACCCATTCCCTCTTCTCCTTACTCTTGCGCCTATATATACAAACACATGCATGTTTCCTTCACAACACAAAAACCCTAATATCTAAGAAGCCGACGGCAGCCTTGCTATACTCCCTTCGGTCGCGAGCAGCCCCTTGTTCATCATCTCGGTCACAAACAGCCGCTCCCCACTCTTCTTCACGGTCGCAAACAAGCCCCCTTCTCGGTCGCGATCTACCTTCAAGCCGAATCCATTCTCATCCAAGTCTCGGTTCGTTATTCACCATTATTAAAGGTTAGGATTTATAATTGTTTGCAAGATCATATTCGGATTATATGTGTTTGAATGTAGTGATTATGTTGTTAATCGGCTGATTTATCATAGTTTGCATGTATGATTGTTTTCGGAACTCATAGTTTGCAAGTGTGTTTTGTTTATAAAGACTAGAGATATTGATTAGGTTTGCATGGATATGTTATATGTATTGATCTATGATTGGAAAAAAATCAGTTCTTGATCGCCTAGGTTCATTATATCGACGGTTTATGCGAATTAGTGGTGATAAAATGCTGAAACAGGTTGCTGAGTGATAGTTACAGCCGACTTCAACTGGCTGTAACTCGGTCATTAGTTGCCGAAAAACGGATATTCTGAAGTCTAAAGCGTAGAGATTTGAATAACGAATCTAATGGCGCTGGATTCATATTTTTCTGAATTCGTTTGATATTTTTAAGTGGCCAATTAAGTTCAGTGACTAAAGCTGTGGAAATCCTGAAATTTTGTTAGTTGTTTATCGAGTTGGATTTTATAATCTGTAGGGAGTCGAATCATGAAATTTGTACAGCAACTAGGTATGGAAATTTCCGGGCAACTCCCACTGGAATTTTGTTAATTGGACGATCGGTGATTTTTAAATAAATTCTTCCGTGGACTGCAGTCAGAAAGCGACGAATCTGACTGCAGCCTAGTATATTAATATTTATGGTTAATTGGTAAAGTATTAGGACTTGAAAATTTTATATAAATTTCTACAGTATAATTGTCACCTGCTGTAAAATAATTGGAATTTTTGGAACGTTGGAACTATTTTATAAAAATCCTAGAAAACAGCCGAATTATGAGTATGTAAGCTGAAACTTGATAACTTGTGAATGCGTGCACCAAAGTGTTGTATGGATTGGATTATGTTCATGATAAATTGTTTTGATTACTATGTTCACATGAGGATACTTGCATGCATGTTTGAGTGTTAGGAATTTTGATTGTGTGTATCACTTTGTGCGTAAATTATGTGTAGAATTTTGTATTGGTGTGTTCACACACTGACTTGAAATCAATTGGTTTGTTAGGACGCAATTAGCGGTCCCATCCTTTACGACTTCTTTGCTACACTAACCGAGCAACTAAAGGTGAGTTCACGGCCCCTAATTTTATCCGGTTTTAAATAACAGGGGAGAAACATGTATACACTCTTCAAACTCAATCTCTTTACGTTATACGAATTTAACGTCACATAACTATTCGGTAACTAAGTTAATGTTAATGTAACGTTATGGTCACTAAGCAGCTATATCACATAAGTCCTCGACAATCTCTCGGATCGTTAGTATTGGGTTTAAATAGCGGGGAAATTATAAGTAGTACTATTGGGCCCGACAAGCCCCATCCGAGCTAGTCGTGCTAGCCGACCAGGTATGGTCAACGGGTGAATAATTTGGCCTAACTTCGCCATGGTCAGTGATAGGCCTGGCAACACGGAGGCACAACAGTCAGCTTCGATCGCGAACACTTACGTGACATGACTTTAGGCTAGCTACCTATATATGTTAACATTGAACTTAATTACGAATCAACTATATTATCCCGGGTTGGGGATAATGGAAACAACAACTATATTATCCCGGGTTAGGGATAATGGAAACAACAACTTTATTTTCCGGGTTTGGAATAATGGAACCAACATCATTATTATTCCGGGTTGGGAATAATGGAACTAAATCGTTATCCCGGGTTAGGGATAACGGGGGAAACAAACTCATAACCGAACAAACGAATTTATGAAAACCTGTGAACTCACTCATCTTTAATGTTGACACTTGTTTCTTTACATGTTTCTCAGGACGCTAGGAGCTCTAGGTGCACTCACATGCATTGAACAAGACATCTTTTATCGAGTCTCATTTACAAACATTGTTTTGGGTTTTTCATTTGTTTTGGCGTTTGTGTTGGCGCCCGTTTCACTACTTATTTTATGCTTCCGCTCAACCATAAAAACTAATGCTTCCGCTAAACATTGGTAACTAACTAAGACAATATAAAATCTACGATGAATGGTTAAACAAATGATTTTTGGAAAACGTATTATCAAATCATATAGAGTCGTTCGACGTACTAGTGTTTCAGATTCTGGTTTGTTCACACGCCTCGCGGTAAAACTCCGCAAGTGGAAATTGAGGGTGTGCCAGTAGAACCTTTGAACGATTAACTAATGATTTGTATAGGATAACACAGGGCCGTGATGAATCTTAAGAGATTACATCACTAAGTTTAGTAGAGAATCCTTAGAAATCCCTAACCTAGATATTGCCACTGCTGTGGAAGCGTTCAAAATAGGATTTCTAAATGATTCCTCATTCTATGATGACCTTGTTATGACGCCTTGCAGGAATTTAGATGAAGTGAGGAACAGGGCATTGAGGTTCATTCGTTTAGAGGATGATAAAAGAATCCAGGAAAGACTGTCAGGATCCTCGAAACAGGAAAAGCAAGGATCATTCTTTAACAATAATCGATCTAAGTCATACTCTAATCATGACAACCACAATGTGCATGCAGTTGAACCAGACGAAGATGATGAGGATTATCCTCTTATATATGAATAGTGTTTTTCTGTTGATAACCATGAACTAATCCTTGCTATGCAGAATCTAGGTGACAAAGCTAGATGGCCTTGAAAAAATGAAAAAGCCATAGCAATAAAGACAAGTCCAAATGGTGTGCTTATCATGAGGACTTTGGTCATCTTACTGATGAGTGTATAACATTGAGGAAGGAAATTGGTTACCTTCTCAGCAAAGGATACCTGAAGGAGTTGCTCGGAAGAAATAGATCAAGGATCCAGGATGCTGAAAAGATTCCTGAAAGAGCTCCACCTTCACCCGCTGATGCTTAGATCATCAATTTCATCTCTGGGGGCTCAGATATATGTGGAACCTCGTTTTTGGCAGCAAAAAGACATGCCAAAGAAACAAAGATGGAGAATGGAGAAAGACCGGTTCGAACTTCAACACTGACCCAAGCAGAAAGATCCTTATTGATGGAGGGAGTTCAGTGAACATAACACAGTTGGATGTCCTCAAGAAGATGGACATTCCTGAGCCCGAGATCGTCACAAGATCATTGGTGCTAGTGGGATTCAGTGGAGAAACCAAGAATACATTGGGGGGACATCAAACTCCCGATTTATATAGAAGGAGTGAATTCTATCCAAAAATTTTGTGTAATAGATTGCTTATCTTGTTGTAATGTTATCCTTGGCAGGCCATAGATACATGACATGAAGGCAGTCCCCTCGTCATATCACCAATGTGTCAAGCTCCCAAGTCCATGGGGAATAGTCAAGATAGAGAGTGATCAGCAGCAGGCAAAGAACTGTTACACTTCTTCGATGAAACCAGCTTCCAAGTCCAGGGAAGCATAGCAATTAAAGTATCCTCCAAGAGAAGTCATGGAGGCTAGAGAACAAGACGTCAAGGATATACTGTTAAATCCTGAGGATCCTAAATCCAAGGTGTATATAGGATCCGGGATCCAGGAGAGCATAGAGCAGGATCTAGTATCCTTCCTGAAACGAAGAAAATCTACCTTTCCTGGAAGCACGAAGACATGACAGGTATCTCAAAAGATGTCATTACTCACAAGCTTGGTATTGATAGGTCTTTCAGGCCAATTCACCAAAAGAGGAGAAAATTCGCACCTGAAAGAAACGCAATCATCCAAGAAGAGGTAGACAAGTTACTGAAGGCAGGTATGATTAGAGAGGTAAATTATCCAAGGTGGCTAGCCAATGTGGTTGTTGTTCAAAAGAAAAATGGAAAGTGGAGGGTGTGTGTCGATTTTACTGATTTAAACAAGGCATGTCCAAAGGATCCTTTCCCTTTACCCCACATTGACTCCATGGTGGATGCTACGGCGTCATGAATTGTTGACTTTTATGGATGCTTCATCTGGATTTCAGCAAATTCTGATGGAACCATCTGATCAAGAGGACACAACATTCATGACACCCATCGGCATATATTGTTATATTGCTATGTCCTTTGGTCTAAGAAATGCAGGTGCTACATACCAAAGGCTGGTGAACATGATGTTCAAGGAGCAGCTTGGACACACAATGGAAGTCTACATAGATGATATGGTGGTTAAGTCCATAAGAGCTGAGGATCACCTGAAGGATCTCGAAGAAGCATTCAATATTCTTGACCAATACAACATGAAGTTGAACCCTTCCAAATGCCATTTCGGAGTTAAAGCTGGAAAATTTTTAGGATATATGGTGACCAAGAGAGGAATTGAAGCCAGTCCATAACAGATCAAGGCTATAGTGAACATCAAATCTCCTACTAACGCCAAGGATGTGCAAAGATTGACTGGAAGAATTACTGCCTTGAACAGATTCATTTCAAAATCCTCAGAGAGATGCAAGGATTTCTATGATATTCTAAGGAAGAATAAGAAATTTGAATGGACTGGGAAGCATGAAGCTGCTCTACAAGCCCTCAAAGATTACTTATCCTTCGCACCAGCTTTGATGAAACCTGAAGATGGAGAACCATTATCCTTATACCTAGTTGTCTCAGGTAAAGCGAGCGGTCCTAGTTAGGGATCATGAAGGTCAACAACATCCGGTATATTATGTAAGTAAAAGTCTACTTGATCCTGAGGCCAGGTATTCTCACTTAAAGAAACTTATTCTTGCTTTGATCATGGCTTCTACTAAACTTAGACATTGATTGAAACTCATACTATAATCGTAAAGACTAACTTTCCTATTAAGAATGTCCTCAGGAAGCCTGAGATGTCTAGCAGGTTGGCAAAATGGGCAGTTAAACTTAGTGCATATGACATCAATTATGAACCAAGGACTGCTATCAAGTCCCGGGCTCTAGCCGACTTTGTGGCTGATTTCAGTAGTGATCTATAAAGGGAAGCTGAGTTAGAAGTGCAACAACTTGAGGAGAGCAAGGATCCTTGGACACTCTTCACAGATGGATCTTCAAATGCCAAGGGAACTGGACTAGGCTTACTACTAAAATCGCCACAGGGGGACATTATACCCCAATCTATAGCATGTGAATTTCAGACTACTAATAATGAGGCAGAATATGAGGCCTTAATAGCAGGTTTACAATTAGCTAAACATATGAGGATCATGTATCTTCAAGTATTTGTAGATTCATTATTAATTCCAATCACTATAATGGTTCCTATGCTGTTAAAGGTGAAAAACTAATCAAATATTTGGAGATAGTCAAGAGATTGGCAGATTCTTTTGCTTTTTTCAGTCTAACACAGGTACCCAGGGAAGAAAATGCAGAAGCGGATGCCTTAGCCAATCTAGGATCCTCACTTAAGATGTCAGAGGATGTGAAGATACCCATCATCCATATTCTGACTCCTCCAATTGAGGAAAATGAAACAATGGAGATATGGATGATGCTGCAATTCTACCTAGTGATGATGTGCAGTAAAATTCAGGATCCTGGATCCTTCCAATTCTGAAACATTCAGAACCAAGAAATTCCTACTAGGGAAAATCCAAGAGCATTTAAGATTAAGGTATCTCAGTTTACCATTATAAATAACATGTTATATAAAAAGTCTCTTGCAGGTCCATACTTGAGGTGTATTGAGGATCCAGAGGTTTATGAAGTCCTAAAGGATTTTCATGAAGGAGACTGCGTGAATCATACTGGGGCAGAGCACTATTTTCAAGGATCCTTAGAATAGGATATTACTGGCCTACAATGAAAAAAGATGCTGTGGAATACGCGAAGAAATGTGATGCTTGCCAAAGACATAGCAATATTCTTCTTCAGCCAGCTGAACCTCTACATCCTATATCCTCTTCCTGGCCATTTATGATATGGGGAATGGATATAGTAGGCAAACTTCCCAAAGCACCAGGTGGAAAAGTGTTCATGTTAGCTATGACAGACTACTTCTCCAAATAGATAGAAGCTGAAGCTTTTGCCCAAGTCAGAGAAAAGGAAGTTATATCCTTTATTAAAAGAAATATCATTACTAGATTTGGTATTCCTTCTGAAATTGTTTGTGATAACGGATCCCAGTTTATTGGGAGTCGTACTACTAACTTTAGTGACAGCAGGGGGATTAGGATGATAACATCAACACCAGTCCACGCATAAGCTAATGGCCAGGCAGAATCATCCAATAAATCAACAACTTGAAAAAGAAGCTTGGATCCAAGAAGGGAAAATGGGCTGAAGAGTTGCCATACGTCCTATGGGCTGATAGAACAACTCCTAAGAATGCTACGGGTCAAACTCCCTTTTCTTTAGTCTTTGGAGCTGAAGCAGTGATCCCTACAGAGATGGTAGTCCCTACAGCTAGAACAAGCATCCGTGATCCTGAAACAAATGCTGAGAACCTGACTCAAGACTTGGATACCGTGGAAGAGCTTAGAGATTCGGCAAGGATAAGGTTGGCTAGCTATCAACAGAGAATGGCTGGTGCTTATAACAAAAATGTCAGGGTCAGAAGATTTCAAGTTGGTGACATGGTATTAAGGAAAGCATTCTAGATTACTACGAACCCTGCTAATGGCAAACTGGCACCAAAGTGGGAAGGCCCTTATCTCATTGAGGCTGAAGCTGGAAAGGGGGCATATCGTTTGCTAACTATGAATGTGATCTTCTGCCAAGAGCTTGGAATGCTATCCATCTAAAGAAGTATTTTATGTAAGGATCAAGGATCCTTAAGCACTCTAATGTTCAGTATAGATTGAAGGATCCTCGAAGGATATGTGATCCTCTCTTTGGTAACATTTTACTAATTCTTTCGTATTATATTTATTGTTTAAGGAAAGGGTGTGAAATTTTTAACATCTTTTATCAAGTTTTAAGCTTTTGCAGAGTTTGCTTAAAGAATCTAGAGGTTGGCCACCTCTCCAAGACTTTGGACATGTCCCCAGTTTAAGGTATCCAATACCTTCCAAGGTTTAAAGGTTTTCACCTTTCACACGAATTGGGTTTCAACACCCCGCCAGTAGCGCACGTTATCCAAGTATAGTTCGAGGCAATGGGACCAGTACCCGCTTTAGGGGCTGACAATTTCATTGTTGTTGGCTATATGTAGGATCCTAAGTATAATGGTAGACGTACCATACATCCGTTCCTAAGGTTTCTAATGTTTTCACGTTAGCCAAGGTTTTGGCATTTTCATGTCACTTACGATTGGTTAGTCGCCAGTGTGGACCGTATACTAGTATCCTAAGGTTTCTAACATCTTCACGTTAGCTCAAAGTATTATCCTTATTTTTGGGCTTGTCCCCAGTTTTTTTTGGGCTTGTCCCCAGTTATTTGGGCTTGACCCCAGTGTCTAATGGCTTATTTTAGTGATGATGGCTTAGTCCCAAGTTACATGTTATTACAGGTTTTCGAAGCTTGACGAGTAAGGATCTTGGATCCTGAAGTTCTGATAATTTTTATGCCTTATTATTTAAACCGTAAGTTTTAAGGATGAAGGATTCTAACTTGGATTCACTGGTATGACCCATTACTCAGCCTTATTTTTGTTTTTGATATTACCCTCAGTCTTTGACGGAAGCCTATATGATCCTTAATCATATAATGTTTAACCTTTTAAATAAAACTCGTTTTGACAAATACTTGATATTCTTTTTAAGAACTTATGAATTACTAAATCTGAACTTGCTAACAAGTAGAAGCATAATGATATTCAAATTAGAAAGGAACAACAACAAACATAGTCAAAAGCTTAAGTTTTATTTATTTATAAGAACCCCTTTTAAACGTTTGTCAAAATTGTTAACCCAAACTTCTACCAAAACACGGCACGTCTGTTTGGGTTGACAAAGGGTGTCCATGATAACGGGTCATACGTTGCAGGATATAAAAGTGCAGGAAAGTAGAGATGAGGGGCATAAAGGCTTCATCCTCCACAAACAGAAGTACCCATCCACCTTTGCTACCCCCTATTGTTCAAAGGATCAGTGATCCTTAACCCTAAAGCTATTGTTTAGTTACAAACGATTGCTGTTCAAATCAAAACATCACCAAATAAAAACAACGGGTCCTAAAAATGTGGGCTCCAGCCACGTCTAGAAATTTCCATCATCGCCCACATATGCAACCTATACCTCGGTTGCTTCACCACCTTCATCTCCTTCACCTCTATCGCCTCCTTTGCCACCAGTCGTTGCTTCCACCAGATCCTTCATGTCGTTGGGTTCTGCCTCCGGGATAGGCACCTGCTCAGAATCTTCATCATCACCAAGCTCCACCAACCTCTGCTTCCAAGCAGCCACATCCCACTAGGCCCTGTCAAAGGAAGGATCCACAGCTTCTTGAGCCATTTTGATCCTATCTTTGAGGATAGATCTGACAGCAGAAACCTTCGCCTCATCAGCAGCCTCCTATCTCTCTTTGTTTGCCCGGATCTAGTCCACTAGGATTTCCTTCTCCAGACATTTGACTTCCTTCTCCAGATTAGAGATCCTTTTGTCCTTGGCAGCAACAATTGTACGAAGCTCGACGATGTGCGCCTCGGCTTCAGTGTAACATCCGTCGAGAAACGGGTTTCCAAAACCCGCTTCGTTTATTAATCGAATATCAAGTTATAAAATTTCGTTGCGTATTTATGATTAATTTTAATTTTAAACAATACATAATTAATAAACATTTTAGAATTTAAAAACTATAATTATTAAAAAGTAAAAATAAAGTAAATAAAAAAAAGAAATAGGCTGCCGGGTTTCGAACCCGGGTCAGCCGGAAGAACAAAGAAACACCTAACCACTCCGCCACTTGACTCGTTTGTGATATATGATAAAACAATTAATACTTATAATAAAACTCAAAACTCAAATACGGTCATCAGCGCGCCCAATTCGCAGTCGCCGGAAATATCGACGATTTCGCCAATTGTCGACGGTTTCTTTTGACTAAACGCGTGCATTAACCTCGACATCGGTTATAACCGATGTCTAATCCCACGAACTCAGTCATAATTGCCGAGAAAACCTTAACCATGAATCAAGACCAAATTCGGACTCAATTCATCCTGATTCTTCCCTATAAATACACACCCAAGTCTCTGGTAATCTTTTCGCTCAAAATCGCACAAATTCTCGAAGAAATTTCACTCGCCGGAAATATTCTGTATTGCCGGACTTTCGCCGGAAAACCGAGATATACATCAAATCGGTAAATTTCTCGATTCTTTCGTTTTCAATCCATTGTTAGACTTATACTAACTTCAATCCTTCAACCAGAATCGGTCCCAGACGACGTTACCGGATAATCTGCACTCGCCGGAAAATCTCTGGAAATTTCCGAAATCACGCTGTGAATCGGTACAAACATCTAAACCTTTTGATAATCCTTGTTTAGTACCTTAATTGCACAACTCATTGATCAAAACTGTCGATTGGTTCACTCAGACGGAGATCGCCAATCAGAGCCGACGCCCCCTTGCCGGAAACCTAATTAAACACGCTGTTTTGGTACACTCTGTTCTATAATCCCGTTTACTATTACATTTCAACTAATTATAAGTTTTGATTATCAAGTTAAACAAAACAGTCGGAACTCTCTGATCTGGGTGTTTGTAAACGAAGAAGACGAAGTCAGAAATAAGTATAAGTATAATTAAAATCACATAATCAAACGGGTTAGACACACAGTCCAGCGGTGGACTGTGTGCGCAAACAAAACAAACGTCACGAGTTCGAATCTTGCAACGCACCGACTTTCCGAATTAAAACCAGTTTTTTAAAAACAGAATCAGAACAGGTCCCAGTATGTATATAAGATTAATATAAACCGTAAGTTAAACAGATAAGACACACAGCCCAACTGGTTGGGCTGTACGCTTACAAATCAAGGGACCCGAGTTCGATCCGGTTTCCCTGCAACCGGTTCAGCCACTTTAAATCCTTTTAATATAAATCAAATAAATTAACATTTAATTAGTATATTTATATAATTAAAACATAGAATATTTCGGGTTAGCTACGTAGCTCAGTTGGTAGAGCTGCGTGCACGCGTACGGGAGGTCCCGGGTTCGAACCTCACTCAGCGCACCAATTACCACTGTCCGACCGGTCAACGGACCGGTCAACGGTCAAAGTCAAAAAATTTTTTTATTTATTTAATTTAAAAATCAATTAAAAATACTTAAAAATATATTTTTAAAGTTAGAAAATGACCTTAAACTCACAAAAATAAATCTAAAAATCCTATTAAAATTGTTAATAAAATCCACTTATTTATCGAACCATTTCGTTATTATTTTAGGTTAGTGTTTCCTCGTCGATCAAATCCCAAAACTCGTGCGCATTCAACACCATCAAAAGAACGCACCCAATGTGAGTTAATCTCTACCAATTCCCCGTTTTAATCACATTTTGGGGTGTATCATGTGTCGCTTAATTATTTATTATATTTAAACACTTGTGCATTCATCATATCCACGATCAAATGTGTATCCAATATGTATCGATTGTTTGTGTGGTTAATGTTTAGATTAAATTTATCATTTTCAGTACATACATCATCATAGGCTCGTCTGTTCCCCATTACCTATGAGTAGAACGTGACGTTGCCAACATACGATCGGCTCCGTTTGATTGAGCCTTGATCTCACATACATCATCATAGGCTCGTATGTTCCCCATTACCTATGAGCGGAACGTGACGTTGCCAACATACGATCGGCTCCGTTTGATTGAGCCTTGATCTCACAATACATTATCATTCATGTAATATATTCATGCAAGGTGGTTTGTGATTGTTTGTTTATTTACGTTTGCTCACATATGATTATTGCACAATTTTTCCATATTAAATACAACAAGAAATCAATAACAAAGGTTTTTAACAAGGTTCACTCGCCAACTTTTGTTGACCCAAAATTCCCCATTTTTACACATGATACAGGTGATCCCGTTGAAGCAAGAAACATATAGGACGGCCTAGAAGAATAAATCAGTTTAGATTTTGGATTGTTTTATTTAAATTTTCCTTTCCTTGTATTGTATGAATTTGGCTTGAACATTTAATTTGTAATTTGAATTTAATAATATGAAACATTTTAGTAAACATCATGAACTTTGGTGATAACCAATTATGCCCCGACTCTTATTCCGCTGCGGGTCGGGGTGTGACATTCAGCCAGGAGCTTTCCTAGGAGGGCTTCAAGTTGGGCAATTTTCTGTATAAAACAAAATTTTTAGGATCAGTGATCCTCAAGGTAGAAGCTTAATTCAAGAAAGGATGGTCCTTACCTCGGCAATCAAGTCAGAAATATGATGTTTGATCTGGGAAGCATCTTCAGTTGGCTCACTTGGCTTCTTCCTCTTGCTTCTTGATTTGGCTCTGGTGGTCATGCTCTTAGCCGGTGGATACTCCTGGGCGCTGGCAAGCTCTGCTTTGATAGAGCGGGGGGAGATGATGCTCAGGAGTTCACCAAAGTCGAACTTAGTTGCCGATTTGGATGAGGATTTGGCGGTACCTGTGAAAATCAAACTCAGATAAGTATCTTTACTTCACCATTTCAATTTATAACCAATTTATGCATGAAAAAGGTACTTACTTGACATGGTGTAGGAAGCGGAAGTAGTATCCTCTAGATCCTTAGCTTTTGGGTTAAATGTCCTCACGGATGTGCTCAAAGCCTAGAAAGCAGCGATTCTTGCAGGTGTAGCAGGTAGATCTCTCAAGGCGCTGAAGTTGGTCACTGCAAAAAATGAGCAAAGAAGGATAAGTTATACTAAAAGATCTATTTCACTCTGTTCTAATGATCCTCTACCCTACCTTTTGTGTTCCACTTTTTGGGAAGTGTTGCCCATACAGGATAGAGTCTCTTCTCACAAAGAAGAATTGGTTTCTCCAGTGAGAGTCATTCTTGGTAATCTTGAGGAGTGGAAGGCGATGTTGAGGCTTAGGCTTGAAGATATAATGGTGAGAGCCATGCGTCACAAGATTGTACAGGTATGGGAGTTCGATGATGGTAAAGCTTAATCCCTCTTCGTTGATCAACTGCTCGAGAGTATACAACACTCTCCATAACATGGGCATCGCTTGGTTATAGCACATTCCGGTCTGGGTGAAGAAAGTTTGGGTGAACACTGGAAAAGGGTATGAATAGCCAATCTGAAAGGGTGCGACAGGGAAGCAAATCCAAAATTCGGATTCACAATCACTTTTCAGTGATGAATCGAAGGGTCTGAAATGGTTCCCTCCGGGAAACAAGAACAAATTTGGTCGATTTCGGGGTCGGTGAAGCGGCAGAGCTCCTCTGAAGGGTTTTTGAGAAGATTCTGGCTTTGAGGTTTGGGATCTTGTTTTTGATCCTTAAGAGGGGAGGACCGGGTAGCCATTTTTTCCGAGAGCTTAAAGAGAAGAAGTGGTAAGAATACAGAGAATTGAGGAAGTTAGAGAGAGAGAATACCTGAATGTCTTTGGTGTGAAGATTTAAAGCAGAGATCTTGGATTTAAATGAGAAGATTTCATCTCTATCTTCACCCTATATATAATGATGTTTGTTGCATGCTATCTTGTCAATGACGTCACTATTTGCAATGGATATATCCAAGTTGCAACGGCTAGTCCTATTCTAACGGAAACATGACTAATTTGTTGAGCATTTAATTAGTCATGTTTGGGGGCAATTGTTAGGGGATGAATTTAAAAAGGCATGGATCCCTTATCCTGAGATTAATCTGGATCAGTTATCCTTAGTGGGAGGTGTAGAAAGTCTAAGGATTAAGGATCCTTACTGTTATCTATAATTATCTAACAATTGTTTCCAATGTTTCTAGCTTGTGATTACAGGTACAATACGAGTCAAGACTAGTTCCAAGCGGGAATCTCGCGGAATATGCCATTATTCTGCACGTGCAATTGGAATGAGGGAGACGTTGTGACTAACATGGATGCATGGTGAAATTTTCGGATAGTTAGTTGAAGATAGTTCTAGCTATGATATGAGGGGTATTGAGCTGAGTAGGAACACATGGCATAACTCTTTCCGATGACATACGTCACTCGCAAGCATTTTCTCTCGAATACACACACACTAGAATCCATTGTAACAAGCTCAATACTTCCGAAATTGTAATCTCTTTCATATAAATTGTAATCTCTTTCATATAATATATTCGGTGATCGGTAGTTTCCATCACCCGAGGTTTTTTATGCCGGAGATCATACATTGATCAAGGGATTTTTCCTCATATAAATCATTGTGTTCGTCATACATTATACTACACACATTGGTCATTTGTTTATTCATTAATCGAACACTCAACCTCACAAAATCAGATTTGGTTACATTATCCTTATTGTTATTTTTTGACCGAAACAGACACATTTTAGGACACTTCTTGTCATCTCCTAAGCTCTCTTAACACTTGGAATGATCACAATAATCGTCCAAACAATATAAGTAGGTGTCATGTTCTTCCATTTGAAATTGCACCTTCTTCTTTCACTCTCCTCTCACTTCTGGAGGTTCCTGATCATTGGGGACTTCCTAAGAAAGTGCATTTTCATCTAAGTACGACTAGTAAGTGCTCCTTTCAGTTCTATTTCTGTTTATAGGCTTTTAAAAGCCAAAAGTCAAGCATTTTCGATAAACGCTTTGACTTTCGGTTTAGACCATAATGGTCCAGCCATTGTTCAAGTTGAACATGGCTACGTGATCGTAATTAGGTAGGAGATAATCCCTTAAAAGGGCACCTCCTAAGAATCACGTTTGCTTGGTTAATTGACGGGTCAACATACTATTGTTTTAAAAGTCAAACGGGTCAGTTGTTAAAATATTCATACTCTGAGTTTAGAAGTATTCTAAAATATGTCCTAACAATTAAGCAACTTGGTAATAATTATTGAACATGTGTAAACATGTTCGGCTCGTCAATTCCAGTTTTAGGGTCGGTTCGCAATCGAAAGTCGCGAAGTTTGACTTTTGCTTTGGCTTTCGATTATGAACCGAATTAGAATAGTATGTTACTGATTTAAGGTTCCGTTGTGATTGTAATATGATGTAGCATAACTCTCTGAGGTTATATTACAAGATCATAATAGTAATCCGAGTTTTATTCAAGTTTCCGTAATTATGCCTTACTTTGACTATTATGCCCTTTTTATTAAAATAAGGTTTTAAAAACCAATGAACTTTCAAATGATTTAGGTACTGATATGTTAACATGATTAACATGTTTTGATGTTACGAATCTGATCATAAACTAAATTTTTGAAGAGTATCGCAAATGATGCTTTAAAGCGACCGAAAAGCCCTTTCGGCACATAGAACAGTTTTAAACATAATCTATCATGTTAAACCATTACCTACCGATGTAAGATCGGCAACTCTCGCCAGCAAATTCTCCATCTGGAATTCGACAATGATTTTATTTCATTGATTTCTTTTTTAGCAAACTACGAATGTTACACTTTCGTATGATGGAAGCGCCATATGATGATTGGCTATATCTTAGCACGTCCCATAGATTTTTTTCATGCCTGGCCAGTATGAAGGTTTAATGCATGGAACCTCTAAGATCTCCCAAATGATCATATTGTACTAATATCAGCTTATAGTAAGCATTTAATATAATTTGGCGATATCACTGCCATAAGAAAATCGCTGATTTTATGGAGCCTATTTTATTATCATTTTCCTTCAAATAATGGGAAGGTCACATTTATTACTCCTAAGTTCTCAAACAAACCTCTTGGTTTCGTATTAGATAAAGGTCAAAAGCACATATTCCCACCATTGAGTGGTTAAGAAAGTGCAAATTTTCGTCCAAATATGAGACGATATATCTGAAATCTCCATGCATGGACAAGTTAGTTATTAAAAGTCCTATTAAGTAAAATTTTGTAATATCTTATCTTTAATGAAAACTTTTGGAATTATCCATAATATATGTATTCACTACACCCCTTTGTTCAAAGCGATCATCTCGATTTTAATTCAATCCTTATAAAAATTCCAAAAGATCTTCTTAATGTGTTACACCAGCCAAATGACAAGATCACAATACCTCGCCAACATAAATATGGTAGTTAAGAAGTAAAGCCTTCTACCATGATAGTTAAGGAATATTATCCTTTCTATCCAGAGGTGGTGAACTATGTTCAAGCCTCCAAGCCTATATGGTCAATGCAACCATGGCTATTAAAAAGTACTAATCTTGTCGTTATTACGACCAGTGAACAGCAATTGATTAAAAGTACTAATCTTGTCGTCATGTCGTTATTACGACCGCTGAAGGACAATTGATTAAAAAGTACTAACCTTGTCGTCATGTCGTTATTACGACGCTGAACGACAATTGATTAAATGTACTAATCTTGTCGTGATGTCCTTATTATGACCGCTGAACGACAATTGATTAAAACGTACTAATTTAGTCGACATGTCGTTATTACGACCGTTGAACGACAATTGATTAAAAGTATTAATCTTGTCATCATGTCGTTATAACAACCGCTGAACGACAATTGACAAAAAGTACTAATCTTGTCGTCATGTCATTATTATGACCGCTGAACGACAATTGATTAAATAAAAGTACAAATCTTGTCGTCATATCGTTATTACGACCGCTAAACGACAATTGATTAATAAAAGTACAAATCTTGTGGTCGTGTTATTATTATGACCGATGGACGACAATTGATTTAATTAAAGTGCTAGTCTTGTCGTCATGTCATTATTATGACCATTGAACGACAATTGATTAAAAGTACTGATCTTTTCGTTACGTCATTTATGACCGCTAAACGACAATTGATCTTAATTAAAATACTAATGAAGTCGTTATGTTATTTTGATAATCTCTGAACAACGTCCGATATTGAAGGACTGATTCTGCCGTCATGTCATGTTATAGACCTCTGAACGACATTGAATAAAGTTTAAACACGTCAACATGCCAACCATTGGCCTCTGAGTGACTCTTACAAACCATAACCATAGTATCGAATTGAGATACTAAACATATTCCTATTTCTGGAAATTTCTAGCATAGCGTTTAATACGCTCTTAAATTCTAGTACGACTTACCACCTAGGCTGATGGGCAAAGTAAGCGTACAATCCAAACTCTGGAAACATGCTGTGTGTGTGTATGATACACCAGAAAGCGTAGAACGCTCGCCTGTTGGGCTAAAGTTAGTAGAAACCAACTCTCTGGACCATAGATGGTGGAATCCATAGTGTATTCCCTACCTCTAATCTGCGAAGTGCTTAGTTGACAAGCCTTTGTCATGTTTCACCTTGAGTTTAAATGCAAGCTTAAGGTTTATTGAAAAACCTTGACCATTATGGACTATGAATTCAAAAGCTCCATAGAAAACAAGTTTCCCTCGTTAAAGTGAAATGGGATTCCCAATGTGGCCCAGGATACATTTGAGAGGTTGAATTCTAATACGGAACTAACCGTATTTCTCTAAACAAATCTCGAGGTCGGGATTTCCTTTAAGGGGGTAATGATGTAACACCTTGTAAAATCGTGTCCAATAATGTATCGACACATGTCCCTAATTCTAACGATGCTTAATGGTAGCCAAGAAGGGCTACTTTTACCAAAAAAATAAAATTTTGGATGTAGAGGGACTAAAAGTGTTAACATGCTGAAACTAAGCCTCTGAGTGACCTTTAACAGATCGAGAGCTTTATGATGTTCAATCATACTCTCGGAATTGCATAATATTGATCATTTAAGGCTTTATGCCATTAAATGTTAAAATACGAGGGTTTACAACCCCAGGGACTAATTCCGGCAAACTACGGGAGTCCGTCAATTCTCGTATCTTGAATACGAACTTTATATACAAGTTCAAATACTTTGTATTCAATAACATCTTGGATTTTATTGATGAGAATGAAAAGGTGTCTATCGTTGCCCAATTTGGATCGTTTTCGCGTTCGTTAAAGCATTTTACACATTTTTGCGAAACGCGTAACCGAACGAACCTACATCCACGACATTTCTGGACAAAATATTCATAATCTGAGTTTAGAAGTATTCTAAAATACGTTTTAACACTTAAACAACTTGGTAATAATTATTAGAACATGTGTAAACATGTTCGGCTCGTCAATTCCAGTTTTAGGGTCGGTTCGCAATCGAAAGTCCCGAAGTTTGACTTCTGCTTTGACTTTCGATTATGAACCGAATTAGAATAGTATGTTACTGATTTAAGGTTCCGTTATGATCGTAATATGATGTAGCATAACCCTCTGAGGTTATATTACATGATCATAATAGTAATCCGAGTTTTATTCAAGTTTCCGTAATTATGCCATACTTTGACTATTATGCCCTTTTTATTAAAAATAAGGTTTTAAACACCAATGAACTTGCAAATGATTTAGGTACTGATATGTTAACATGTTTAACATATTTTTATGTTCCAAATTTAAGCATAAACTGAATTTGAAGAATATCGCAAATAATGCTTTAAAGCGACCGAAGAGCTCTTTCGGCACGTCGAACAGTTTTAAACATAATCTATCATGCTAAACCCATTACCTACTGATGTATTATCATAAATAGGATATTTTGGGATATCAAGTCAGTTATAAACCGAGTTTACGTACGAGTTCTTGTATTATGTCCTTAAGTGACGATAACACCCTTATGGCACTTAAAATGGTTTTTAATCATGAATGTGATACAAAACATTTAACCTACTGATATGTTGTACTAATAATATATCCTAATCATATAAACCTGGTCATAACTTTTGTTTTGACGTAAGATCCTAATTATCGTCACTTAACGACTTAAACGCCCTTTTAGCGTGTAGTATGGTTTTAAACCATATTTACCGACCAAGACTTGTTACCTACTGATTTTGTAATTCATTTAAAAAAATTTTACGTAGGTACTTGTTATAAACTCAGAATCCCAAATAAGCTTTCGAAACTATGTGTGAAATGACCAAAATGCCCCTACGGAGCATAGTTTGGTCTTAAACTATATAACACACATATGTTTGATATCCTACTGATATTATATCATAAATTAAGTGTTTTCATGGAATGTTTACGGTCGTAACATCATATTATACGCAAGTTCCTTTTATACGTTGCTAAATGACCAAAACGCCCTTATGAGGCGTAGTTTGATTTTAAAACCTTAACGGGCATACAAGTTGATATCCTACTAATATTATAACTTGTTTAAAGTGTATTGGCATATGAAACTTGTTCATGACTCATGTGGTTACCCGATATCACTTATGTGCGCACGAATAGGCTTATGTAGCCCATTCACATAAGATTACCGAAACGGGTTTAACCTTATCATTTTCACTTCAAAATCCAGAATGTATTTTGTTTACCCATATTATACAAGTCCTGGTACTTGTTGGGTTTATACCACATTCTATTCGGTATACGCTTAATCTAGCGAACCTATTCTTAAGTATCGGGTCATACCTAAAAGGGATTACCTTTGGCACGTATACATTCTAACAGATAATAAATCTGTTCATTCCAGACTATAGTACCTGTCGTAGATAATCGGACTTGGGTCAATAATACTTAGACTTGCGGCTTTTTTGCTAAATTAGAATCTTATTGATCGGAAGCTAGCAAAAAGGTAAATACTCTTAACCTATTTTCCCTATACGGGCTTGGGATACGGTAAATTATTACCGCATGGTCGGGTAGGGGATTCGAAGACCTCCGTGTCGGGAAATTCAAATAACCCTTTTTAATTCGAATTGATTGACTTAAACATTGGCGGTTAATGCGACCGTGTCCTGGATATCCTTGATTCATTTAATTGTAAGTGGCCACGACCTAAGCGCGGGGTGTAGGAATACACCTGACAGATGCGAAACGGTTTATTTAATAATTTATAGCCTAATATGGGTTTTCCCAATAAGGGAATAAGTGGTGTGTCGGTTAATCATGAACCGACATAGTTTCTGGGCCCTCTATGTATTGTCAAGTTATGTAAAACTGATAACATGAGATATAGTTTGTCCCAAGCTATAAAAAAATTTCGTGTCTTGTGCACCTAAAATCAGATTTTTCTAAAATGTTTTCAAAATGAGTCGGTTAATTGTATTTATCAGCGAAAGCTGACGTATTTTCAAAAGAATGAACCGCAGGTACCGAACCTCATTATAACTGGGAATCTGTGTAGGCTAGAATGAAGTCAAGGAATTTGCAACCCTTAAGCTTAAGGCCTATGATGTCTAAAGCTCTGTTTATTAGATCCTGCCTATGGGCATGTATCGAAACGCTTGTAATACTTTCATATATTCAATCATTAATGATTTCAATACTTTTACTCTAATACTTCCGCTGTATATTATTATATTGTGATAACTGTTATCCACCCGTCACGAATATGCCCCTCCGGCCCACCGGAAAATGGGGATGTGACAGGTTGGTATCAGAGCTACAGTTTGAGTGAATTAGACACAAGCCTCTTGTGTCTAGTCTCATATATCACAAATGTTGATTCCTTAAATACCGAGTCTAGACCCGAATATTAGATTACTCCTATCGATATATATGTACGGTCCTTGATTTTATGAAAATCTGGAAATGCCGACGAGATGTTGCTGACAAGATAAGGAGTCTATGAAGGGTCGTGGACTTGATGATCTCTATCCCTGAGTAGCTTGAAGTTCCATATGGTGAATTACCTATATTATGGAAACAATGACTCGGATACGAGGATGCTAAACCTCGTCACCTAATATCGTACCTTCTAGTATTCTTGTGATATCCTAATATCATTTATCCAAAGTCTATCGTATTCGATAGACATTCCGGTGATATCTTACCAGCTGATTAAAACAGCAACATCTATAAAAGCCGTATCATGGCAACGATATCTATGCAACTTTTGCACCAAATTCTATTCTTTGATTTAATAATCTCTCATTTTAAAGAATAAACGAAAAAAGGAATCAGTTTTTCTGATTCATGCTTAAAGCATATAATCTCAAGTCTTGGAACTCGATTGATTCAAACCCATTTGAGTATATTATATTATATTATATAAGATCGGCAACTCTCGCCAGCAAATTCTCCATCTGGATTCGACAATGATTTTATTTCATTGATTTCTTTTTTAGCAAACTACGAATGTTAAACTTTCGTATGATGGAAGCGCCATATGATGATTGGCTGTATCTTAGCACGTCCCATAGATTGCTTTCATGCCTGGCTAGTATGAAGGTTTAATGCATGGAACCTCTAAGATATCCCAAATGATCATGTTGTACTAATATCAGCTTATAGTAAGCATTTAATATAATTTGGCGACATCACTGCGATAAGGAAATCGTTGATTTTATGGAGCCCATTTTATTATTATTTCCTTCAAATAATGGGAAGGTCACATTTATTGCTCCTGAGTTCTCAAACAAACCTCTTGGTTTCGTATTAGACAAAGGTCAAAAGCACATATTCCCACCATTGAGTGGTTGAGAAAGGGCAATTTTTTGTCCAAATATGAGACGATATATCTCAAAGCTCTCTGCATGGACAAGTTAGTTATTAAAAGTCCTATTAAGGAAAATTTTGTAATATCTTATCTTTAATGAAAACTTTTGGAATTATCCATAATATATATATTCATATACCCCTTTGTTCAAAGCGATCATCTAGATTTTAATTCAATCCTTATCGATCCGCTATAAAAATTCCAAAAGATCTTCTTAATGTGTTACACCAGCCAAATGACAAGATCACAATACCTCGGCAAACATAAATATGGTAGTTAAGAAGTAAAGCTTCTACCATGATAGTTAAGGAAGATTATCCCTCTATCCAGAGGTGGTGAACTATGTTCAAGCCTCCAAGCCTATATGGTTAATGCAACCATGGCATTAAAAAGTACTAATCTTGTCGTCATGTCATTATTACGACCATTGAACGACAATTGATTAAAAGTACTAATCTTGCCGTCATATCGTTATTACGACCGCTGAACGACAATTGATTAAAAAGTACTAATCTTGTCATCATGTCGTTATTACGACCGCTGAACGACAACTGATTAAAAGTACTAATCTTGTCGTCATGTCCTTATTATGACCGCTGAACGAAATTGATTAAAAAGTACTAATCTTGTCGTCATATCATTATTACGACAGCTGAACGACAATTGATTAAAAGTATTAATCTTGTCGTCATGTTGTTATTACAACCGCTGAACGACAATTGACATAAAGTACTAATCTTGTCGTTATGTCATTATTATGACCGCTGAACGACAATTGATTAAATAAAAGTACAAATCTTGTCGTCATGTCGTTATTACGACTGCTGAACGACAATTGATTAAATAAAAGTACAAATCTTGTCGTCATGTCATTATTACGACCGCTGAACGACAATTGATTTAATTAAAGTTCTAGTCTTGTCGTCATGTCATTATTATGACCGCTGAATGACAATTGATTAAAAGTACTGATCTTGTTTTATGTCATTTATGGCCGCTGAACGACAATTGATCTTAATTAAAATACTAATGAAGTTGTTATGTTATTTTGATAACCTCTGACAACGTCCGATATTGAAGGACTGATTCTGTTGTCATGTCATGTTATAGACCTTTGAACGACATTGAATAAAGTTTAACGACTAAACACGTCAACATGCCAAACATTGGCCTCTGAGTGACTCTTACAAACCATAACCATAGTATCGAATTGAGATACTAAACATATTCTTATTTCTGGAAATTTCCTGCATAGCGTTTAATACGCTCTTAAATTCTAGTACGACTTACCACCCAGGCTGATGGGCAAAGTAAGCGTACAATCAAAACTCTGCAAACATGCTATGTGCGTGTATGATACACCAGAAAGCGTAGAACGCCCGCCTGTTAGGCTAAAGTTAGTAGAAACCAACTCTCTGGACCATAGATAGTGGAATCCATAGTGTATTCCCTACCTCTAATCTGCGAAGTGCTTAGTTGATAAGCCTTTGTCATGTTTCACCTTGATGTTTAAATGCGAGCTTAAGGTTTATTGAAAAACCTTGTCCATTATGGACTATGAATTCAAAAAGCTCCATAGAAAACAAGTTTCCCTCGTTAAAGTGAAATGGGATTCCCAATGTGGCCCAGGATACACTTGAGAGGTTGAATTCTAATACGGAACTAACCGTATTTCTCTAAACAAATCTCTAGGTCGAGATTTCCTTTAATGGGTAAGGATGTAATACCTTGTAAAATCTGTCCAATAATGTATTGACACGTGTCCCTAATTCTAACGATGCTTAATGGTAGCAAAGAAGGGCTACTTTTGCCAAAAAAAATAAAAAAATTTGGATGCAGAGGGACGAAAAGTGTTAACATGCTGAAACTAAGCCTCTGAATGACCTTTAACAGACCGAGAGCTTTATGTTGTTCAATCATACTCTTGGAATTGCCTATTATTGATCATTTAAGGCTTTATTACATTAAGTGTTAAAATACGAGGGTTTACAACCCCAGGGACTAATTCCGGCAAACTACGGGAGTCCGCCAATTCTCGTATCTTGAATATGAACTTCATATACAAGTCCAAATACTTTGTATTCAATAAAATCTGATGAGAATGCAAAGGTGTCTATCGTTTGCAATTTGGATCGTTTTCGCGTTCGTTAAAGCGTTTTACGCCTTTTGGGAAACTCCTAACCGAACGAACCGACATCCACGACATTTCTGGACAAAATACAAGTCACACATGCCTTAACTCCTTTATTGAACCTAGAAACATGTTAAAAGGGGTTACGGGTGACGAAACGCGACGAAAAAGTCCAGGGGCCAAAGATGTCAAGAGATGAAATTATGGGTGTGGCTGGCCAGGCCCGACCGTAGCTTACGGTTAAGTGACCACAGCTTACGGTTGGGGCTGCCAGCTATGTGTTGTTTTGCTTGGTGCCACTCCAAGCTTCCAAAACCCATCCAAATGAAACCATGGGCTTGTTGGCTGTTAGGACACGTTTTAGGACACTTGTTGTCATCTCCCAAGCTCTCTTAACACTTGGAATGATCACAATAATCCTCCAAACACTATAAGTAGGTGTCATGTTCTTCCATTTGAATTTGCACCTTCTTCTTTCACTCTCCTCTCACTTCTGGAGGTTCCTGATCATTGGGAACTTCCTAAGCAAGTGCATTTTCATCTAAGGACCACTAGTAAGTGCTCCTTTCAGTTCTATTTATGTTTATAGATTTTTAAAAGCCGAAAGTCAAGCACTTTCGATAAACGCTTTGACTTTCGGTTTAGACCTTAATGGTCCAGCCATTGTTCAAGTTGAACATAGCTACGTGATCGTAATTAGGTAGGTAATAATCCTTAAAAGGGCACCTCCTAAGAATAACGTTTGCTTGGTCAATTGACGGGTCAACATATTATTGTTTTAAAAGTCAAATGGGTCAGTTTTTAAATATTCATAATCTAAGTTTAGAAGTATTCTAAAATATGTTTTAACACTTAAACAACTTGGTAATAATTATTAGAACATGTGTAAACATGTTCGGCTCGTCAATTCCAGTTTTAGGGTCGGTTCGCAATCGAAAGTCGCGAAGTTTGACTTCTGCTTTGACTTTCGATTATGAACCGAATTAACTAGTATGTTACTGATTTAAGGTTCCGTTATGATCGTAATATGATGTAGCATAACCCTCTGAGGTTATATTACCCGATCATAATAGTAATCCGAGTTTTATTCAAGTTTCCGTAATTATGCCATACTTTGACTATTATGCTCTTTTTTTAAAATAAGGTTTTAAACACCAATGAACTTGCAAATGATTTAGGTACTGATATGTTAACATGTTTAACATATTTTGATGTTACAAATTTAAGCATAAACTGAATTTGAAGAATATCGCAAATAATGCTTTAAAGCGACCGAAAAGCCCTTTCGGCACGTAGAAAGGTTTTAAACATAATCCATCATGCTAAACCCATTACCTACTGATGTAATATCATAAATAGGATATTTTGGGATATCAAGTCAGTTATAAACTGAGTTTACGTATGAGTTCTTGTATTATGTCCTTAAAAGACGATAATGCCCTTATGGCACTTAAAGTGGTTTTTAATCATGAATGTGATACAAAACCTTTTACCTACTGATATGTTGTACTAGTAACATATCCTAATCATATAAACCTGGTCACAACTTTTGTTTTGACGCAAGATCTTAATTATCATCACTTAACGACTTAAATGCCCTTTTAGCGCGTAGTATGGTTTTAAACCATATTCACCAACCAAGACTTGTTACCTGCTGATTTTATAATTCATTTAAAATGTTTTCACAGTAGTTACTTGTTATAAACTCATAATCCCAAATAAGCTTTCGAAACTATGTGTGAAATGACCAAAATGCCCCTACGACGCATAGTTTGGTCTTAAACTATAAAACACACATATGTTTGATATCCTACTGATATTATATCATAAATTAAGTGTTTTCACGGAATGTTTATGGTTGTAACATCATATTATACGCAAGTTCCTTTTATACGTTGCTAAATGACCAAAACGCCCTTATGAGGCGTAGTTTGATTTCAAAACCTTAACGGACACACAAGTTGATATCCTAATGATATTATAACTTGTTTAAAGTGTATTAGCATATGAAACTTGTTCATGAATCATGCGGTTACCGGATATCGCTTATGTGCGCACGGTTAGGCTTATATAGCCCATTCACATAAGATTATCGAAACGGGTTTAACCTTATCATTTTCACTTCAAAATCCATTGATTACCCATATTATACAAGTCCTAGCACTTGTTAGGTTTAATCCATATTCTATTCGGTATACGCTTAATCTAGCGAACCTATTCTGAAGTATCGGGTCATACCTAAAAGGGATTACCTTTGGCCTGTATACATTCTAACAGATAATAAATCTGTTCATTCCAGACTATAGTACCGACCCCAGATAATTGAACTTGGGTCAATAATACTTAGACTTGCGCTTTTTTGCTAAATTAGAATCTTGTTGATTAGAAGCTAGCAAAAAGGTAAATACTCTTAACCTATTTTCCTATACGGGCTTGGGATATGGTAAATTATTACCGCATGGTCGAGTATGGGATTCGAAGACCTCTGTGTCAGGAAATTCAAATAACTCGTTTTAATTCGTATTGCTTGACTTAAACATTGAAGGTTAACGGACTGTGTCCTGGATATCCTTGACTCGTTTAATTGTAAGTGGCCACGACCAACCGTGGGGTGTAGGCATACACCTGACAGATGCGAAACGGTTTATTTAATAATTTATAGCCCAATATGGGTTTTCCCAATAAGGGAATAAGTGGTGTGTCGGTTAATCATGAACCGGCATAGTTTTCGGGCCCTGTATGTATTGTCAATTTATGTAAAACTGATAACATGAGATATAGTTTGTCCCAAGCTATAAAAAAAATTTCGTGTCTTGTGCACCTAAAATCAGATTATACTGCAATGTTTTCAAAATGAGTCGGTTAATTGTATTTACCAGTGAAAGGTGACGTATTTTCAAAAGATTGAACCGCAGGTACCGAACCTCATTATAACTAGGAATCTGGGACGGCTAGAATGAAGTCAAGGAATTTGCAACCCTTAAGCTTAAGACCTATGATGTGTAAAGCTCTGTTTATTAGATCCTGCCTGTGGGCATGTATCGAAACGCTTGTAATACTTTCATATATTCAATCATTAATGAATTCGATACTTTACTCCAACACTTCCGCTGATATTATTATATAGTGATAATTGTTATCCAGCCGTCACAAATATGCCCCTCCGGGCCCACCGGGAGATCGGGGTATGACACTTAAGCCTTAGGGTTTAGAATTAAGGTTTAGGCTTTAGGGTTAAGGGGTTAGTTCGATGAATCAGTTCCGATATTGCTGATGTAAGTTTAATAAGAGTTTGTTTAACCTAATTTTAACATTTCTTAGGTTAAGACATTGTATAAGTAACCAACCCCTACATACTTATGTGTAACAGGGCCGGCCTGAGAAAGTGCTGAGTGGGCGACCGCTCAGGGCCAAAAACCTAAAGGGGCCCGTAAGTTATATATATATATATATATATATATAGGGGAAGGATAAAATGGAAACTTATTTGGGGTAAGAAACCCTAGAAACTCTATTTAGGGCCATTGATCTATATCATCCTACGGTTAAAAAAAATAAAGGATTAATGAATTAATTTTATTCCATTCATAAATAAATGAGGGGTATATTTGTCAAAACCAATTGAACATGAGTACAAATTATATATTAAAATATGGTTTGGATGTGATAGAATGGCTTTAAACACACAGACACACACAATCATCTTGTTCCTTCTTTCTCTTCTGTACATTCACGATCAAACCATCATCATCATCCATTCTCTCATCCTCTCTCTTTCTTCATGTTTCAATCACCAAGAACACACACACAAGTGTGTGTGAGAGAAGCAAGCCTGAATCGTTATTGTTAAAGAAAGAGAAACACCCAAAACACATACACAAGTGTGTGAGAGAAAGAGAAACAAGATTATCCTTCGTGTTCATGAATGTAACAACTCCAAATTTCCATTGTTATTTATTTCCGTGTACTTTCTGTTTTGTCTATCACTTGTATTCCGAGATTTTGATTTTGAGAAAGTTATGTTAATGGAATTATGTTTTGTGACATCAGTATCGCATTTAATTGCTTATTAATCGATAATTCAACGCGATCACAAGTAGTTATGCTACTATACGAGCCGAGTGTGTTATTGTTTAATAAACACTTGTGCCATCGCATCGCTTATCCCATCGCATCGCAAAACGCAGTTAATTATGTGGAATTATGTTTTATATATATGATATGTATGTTTATGTTATGGTTTGTTATCGCTAAAACGCTTGCACGCACACGTAACTCGCTCTCTCTCAAATCAATGGTAATATAACGCTTAACGCTTCGCTAAGACGCTTAATATAACTATCTAATATGAACCGAATCGCCAAACAAACTCTTAACGCGAAATAACCGAACAAAACTTGGCCCCTAGGTCAAGTTCGGCCGAACTTGTGCATCACAAGTTCGCCCGAACTTGATGTTTCAGCCCACTTTCTCACTTCACCCATAAATACCTAGCTCCTCTTCTCATTTGAACTTGCTGCAAGTTCGCCCGAAGGTCCCCAAAACCAAAAACCTTTATTTTCTAAGTAAGATTCAACCCGTTTTCAAGCTACAACAAAGTTTTACAACGATTTTGCACGCTTTGCCTTCGTTTTCATCAAATCTCTTCTGTTTACGAAAATCTTCATCTTTTTATACAAAACTTGTGTTTTTCACTTAGATCTATGCTTAGATCTAAGTAAAACATTTGAATCATCGATTTTACACAATATTCAGACTAAATGACGAATGTTTCGTTCACTTTGAAGTGGAACGAGGCGTTGTCAACCTAGATCTCAGATCCGGAAACACAAGGACGAAATCGTCACTTTGCACAAACTGGACTAAACCGTTCGAAACCTTCAAGTTCGCCCGGATTAGTCCGAGTTTCTGTAAAATGGCTAAAACTCGCTCCAAAAGACCTCTTTAGCCTTGGTTTTGCTCAGTAGCCTAAGGTTGTAGGGATGGACACTCGATTTCCTCAGGAAACGATGCGAAAACGCACGAATTGGATGCCAAAACAGTCAAGTTCGCTTGGAAGACATAAGTTCGCTCGAACTTATCACTAGATTGGTGACAAGTTCGCCCGAACTTGATCACAATTGACATTCTTTCCAGAATTCCAACCAAGTTCGCTCGAACTTGCATGGTTTCCAAGGAAACCAAACAAGTTTGCCCGAACTTGTAACAACCTCAAGAACATGAGTCAAGTTCGCCCGAACTTGTACTCCCCCAAGGTCAATGGCACAAGTTCGCCCGGACTTGTACCCAAAGGTACAAGTTCGCCCAAATTTGACTACTGCTCCGTCACCCGTTAACCGTTTCAGCAATTCAGAAGACTGATGCACTTCTGTTCGCTTACAGGCTATCCGGCGCTCTCCAGAACTCATCTCAGATCCCGCCTTATCTCCCAATTCGCACCGACAGTGAGTATACTTGAACCCGTTACACTTAAACGCACATTTGGGTATCACATATGTTCGTATATCAAGCAGAAACATGGCAGCTTCTGCTCCTGCCACCATGAGCGTCTTTTGCCACTACTCCTTTGCTCTTGACACGTCCATTAACACTTGTTGCAACCTCACAACACCCCTTCACACCTGGCTTGCCCTGGATCTTGATCCCCAAGTATAAATAGATGAAGATTGCAACCATTATTCTTGCACCTTCTCTTGTTTCTCCTCTCATCACTCTCTGCAAGTTCCTAGTCCTTAGGAGCATCCTACTAAGTTCTATTTTCGTGCTAGGACATTGTGTAATGTCCTTGACTCCCCTCTTTAAGTTTTATTAGGCTTTGAGCCAAAGTCAAAGCGTTGACGTAAAAACACTTTGACTTTCGGCTAAGACCATTACGGTCCAGCCAATGTTAATAACGAACATGGCTACGTGGTCGTAATTAGGTAGGTGTTAATCCCTCAAGAGGGCACCTCCTGATTACCACGTTTGCTTGGTCAATTGATAGGTCAAAGTTATATTAATAAAAAGTCAAACGGGTCAGTTGTTAAATAAATCCATATCTAGCAATGTAGGTGCTTTAAAATCAGTTTCAACACTTTAATAACTTGGTAATAAGTATTAGAACATGTCTAAAGTGTTCGGCCCGTCAAGTCCAGGTTTAAGTCGGTTCGCAACCGAAAGTCGCAAAAGCTGACTTTTGCTTTGACTTTCAGTTCTGACCCGATTAGCAACCTTAGCTACTGAAATTAGGTTGCATTGTAACCATGATATATTGTACTATAACCCTCTGGAGTTATATGACATGGTTACTTAGTAATCCGAGTGTTTATGCAAGTTTCCATATAATATGCCGAATTTTGCTAAAAGGTCCCTAAGAGCTTAAAAACAAAGTTTAAACATAAATAAGCACAAAATGAGTTATAAACTGATGTACCAAGTCATTGAACTTGTATTAAGGCCAACTTTCTAATCTAAAACCCAAGAAATGGTTATTTCGCATAGTTTACGCATTTTGCGACTAAATTACCTTTAACCACGTTAATTGCTTTAAATATGATTTTGTCCTAAAACTCTTTACCTACTGATGTAATATCATAATTAGGAATATTTGGGGATGTCAATGTAGATTATAAACTGGGTTAATATACAAGTCCATGTATTAAGTCCTTAAATGACGATATTGCCCTTTCGACACCAAAAATGGATTTTAGTCATTTTTAAGGAACAAAAACTATTACCTACTGATGTATTATATTATACAACATATTTTCATCGTACAAACCTGTTCATAACATCAGTTTCACTCAAATACCATTTAAATTATCATTTAGCAACCTAATCGCGTTTCGGCGCATAGTATGGTTTAAAACCATATTAAAGCATCAAGACTTGATACCTACGATTTTAAAACTTATTTTAAACATATTTACAGTAGGTACATAGTCTAAATTCAGATTCCCAAATAATTCGTCAAGTGATGTGTGAAATGACCAAAATACCTTTCAAGGCATAGTTTGGTCTTAAATTCTAAAACCACACACATACTTGATATCCTACTGATATAACATCACAATTAAACTATTTTTACAGTAAGTTTATAACCATTACATCAGTTTGCCCATGAAGTCTTTTATAAGCCGTAAAATGACAAAATGCCTTTTTAAGGCATAAATTGATTTTAAAAACTGTAATGGACCAACATGTTGATAACTACTGATGTCACAACATGTTTAAAGTATAATGGCATATGAAACTTGTATAGGAATCACCCGGTTGCCTGGTTTCGCTTATATGCGTACGGTTCGGCCTAAACTAATTTTCGTAATTTAACCGAAACGAGTTTAACCTTATCATTTTAGTTTCAAAATCCAGAATGTAACATGTTTACCCATATTAAACAAGTCTCCATACGTGTCGGGTTTAAACTACATTCTATTCTAGTCATCGCTTAATCCAGCGTTTAGTACCGTTATTATTCTTAAGCTACCCGGTTCGAGTCTACAAAGTAGATAGGACTCGTTAGCATTCTAATTGGTTATAAACACCATCATTTCCAGACAAAAGAGCCTCCCGATTGATTGCCATCTAAGCTTACGGGCTTGGGATATGGTATAATAATACCGCTTGGTCGGGTATGGGATCATGTTATTGGATTGTGATTTACTAAATCCTTAAAACCCATTTTATTCTGTATTGTTTGATAACTTAAACATTGGGGGTTAATTCGACAGTGTCTGGGATATCCTTGGCTCATTTAAGTTACTAATGGCCACGACCTTAAGCGCGGGTGTAGGCATACACCTGACAGACGCTATGCTAATAAAATATTGAATCTGATTGTTGGATTATTTAAAGTGGCGTGTCGGTTAATCAGGTTATTCGGTTTCTGCACCAGACCCCATATGTATTGACAAACATGTAAAACTGTAAACAAGGTCATTTTGACCATCCCAAGTTATTTATAGAATGTGCCAAGTGCACCTAAAATCATTTTCGGAAATATTTTCAAAATGAGTCGGTTATTAGTATTTACCAGCGAAAACTGACGTATTTTCAAAAGATCAAGTTACAGGTGGCCAAACGCAATAGATCGGGGGCTGCGCTATAGTGACAATAGAGGATTTTGCAAGTCCCTAGGTTGCTTAAAGTCTGTTGAACAATTACTTTGTATATATTTATTTCGATCCGCCTGTGGATCTTTTCATTACAAGCCTTGTAATTTATTTTTGAACTTTGAACACTCGGTTTGTAATAGTAATTTAAATCCAAGACTTCCACTGTGTGTGTTTTGTTTGGTTATGATGTTATCAACTACGTCACGATATTCCCCAACCGGGCCCACCGGGTTACACGTGGAATTAGGGGTGTGACAGGTTGGTATCACAGCCAACGTTCGAGTGAATTAAACACTAGCCTTTTGTGTTTAATCTCGAAAATACACAATAAGCACATTCCTTAGACTTACGAGTCTAAGCTTTGACCTAAGAGTACCATTTCATTATTAAGTTATTATTATTGTTTTGCTTGTATTCTAACTTTTTATTGAAGCTGGAATCATGCCACCGAAATTTAGGCGTGGAGGCAAAGGCAAGGGTCCCATGAGGGGCGGACCCTCTATGACAGGGCCATCTTTCAAGCCGCCTCATAGACCCTCACTAGCCGGAGCAGCTGATTTGCCTGATCACAATCCATACAAGGGATCCGGGACTCTTCGTTTCCATTTGAACCTTCTAGACACTATATTTCACACGAATACTCCCCACCTCAATCACACTCTCAACATTCCTACCATTCTCACCATTCTCACAAATCACACCATTCTCATTCTCATTCACACCAAGAATTTTTCAACTTTAACTTCATCAACCCAGTCAACCAACCCTCACCAGAAACCCTCCAGTCGACTCGCCAACCCATATGGAGGAGGATTCCGATCCGGAATAATTTCCCCAAACGGATCCTATGGCCATCCCATCGAGCTGTCTAGTGGCTCAAACTCCCTGGCAGGATCTCGTTTCGAGGTCCTGATGATTATGAACAAAGATGGGCACAGTATGTGTTCGTCAACACACCCTCCTACCATAACACTCCCCAACATCATGCTCCATCAGCACATCCTCAAATCGAGGATGAACCCATGCAACTGGTGGAACAACCTCAGCCACCGCCTGAGTCATCATCATAATCAAGCCGAAGGTGTGGAGTGCGCATGTCGGTACGTGCGGGTCAAAGGTCGGGTTCGCTACCACCTTTGCTACCATCTTATCATATCATCCCCGAGGACCCACAAATGGGCGGGCCCTCGAACACTTCACCTGTGGCGGTTCCAACCCCACAACCTGGTGCTGATCCGATGCCCCAACCGATAGTTCAGCCATCTTCATCGGGTTTTGGTAATCCGATTCCCATCTACCCAGATTTATCTGGATATGGTGCTGATTTCACTGCCCCTTCATTTATCCATACCTTGAAGCAGCCATGCACAATGCCCTTTATCATTCTCCTTATCCTAATTACCCACCTTCTTACTTTCCCTATGCGGCTTCCGGATATCCGCCATATGTTTATACGCACTCGAATATACCCCACCCGCAACCACCTCTGCCCCAGCCGCAACCACCTCCACCTCAGCCTCAACCCCAACCGCAATTACCCCTTGATGCCATTAATGAGGCTTTAGATCAAGTCAGGGAGATGCAGCAACAAGTAAAGAAATCAGAGAAGAAAACGACCAAATTCATCAAGTGACTTTACAAGGCTGTGAAAGGGAGGAAGGATGAGTAGTTTAATATTTCTTTTATGTAATTTTAATTTTCAAGAAGTCCCTGCGAGGACATTGTTATTTCTTTAAACCCCTGCGTGGGTATGTTTTCCTTGTAATTGTCCATGTGTGGCAAGATTTTGTATTAAGACCTCCTTAGAGGCAAACTATGTAGTTTTCATCATTTTACATGAAATTTTGGAATTCTGCTTTAATGTCCATTCTTGTTGCTCCCTTAGTTCATTCGAGCGTCTCGATTTTGTTTCAATTTTGTCGCTCCACCATAAATTTCCAAAAAGATCCTTCTTAAAGGTCCCTTTTGGACCTAAGTTATATAAAGCATTCAATATAATGCTAAAGCCTAAATGGTTTAATCATACCATGGCTAACTCATGAAATTCCTAATTTGCTATATAGTATCGGAGCATTATGGCTCATTCGGACGGTGCTAGCAGCCATCATAATGATGATCTGAATAAGACAAATATAGTCATGAATGAAGATGAATTCCAGGCTCACATAGATGTAGCCGTAAGCAAGGCTATGGAAAACGCCTTAGAAAAATTTAACATGTCGAGTGCTACTCGCTCTAAGACAGTATCAAAGGCTGTCTCAAAACCTCCTGCTTCTAATAAGAAAGAGGATTCCATACATTCCTCAAGTGTGAGGAATGAGGCTAAGAGAAAGGAAATTTATGATAAAACCAACACTCCCTCTGACGGCTGTTCATATAAGTACTTCGTCTCGTGCAAGCCACGAGACTTCAACGGAGAAAAAGGGCCCATTGAGACCCTGAGATGGCTCGATGAGATCGAGACAGTAGTAGATATCAACGACTGTGCTAATAAGGATATCGTGAAATTTGTATCGCAGTCTTTTACGGGTAGCGCCTAATATGGTGGAAGTCCTTAATGCAATCTTCGGGAAAGGTTCACCTGTATAACTTGGGATGGTCCCAGTTTGTGGACCTTGTTAAAGATACTACTGCCCACCGCATGAGGTAGAAAAGATTGAGATGAATTTCTTGCTTTAACAATGAAAAACCTCGACTGCCGGAAGTTTGTTACCGACTTCGACTCGTACTCTTGGCTGGTACCTTATCTAATCACGCCAGAACCTAAGCGCATCGCGCCCTTTATCAATGCTTTAGCTCCAGAGATCAGGAGCTTAGTTAAGGTTGTTCAGCCTAACACTTATAAATCTGTCGTTGAATTAGCTCTGTCCCTCACTCAAGATTACGTGAGGAGAATGTTGGCTTGAAAGGAAGCGGAAGGAAAGAGGAGAAGGGAGGATGATAACTCCCAGCGGTTTAAGAAGAAAGGGAAGTTTGGATCCCATAAGGGTCAGAGTAGGTCTGAGGATAGACCTGAATGTAAAATCTGCAAGAAACGACATGGTGGACAGTGTCGGTTTGATCCACAAGCTAAACCTTGTGGTATTTGTAAAAAGGTAGGGCACAAGACCCTGGACTGCAGGGATATCAAGGATGCGACTTGCTATAAATGTGCTTAGAAAGGCCACATAAAAAAAAGTGCTCTAAAAGTTACCCAAGACTAAAAGCGGAAACGACACCATTTGGATCATCCTCGATAGGCTGACTAAGTCAGCTCATTTCTTGCAAATAAAGGAAACTGTTAGTTCGGATAAATTGGTAAAGATGTATGTGGACAAGATCGTGTCCCTACATGGAGTGCCTGTGTCTATTGTATCCGATAGAGATACAAGATACACATCTCACTTCTTGAAACGTTTCCAACAATCACTTGGCACTCGATTAAACTTCAGTACCGCCTATCATCCGCAAACTGATGGACAAAGTGAGCGTACCATTCAAACTCTTGAGGACATGCTTCGAGCATGTGTGATTGACTTAGGTGGTAATTGGGATGACCACCTACCCTTGATTGAATTCTCCTATAATAATAGCTATCATACGAGCATCAAAGCCGCACCATTTGAGGCCTTATATAGGAGAAAATGTCGAACGCCTATTTGTTGGGCCGAAGTTGGGGAAGCCCAACTATCGGGCCCAGAGATCGTTCTAGAAACGACGGAAAAAGTTGGACAAATCCTTGACCGTTTAAAAGATGCTCGAGATCGACAGAAAAGTTAAGCTGATAAGAGGCGCAAACCTTTGAAGTTCCAAGTAGGGGACAAGGTTATGCTAAAGGTGTCACCTTGGAAAGGTGTAATGCGTTTTGGTAAAAAGGGTAAGCTAAGCCCAAGGTATATAGGACCATTTGAAATCATCGAATGTATCGGTTCAGTGGCTTACAAGCTTAAGCTACCCAAAAAGTTAAGTGGAATACATGATGTTTCCACGTTTCCAACCTAAAGAAATGTCTAGCGGATGAATCGCTAGCAATGCCTCACGAAGACGTTCAAATTGATGAAAACCTGCGTTTCGTAGAGAAACCAATTGCGATCGAAGATCGGCAAGTTAAGAAGCTTCGTAGAAAGCACGTGCCTATTGTAAAGGTCAAATGGGATGCCCGCCGAGGCCCTGAGTACACTTGGGAGGTTGAGTCCACTATGCGACAAAAGTACCCCTATCTTTTTTATTAAATCTCGAGGTCGAGATTTCTTTGAGGATGTAACACCTCGTAAAAACCAGTCCTGTAAAATTTCGACACGTGTCCCGCTGATCCACGAATGCCATGGGCTTAACGAGAGGGACTAGACTTGCAAACATGTTAAGTTATAACCTCTGAGTGGAAAGCTTTAAAGTCAAGGGACTAAATGTAGAAGAATACAAAATTTCAAGTTCTGGGAGGCGGTTCGCAAGCCAATATGGTTACGGTCCGTAACCATTTGAAAGTTTCACGCGCCTGAAGGCCTTACGGACCGCAAGGCCTCAGCCATACGGTCCGTAAGTGGGTGCCAGCGAGCGGAAACATGGCAGCTTCTGTTCCTGCCACCATGAGCGTGTTTTGACACTACTCCTTTGCTCTTGACACGCCCATTAACACTTGTTGCAACCTCACAACACCCCTTCACACCTGGCTTGCCCTGGATCTTGATCCCCAAGTATAAATAGATGAAGGTTGCAACCATTTTTCTTGCACCTTCTCTTGTTTCTCCTCTCATCACTCTCTGGAAGTTCCTAGTCCTTGGGAGCATCCTGCTAAGTTCTATTTTCATGCTAGGACATTGTGTAAGTGTCCTTGACTCCCCTCTTTAAGTTTTATTAGGCTTTGAGCCAAAGTCAAAGCGTTGACGTAAAAACGCTTTGACTTTCGGCTAAGACCATTACGGTCCAGCCAATGTTCATAACGAACATGGCTACGTGATCATAATTAGGTAGGTGTCAATCCCTCAAGAAGGCACCTCCTGATTACCACGTTTGCTTGGTCAATTGACGGGTTAAAGTTATATTAATAAAAAGTCAAACGGTTCAATTGTGAAATAAATCCATATCTAGCAATGTAGGTGCTTTAGAATCAGTTTTAACACTTTAATAACTTGGGTAATAAGTATTAGAACATGTCTAAACGTGTTCGGCCCGTCAAGTCCAGGGTTAAGGTCGGTTCGCAACCGAAAGTCGCAAAAGCTGACTTTTGCTTTGACTTTCAGTTCTGACCCGATTTAGCAACCTTAGCTACTGAAATTAGGTTGCATTGTGACCATGATATATTGTACTATAACCCTCTTGAGTTATATAACATGGTTACTTAGTAATCCGAGTGTTTATGCAAGTTTCCATATAATATGCTGAATTTTGCTAAAAGGTCCCTAAGAGCTTAAAAACAAAGTTTAAACACACATAAGCATAAAATGAGTTATAAACTGATGTACCAAGTCATTGAACTTGTATTAAGGCCAATTTTCTAATCTAAAACCTAAGAAATGGTTATTTCGCATAGTTTACGCATTTTGCGACTAAATTACCCTTAACCATGTTAATTGCTTTAAATATGATTTTGTCCTCAAAACTCTTTACTTGCTGATGTAATATCATAATTAGGAATATTTGGGGATGTCAATGCAGATTATAAACTGGGTTAATATACAAGTCCATGTATTAAGTCTTTAAATGACGATATTGCCCTTTCGACACCAAAAATGGATTTTAATCATTTTTAAGGAACAAAAACTATTACCTGATGATGTATTATATTATACAACATATTTTCTGTCACACCCCGACCCGCAGCGGAATAAGAGTCGGGGCATAATTGGGTTATCACCAAAGCCCATGATATTTACTAATATGTTTCATATTTATTAAAGTCAAAATTACAATTCCCAATAATCCAAACATGTTCATACAAATACAAAGAAAAATAACCAACTAAACAATTCCAAGCTCTAAATCATTTTATTCTTCTAGGCTAATCCTATGTGTTTCTTGCTGCAGCTGGTTCACCTGTATCATATGTAAAAATGGGGGGTTTTGGGTCAACATAAGTTGGCGAGTGAACCTTGTTAGGTAAACATTTATTATTGATTTTCTTGTTATTTTATCAAGGAAAAATTGTGCATAAACATAAGTGAGCAAATGTAAATAATCAATCAGTAACAATGACAATCACAAATTATAACATACAATAACATACCAACATCATACAATAAATAACATGAATGAAACTGTGCGATCAAGGCTCAATCAAACGGAGCCGATCGTATTGCATGTACTGAAAATGATAAATGTCTGTGCGATCAAGGCTCAATCAAACGGAGCCAATCGTATGTTGGCACGCCAGGTTCACGCTCATAATGTAATGGGGAACATGCTCAACGCTCATAATGTAATGGGGAGCGGCGGCCTATGAAATTGCATGTACTGAAAATAATAAACTAAATCTATACAATAACCACACAAACAGTTGAAACAAGCTGAATACACATTTGTTCATGATATGATGTATGCACAATGATTTAAATATAATAAATGGCAAGACACATGATACACCCCAAAAACGTGATTAAAACGGGGAATTTGTAAAGATTCACTCACATTGGGTGCGTTTGGTTGGAGATGATGAGATGCTCACGAGTTGAAAGGATTGAACAACGAGATTTAACTAACCTAACAAATAACGGAAAATATAGTAAATGAGTGGATTTTATTAATAATTTTAATAAGATTTTTTTTAGATATATTTTTGTGAGTTTAAGGCTATTTCCTATCTTTAAAAACATTATTTTTAAGTATTTTTAATTGATTTTTAAATTAAATTAAATAAATAAAAATATAAACATGTTGACTTTTTGCGACCGTTGACCGTTTGACTTGTTGACCGTTTTGTTGTGTAGTTGTATGCGCCGGGTGAGGCTCGAACCCGAGACCTCCCGTTCGCGTGCACGCAGCTCTACTAACTGAGCTACGTGTCTAACCTGAAATAATTCTGTTTTTAATTATACTTATATACTAACTCAATTTATTCAAAATTCTTTCATTTTCAAAAACATTTTAAATCATCGAACCGGTGTCACCAACAGGTCTCGAACCCGGGACCTGTGCTTTATCGTTACACACAGTCCACCGCTGGACTGTGTGTCTAACTTGTTTAATATACAGATTTTTATTATACTTAACATCTAATTGCTAAAAGGATCCGGTTCATTTTAGTAAAAGAACATTTTAATTACGAGGCATACGTGTGTCAAGGATCGAACTCGCGGCGTGTGGTTTGTATGTGCACACAGTCCACCGCTGGACTGTGTGTCTAACCCGTTCATAATACCGATTTTAATTAATCTTATATTGTTATCACACTTCATTCTTCTTCGCTGAATTTACAGTCAACTGTTTACTCATCTGTTTCTTGCTTTTAAACGATTAACAATCATTCATAAGACTAAAATGAAATGGCAGAGACGGTGTTGGAAGTAAACATATCGGAGGAATGATTTATCACAGAAATTACGGCAAGGCGTCGGCTCTGTTTTATGAGTTTCCTCTGTTCGGGTCAATTACCAGTTTTGATTAATTAGATATGAAAGTGGGGTACTAAACAAGGATTAACAGAAGTTTTGAATGTTCATACCGATTCACCGCGTGAGATTGGAAATTCCAGAAGTTTTCCGGCGAGAGCTGAATATTCCGGCTCTGACGTCTGGGATTGATTCTGATTGTTGGTTTGAGGTTAGTAACAGTCTAACAACGGTTTGAAATAGAAATAATCGAAGTATTTACCGTATTAATGAAGGTCTTGGTTTTCCGGCGACTTGCAGAGATTTTCCGGCGAGTTCAAAAAGTTTTTCTGACGAACTGAATGAGTAGCGAAAGTGAAATCGAAGGTTATGCGGATGATTTTAAGTCGAGAGAAGAACCAATTATTGGCGTAGCTCAGAAATTGAATAACTTCGGTTATAAAAACCGATCATCATCAAAATTTAACTTAATTCAAGTCTGAATTGATTAGAATCGTCGGTGCATCGGTTATAAACCAGAATTCGTGATTACTCAAACGTTTTGGACGGTTGAATAGCCGATTACGGTTTTTGTTTGGCGTAACCCGTTGATCTATGATTGACTATAAAATTCATTTGTTTCCTAGAGTTGACAGAAAACAACAAGTGGCGGAGTGGTTATGTGCGTGTGTGTTAAGTCTTTGGATTTCAACCCGGCTGACCCGGGTTCGAGTCCCGGTGTAACACCCCAACCGATGGCGGAAACATCGGGATGAGACGAAAACGAGATTGCTCATTGCTCACAACATTATTAAGTGACAATAATTAATTAAACCATATTTCATTTCGTAAGAATTGTCAAATACATCAATGTAACAAAACAAAGAACAACCTAACATTTGCAAAGTCATAACAAAATTGATACGTCGACATTAAACCTAACGTCTAATTTGTGTGTATCTAGTCCTTGCTATATTGTTTTCATAGCGTCATCTCCTTCAACCTGTAACATGTTTCAAAATAAAGTCAATGCAAAAGCAAAGGCGAGTACACAAGTTTAAGCATAGCATACGTATACGAATAAAGTTTTAACAATCCTCATGGCAACCAAATCAACACAAGAGCAATATCAAGGCATGCAATGCTAATAATCAAACCCGTAACGCAATCACGATGTTTTAACATGACCTCACGAATAACACGATGGAGGTGGATGCGTGAATTCCTATAGCGCTAAGCATGTCAAACAAAGGCTAAAAATAGTTAATGACTAAAGCATAGCACAACGTTTATCCCCAGACAAGCAACAAGTATACGATTCAAGTAGTCATGTGTATTGGATTGTTTGTGCGTTTCATAAAGTTTAAGTGTTTGTGATTTTTGTATATGGAAACATGTTACACCCAAAAAGTGATATAAACAAAGTGGGTCGAGTGTACTCACAAAATTGCTAAGTCTTCTTGAAATCTCGCGATGAGTTGATGAGTTGGAGAATGAGATGTCGAGGTCACCTTATATGGCAAACGAAGGTGTATGAATAATCGGGATTACAATGAAGGATTTGAATTGAAGTTGAAAGTACGAATACATATATATCATAGTTTATACAACGCTATGTTGTCAAAAATAATGATTAAATATATATATAATATATATATATATATATATATATATTCTAATGAAAGGTATGAGAGATATATACATAATGTCGAATGGTATAATTGATATATATTTATTTTGACACAAAACACAATAGAGACATATATATATATATATATTCTGACGGAAAAGTATAACAGTTATGCATATTTGTCGAAAGTACAATAGATATTTGTGTATTTTTGGCGAAAAGGTATAATCGTTGAGCATATTTGGTCGAAAAGTTTAGTAAATAAATACACACTTTGTCGAAAGGAGTAATTAATAAATATACACTTTGTCGAAAGGTTTAATAAATAAATATACACTTGTCGAAAGATTTAATAAATAAATATTGGTACGTTTTGACGAAAAACGGGCAGAGTTTCCCCTTGTTTTTGGACGATCCCGACAATCTAGTTGTCGATTAAATGTTTTCAAAACTCAACAATCAACGAAGCAATATATTTATACAAGTTATGTAACGAAAATATATATATTTATACAACTTACAAGACACGTTTAGTGTACAAATAAGTAATGTTTTACGATTAAAACGATAAATAATATGAAAAATAATAATAAAGGTTTTTGCGCCGTTTAAGATTTTTACCCAGTCTCGGTCGACAATTGACCAGCAGATGACCGGTTGACTTTCGTTGACTAAGTTGACTGACGTTGACTCGCGATGACTAAAACCGGAAGGTTGACCATGACCCGAGCTTTTGACCAGATTTGACCCGAGCCTGCTGAACCGAGATGGAACCAAAAGTGAGCTAAACAAACCAATTAAAAATGAATGCAAAACTGAAATAATCAAGAACGACCCGTACCTGAACCGAATCGAGGTTGAACTGGGACGACTGATCTGACCGGGATGAGTGACCTGAACCGGAACAGCTGAACCGCTGTCTCTGTAACTCGAGTGAACACCAAAGCTGACCCGTTGACTGTTTGACCACAGTTGACCAGGTTTGACCGAACACCAAACGAGACCCGAACCGAAGCCAAAACTGTCATTGACTCGCTGCTGACCCGAACCTCTGCACCGAGACCCGAACCCGCTGAACATGAGCCATGAACTGAACCGAAACGAATCGTAACCTGCCGAAAGAAAAGAATTAACGGGATTCGAAATAGAAGCAAAACCAAGACCCGAACCGAGACTAACCTTGACTGAACCGAGATTCGACCCGGAGTTGATCCGTGGACTGTTTGACTGCTTGACCAGACCCGAGCTTTAACCAGGTCTAATCGGGTTGACCGAACCGAAGCTGACTGCCTGGAAGCTCAAGACCCGAACCAGCTGAAACCGAGCCTGAACCAGGTCTGAGACCACGGGCGCTGTTAAAACGCCACCGCTAAGCCACCGCCGCCGCTGCTACACCGCCGTTGCTGAACCATCACTGCCGCCGCTGCTATGCCGCCCCTGCTGCGCCGCCACCCGATTGGTGGCCAGCGACACCACTGCAGAGAGGGAGAGAGGAGAGTGAGAGTGAGGGTTCGAGGGGAGGTAGGCGAGCGCATGACGGCCGACGGCCGTCGCGTTTGATGGGAAGCAGGGAGTGAGGTAGAGAGTCCAAGAGGTGAGGGTGTGGATGTGGTGGCAGGGGTCTGCGTCTGCTGAGAAGGAGTTGGCCGGAAGGACGGTGGTGGCTGGTGTTGCGAGGAAGACGGAGGCAGAATCAAACTTTAAGCGCTGGAATCTCTAAGGGGTTACTCGAGGATGTGTTCAGTTGGCCGCTAGAGAGTCGCCGGAACGGCGCCGGTCACCGGAAATCACAGGGGGGGGCTGGATAGAGTTGTGTGGTAAGTTTAGTGTTTTAGTGAAAAAGGGGAAGAATGAGATTAGTTTATAGGCTAGGGTTTGATAGGTTGGGCTAAAGCCTGGTTGTGGCCCAATCGCGTCTGGAACCCGCTGTAGAATCCCGATCGTCGCATAATGTCATAGGGTATTGTTATTATTATTATTATTATTATTATTAAAAAAATAATAATAAAACGCGGGGCGTTACAGTCTCCCCTCTTTTAGGAAATTTTGTCCCGAAATTTATTCAAGAGGAAGACTCGAAAGGCATAAGCTAACAAACGAGGGTTAACGATCAAGACTGGGAGTTCTGGATACGTACGGGAAAGCATGAAATTTAGACCAACGGGAAGTTAGGTTAGTAAAAAGAGGTTGTTTGGCTAAGATGATTTGAGGCATCAAGCATAAGTAAAACGTGCATGTGTGTGTATAGACGAGTTGTTTAAACGAGTTTGAATAACTCAATGATATGCCATCTAAGCAGAAAAGCTCTCGTAAGAAGTGGTATGCAGTTTAATGGTGAGTGTGGTCGAACCGTAGGTTGTTACAAAGTTCTATCGACTTTGAAGAGCGTTAATAAATCTCGGTTTTGTAGAGAGTTGTTTAATGATGGAAAACGAGAAGGTTAGGTATTTAAAATAAGCTAGTTATCGAGGTAGCGGCTAATCAAGCGTGTTGCTATCTACGAGAATGGGAGATAACTTTAGAGTAAGAAGGCATTTAGGGTTTGAATGCTTACACAATTGATTATAAACGAGGTTGCATAAAAAGACATGGTTAACGGGGGTAACGAAGGCATAAGAGCGGAAGATTGATTCGATCAACGAATACTCGTGTAAGGATGGCATATGTATATGAACAAACGAAAACGTTACGTTAGGGATTAAGACTCGTCGTGGATAATCGGGTAGCGCGCACTTAGCAATGCAGTTGTGAGTTGTTTAAAGTTGGCGTGTTAGGTCATATTATGGTCTGTAAATCACCGAATTTCTCATGGCACGTATTACGAAAGTTTGGCAGCATGGTGAAAACACTTATGTATAGGAAGTACCAGCGACGTATCCACCATGTTTTGACCACGTTGCGACCGTTTCGTTACTCGATGCAATGTTACGTTCCGTGTGTTACCATACGCGGTAGTACATTCTATGGTTCTCATGCGCTTATCGCTATAATCCCGTGTGCACCCGCGATTATACCGATCATCACATGATCCGCATAGCTTGTACTAGCAGCACATGAATAAAGGTGTACATAAATTCTGAAAATAAGTTTGCGTGTGTGTAAGAATGTAGTGCGTAGGCATGTTTGCGTGCAAATAGCTTGTGGCCCACGTAAGCGAATCCCTCGGGTTTCGCTCGCGCATAGGCACGAATATGAATACGAGTACAAGTATAGGTATGTGTATGAGTATAAGCATAAGTATGGAAATAAGTATAAGCATGGATATAAGACGTATATGCATGAATGTGATGATAAGTATAAGTGTAACACCCCTGCCCCTCGTTATCACCAATATTGTCCGCTTTGTCCTTGATGGGTGGCCCATCCAGGAACTCACGGCTTTGTTTTTGTTTGCCCTGGTGGAGACTTCCCAGGAGGTCACCCATCCTAGTACTACTCCCACTTGAGCACGCTTAACTGTGGAGTTCTCCTCTCATCCACTAGCATTAAGCCCAAAACGCGTTAGTGATTTTAGAGGTAGGGCATTACTTATGAGCCAGGAATCTCTCCTGTCCACGGACGATGTTGGGAGGTATGCCATTAGGTGTTATAATAAGCATGAAAGATGACACGTATTTTCATGAACATGAATATGTGTATAATTATGAACGTCAACAAGTGTAACAGACGATAATTGTGCGTATGATATGAATTGAATGCTACGAATTTATTTACATAAAATAGTCGAGAGATCAGGGTGTGTGAAGCGAACGATATGATTAAAAGTCATGCAACAGTTGACTAAACCATGTACGAGGATACGCATGTATTGTTGTTTGAGCAAAACTTTGAGGTTATCGCTTCTAAAATAGGCTTAAGTTTAACTTAGAATATAGGATCTAGTGTGTGAATATAAAGGAATATAAGGTACTTATTGATTATGCGTTACGTATTTTGTAAAGGAAGGGAGTGCTACCATTTGTTTTAAAAGAATTTAAGTAGGTCGAAAATGGTTGGTCTTCATAAAGTTTTCTTGCCCACGTGTTTTGAAACTCATGTGACATTTCGGGAGGTGCATGATAAGGTCTTAAAATATTAAGTTCGCATTGTTTTCAAAGGATATAAGAGATTTGAAATTTAGTGGTGCTTGTGAAACGTTGACCCTTGAGAGGAAATCCGTGTTAATTGATTTAATGACCGTTGAAAAACGTTTAGCTAAATGTTTTCTTAATCGCGATGAGAGATTTAGAGGGTGTTTGGGGTTGAGTTTTGAAAATAGATTATGCGTTCTGAATAATCAAAATCAGATAATTAGTTGTAACAAAACATATTGTAGGAAGATAGTGTTTGGATTTGATTATGTTATTTGATATCACAATAATCAGGTAATCAACTATTTGAGTGTTTGAAAAATATATATACATGTATATATAAAGTTATAAATAGATGAGCTTTGATCTCTAAAACACGTAAAACAAATCAGTTTTTTTTTTTTACCAAACACTAAAAATAGATTTTTATTTATTTATTTATTTAATATTTGCGCTTTCAAACACAAAAAAAAATATTAGGTTGCAAAAACAATCCCAAACACACCTTTAATACAACGACCCCATAATGCCCATAAGATATTGGTTTGATTTTTTTTTTATTTTATTTTATTTTTGTTTACAAACGAAAATTTTTAACATAAAGTTATTGCGTGAGCGTGTTTTAGAGATTAAGTTAAACATAAGACTTGTGGGCAAGGTATTCCTTGGACCGATTAAGTTGGTAGGTAGCATTCTGTCGAGCTTTGAAAATCGTAAAACAAAATGTTTCATGTGGTGACCAAGTATATGCGTATGTGATGTATATGAAATAGATTACAGGATGGGAAATACGTTTGATAAAATAGTAAGTTTTGAAATTCGTCTAGGTAAGAATTTGACGACATGATAGAAGATTTAGGTATACAATTTAAACATGTGGTTTGTGTAATAAAGTCTCCAAGAAGGAGGGTTGGTAACGATCACCGAGGTATGGGAATCACCCCTAATCCGTTGGTGAGGTCGTTTTAAGGAAGGAAGGAAACGAAGTTTGATCGTCTAGGTAAGGAATTCACTCCTATCTCGACGACGGTCTCCATTTCGGACTTTTCCGAGAAATATAAGTCTAGTTGATGACGTTTTGAAATCATGTATGCAAATAATGTATAAGTGGATGAAAAGGTTTAATATGAATTGCGTAAAAACCTTAAAATAAATTAGAAACTTGAAAGAAATGGTAACAAGTATATAAAAAGTCATGTATAAATTGAAATGGTATAAAAGAGAGTCTCAGAAAACATTAGACTGTTTCGGGTAGAGAAACGTCGACTATTACAAAGTGAATCGAAGATCCTTTCAAATTAGAGAAACGTGCTTTGGCCTATAGGTAAAACGCTCTCGTCGATAAGCGATTAACGGCATTTTACCCTTCCAGTTATTACACGTCTCTAACCGATTGGAAAATCGAAACTTTGGCGAGATTTGAAAATCGAGGAATGGGACTTAATCGACAAGGTGCGGGTTTCACCCCTAACTCGACGATTTCGTACCCTAAGTGTGGTTGGCACTCTTGGGTCAAAATTAATTTCGACACTTTGACGAGAGTCCACTAGAGTTTGAATGGGAAGTTTTCCATCAAGGTGTGGATGTCACTCCTAACTTGATGGTGTCACTTCGTGAAAAAAAATAAAGAATAAGCGTAATGAGAATCGTTCACCAAATTGTGGATATCACGCCTATTTTGGTGAAGTCGTCCCACTTGTGTAATACGAGTGTTTTCGAGTTTAGTATAATCGAGTAAAATGCATTAGGGAAGGCGTATGATTGAAATAATGTAACGAGTATGAACACGTAAAGCATTTCATAAATTTAACATATAAGAGACGTTTTAAGAAATTAGCATGTGAATCACGTATGGTCAAGTATGGTACTTAACTATAGACTAGGTCAAAAGCGTAGCAATTTGCCTAATTCCCTATAGTTATGGCTCTGATACCAATCTGTAACACCCCAACCGATGGCGGAAACATCGGGATGAGACGAAAACGAGATTGCTCATTGCTCACAACATTATTAAGTGACAATAATTAATTAAACCATATTTCATTTCGTAAGAATTGTCAAATACATCAATGTAACAAAACAAAGAACAACCTAACATTTGCAAAGTCATAACAAAATTGATACGTCGACATTAAACCTAACGTCTAATTTGTGTGTATCTAGTCCTTGCTATATTGTTTTCATAGCGTCATCTCCTTCAACCTGTAACATGTTTCAAAATAAAGTCAATGCAAAAGCAAAGGCGAGTACACAAGTTTAAGCATAGCATACGTATACGAATAAAGTTTTAATAATCCTCATGGCAACCAAATCAACACAAGAGCAATATCAAGGCATGCAATGCTAATAATCAAACCCGTAACGCAATCACGATGTTTTAACATGACCTCACGAATAACACGATGGAGGTGGATGCGTGAATTCCTATAGCGCTAAGCATGTCAAACAAAGGCTAAAAATAGTTAATGACTAAAGCATAGCACAACGTTTATCCCAAGACAAGCAACAAGTATACGATTCAAGTAGTCATGTGTATAGGATTGTTTGTGCGTTTCATAAAGTTTAAGTGTTTGTGATTTTTGTATATGGAAACATGTTACACCCAAAAAGTGATATAAACAAAGTGGGTCGAGTGTACTCACAAAATTGCTAAGTCTTCTTGAAATCTCGCGATGAGTTGATGAGTTGGAGAATGAGATGTCGAGGTCACCTTATATGGCAAACGAAGGTGTATGAATAATCGGGATTACAATGAAGGATTTGAATTGAAGTTGAAAGTACGAATACATATATATCATAGTTTATACAACGCTATGTTGTCAAAAATAATGATTAAATATATATATATATATATATATATATATATATATATATATATATTTCTAATGAAAGGTATGAGAGATATATACATAATGTCGAATGGTATAATTGATATATATTTATTTTGACACAAAACACAATAGAGACATATATATATATAATATTCTGACGGAAAAGTATGACAGTTATGCATATTTGTCGAAAGTACAATAGATATTTGTGTATTTTTGGCGAAAAGGTATAATCGTTGAGCATATTTGGTCGAAAAGTTTAGTAAATAAATATACACTTTGTCGAAAGGAGTAATTAATAAATATACACTTTGTCGAAAGGTTTAATAAATAAATATACACTTGTCGAAAGATTTAATAAATAAATATTGGTACGTTTTGACGAAAAACGGGCAGAGTTTCCCCTTGTTTTTGGACGATCCCGACAATCTAGTTGTCGATTAAATGTTTTCAAAACTCAACAATCAACGAAGCAATATATTTATACAAGTTATGTAACGAAAATATATATATTTATACAACTTACAAGACACGTTTAGTGTACAAATAAGTAATGTTTTACGATTAAAACGATAAATAATATGAACAATAATAATAAAGGTTTTTGCGCCGTTTAAGATTTTTACCCAGTCTCGGTCGACAATTGACCAGCAGATGACCGGTTGACTTTCGTTGACTAAGTTGACTAACGTTGACTCGCGATGACTAAAACCGGAAGGTTGACCATGACCCGAGCTTTTGACCAGATTTGACCCGAGCCTGCTGAACCGAGATGGAACCAAAAGTGAGCTAAACAAACCAATTAAAAATGAATGCAAAACTGAAATAATCAAGAACGACCCGTACCTGAACCGAATCGAGGTTGAACTGGGACGACTGATCTGACCGGGATGAGTGACCTGAACCGAAACAGCTGAACCGCTGTCTCTGTAACTCGAGTGAACATCAAAGCTGACCCGTTGACTGTTTGACCACAGTTGACCAGGTTTGACCGAACACCAAACGAGACCCGAACCGAAGCCAAAACTGTCATTGACTCGCTGCTGACCCGAACCTCTGCACCGAGACCCGAACCCGCTGAACATGAGCCATGAACTGAACCGAAACGAATCGTAACCTGCCGAAAGAAAAGAATTAACGGGATTCGAAATAGAAGCAAAACCAAGACCCGAACCGAGACTAACCTTGACTGAACCGAGATTCGACCCGGAGCTGATCCGTGGACTGTTTGACTGCTTGACCAGACCCGAGCTTTGACCAGGTCTAACCGGGTTGACCGAACCGAAGCTGACTGCCTGGAAGCTCAAGACCCGAACCAGCTGAAACCGAGCCTGAACCAGGTCTGAGACCACGGGCGCTGTTAAAACGCCACCGCTAAGCCACCGCCGCTGCTGCTACACCGCCGTTGCTGAACCATCACTGCCGCCGCTGCTATGCCGCCCCTACTGCGCCGCCACCCGATTGGTGGCCAGCGACACCACTGCAGAGAGGGAGAGAGGAGAGTGAGAGTGAGGGTTCGAGGGGAGGTCGGCGAGCGCATGACGGCCGACGGCCGTCGCGTTTGATGGGAAGCAGGGAGTGAGGTAGAGAGTCCAAGAGGTGAGGGTGTGGATGTGGCGGCAGGGGTCTGCGTCTGCAGAGAAGGAGTTGGCCGGAAGGACGGTGGTGGCTGGTGTTGCGAGGAAGACGGAGGCAGAATCAAACTTTAAGCGCTGGAATCTCTAAGGGGGTTACTCGTGGATGTGTTCAGTTGGCCGCTAGAGAGTCGCCGGAACGGCGCCGGTCGCCGGAAATCGCAGGGGGGGGCCGCTGAATAGAGTTGTGTGGTAAGTTTAGTGTTTTAGTGAAAAAGGGGAAGAATGAGATTAGTTTATAGGCTAGGGTTTGATAGGTTGGGCTAAAGCCTGGTTGTGACCCAATCGCGTCTGGAACCCGCTGTAGAATCCCGATCGTCGCATAATGTCATAGGGTATTGTTATTATTATTATTATTGTTATTATTATTATTATTATTATTATTATTATTATTATTATTATTAAAAAAATAATAATAAAACGCGGCGCGTTACACCCGGCAGCCTCATTTTATTTTTAATTATTTTATTTTTATTTTTTACCAATTATAACTTTTATAGTTTAGTTTGTTTATTAATTATGTATCATTAAGAATCAAAATAGACATAATTACGCAACGAAACATTTATAACTTGATATTTGATTACAAACGGAGCAGGTTTGGAAAACCCGTTTTTGACAAATGTTACATTTTCATCATACAAACCTGTTCATAACATCAGTTTCACTCAAATACCATTTAAATCGTCATTTAGCGACCTAATCGCCGTTTCGGCGCATAGTATGGTTTAAAACCATATTAAAGCATCAAGACTTGATACCTACTGATTTCAAAACTTATTTTAAACATATTTATAGTAGGTACATAGTCTAAACTCAGATTCTCAAATAATTCGTCAAGTGATGTGTGAAATGACCAAAATGCCCTTTCAAGGCATAGTTTGGTCTTAAACTCTAAAACCACACACATACTTGATATCCTACTGATATAACATCACAATTAAACTATTTTTACAGTAAGTTTATAACCATTACATTAGTTTGCCCATGAAGTGTTTTTATAAGCTGTAAAATGACCAAAATGCCCTTTTAAGGCATAAATTGATTTTAAAACTGTAATGGACCAACATGTTGATAACTTGCTGATGTCACAACATGTTTAAAGTATAATGGAATATGGAACTTGTATAGGAATCACTCGGTTGGCCGGTTTCGCTCATATGCTTACGGTTCGGCCTACGTAACTAGTTTACGTAACTTAACTGAAACGGGTTTAACCTTATCATTTTAGTTTCAAAATCCGAAATGTAACATGTTTACCCATATTAAACAAGTCTCCATACTTGTCAAGTTTAAACTACATTCTATTCCGGTCATTGCTTAATCCAGCGTTTAGTACCGTTATTATTCTTAAGCTACCCGGTTCGAGTCTACAAAGTAGATAGGACCCATTAGCATTCTAATTGGTTATAAACACCATCATTTTCAGACTAAGAGTCTCCCGGTATATTGCCATCTAAGCTTACTTTTTGAATATTCGGCTGAGTTACTTGTCTTATTTGAAGAATTTGCTCAGGTAAATGCTTTTAACTTATTTTCCCTATACGGGCTTGGGATATGGTATAATAATACCGCTTGGTCGGGTATGGGATCATGTTATCGGATTGTGATTTACTAAATCCTTATAACCCGTTTTATTCTGTATTGTTTGATAACTTAAACATTGGGGGTTAATTTGACCGTGTCTGGGATATCTGTCACACCCCAACCGATGGCGGAAACATCGGGATGAGACGAACAAATTACTCAAAACATCATAACACTAAATGTGACAATATAAATTAAATTTGATTTCATAAATAGTCTAAAATTCAATACATCGTCCCAAACAAACATAGAGTAAATTCCAAACATAGTTATTAAATAGATGGCTTTCTAGGCCATCCTAGCTTGTTTCATCTTCAACTTGACTGTTAACCTGCAACATGTATTAAAATAATATCAACAAAGGTTGGCGAGTATACAGGTTTGATACATAGCATAATAGAATAAAAATGTTTAAATGCTCATATCCAACATGATAACATAACAGCTGTTACTAATATGCTGAAACGATGTCACTATATGTCAGACCCAAGTTTCCAACACAATGTGCCTTTCCCCAAGACTCAAGGGGGTTAATAATTTTTACTTAACAATACTCCAAGACTCAAGGGCGGTGCGTTAATCCTATAGCTCTATAATTGTTAAGGTAGGCTAGCAAAGTTAAAGAGCATGTAGACATGAAGTGTTTACATAGCATATAAGATTGATAAGTATCACATTTTTTCATGTTTAAAATTATGAATAGAGCGTGAATAAATAAGTCTCATGTGATGGTGTGTTTTGATACAAATACACGTTACACCCAAAGTGTTAAACACAAAAAGGGGATCAAGTATACTCACATTGGTTGCGTATAAATTGCTTGGAATGCGCACGAATAAGGATGAGAGGTTCAACGAAAGAGTTTAACCTAGAATAAAGATGACGATTTCGTTATTTAATAGGGTTGCTTTTAATTATACGCTCATATGGTTTACGATTAATAAAGTGTACTATAATTCTTTAGTAATTTGTGTTAAAACAATGTTTAGAAAAATAATTAGGTAATAATTAGGTTAATAATGTTAATAATCATTATAATAGTTTAATAATAATCATAACAATGATATTACTAATAATACTTAACTTGATTTAACTGATTTATTAATCAGTTCGGCCCAAACCAGGTTTCTGGCCCAAACTGAAAACAATAAAATAATAAAGTTTTGGCCCAATTAAAGTAAAACAAAATTTTTAAAAATGTTGGCCCATAGGGTACCGGCCCAACCACGGCCCAGACAACAAAAACCACAACGGAACAACAGCGAAAGAACCGGGCATAACGGGTATCGAACTCGAGACCTCCCGATTACCGGCGCGCGTCAACACCACTGGGCTAGGCCCAGTTTGGTGTCTGTTCCAAGTTTAGATTGTATTTAAGTTTAGTACCCCAACTAAGTTAATCTTATCACCCATTTTAGTTAACTTAACTCAATTAAGTTAACCAAGTTAACTTTTATTAAAATTTAATAAATGATTATTTAATTATTAATTTATTAGATAGTAATTATATATATATATAAATAACTAACCGATTTATTATGTTAAATAGATGTAAATGATTATTTAATTAAATAGTAAATGAATAAATAATTTACAAATAAATAAATGAATAATTTAAATAATTTTAATAAATGTATTTGAATAATAGGTAATTTATAGTTCAATAAATATTTGAAAAATAATTAAATAACGTGTTTTAACGATACGGATTTTCTAAGCGATTCCCGATTAAGGATTAATATCCGATGTTTTAACGTGTTTTAAGTCGTTTGATGTGTTTCACGTGTTAAATCAAGGTTCAAGATTCACAAATATAACGTTCCAAACGTTCTAGACATACGAATAATTGCACAAAATATACGTAAACAGTTATAAAAGTCTCGTTTTTCATTATGATCAAAAGTCTAAGATTACAACCGAAATGAAAAGACGTTACAACGAGAGTACAAGTATCAAAATAAGGAAAGTAGAACTGGTTACAACGAATGCGGAAATTCGAAGTGTTACAGTCTCCCCTACTTTAGGAGATTTAGTCCTCGAAATCTTTAGGAGGAAGGCTGCTCGAAGAGATGTGGATACTTGGTCTTCATCTCGCTTTCGAGTTCCCAAGTGAACTCAGCACCATGCTTTCCTTCCCAACGAACTTTGACAATGGGAATTCTGCTGCGTCTGAGCTGCTTGGCTCTTCGGTCCATGATTTCGACCGGTTTCTCCACAAAATGAAGAGGCTCGTTTATTTGCAAGTCATCAATAGGAACATGAAGTCCCTCTTCAGCTAATCATTTCTTGAGATTCGAGACATGAAAGGTTGGATGCACATTACTACGTCTTGAGGCAATTCGAGTCGATAAGCCACCTTACCAATCCTTTCAAGTATCTTAAAAGGGCCAACATAGCGAGGGGCAAGTTTACCCTTTTTACCAAAACGTACCATTCCTTTCCAAGGAGATACTTTAAGTAACACATGATCTCCAACATTGAATTCCAAAGGCTTTCGCCTCTTATCGGCTTAGCTCTTTTGTCTACTTCTAGCCTTGAGTAAATTGTCGCGGATTTGAAGAATCTTATCCATTGTTTCTTGAATAAGCTCAGGACCACTAAATTGTTTATCACCAATCTCTTGCCAGCTGATGGGAGATCGGCACTTACGCCCATACAAGGCTTCGAATGGAGCCATATCAATACTGGAGTGATAGCTATTGTTGTACGAGAACTCAATCAATGGTAAATGCACATCCCAACTACCACCAAAGTCGATGACACAAGAATGAAGCATGTCCTCTAGGGTTTGGATAGTATGTTCAGTCTGTCCATCTGTTTGAGGATGGAAGGCTATACTAAGATTCGAATGAGTGCCCATAGCGGACTGGAAAGTTTGCCAAAGACGCGAAGTGAAGCGACGATCGCGGTAAGAGATGATGTCAAGAGGTATACCATGCCGACATATGATTTCATCAGTATAAACACGAGCTAGCTTCTCAACTTTGAAATCCTCACGAATATGAAGAAAATGAGCTGATTTTGTCAGACGTCAATGATAACCCAATGCTATCATGACCAGAAGGTGTTCAAGGGAGTTTGGTTGTGAAGGCCATGGCAATGTTATCCCATTTCCAAACAGGAATTTCTGGCTGCTCAAGCAAACTAGAAGGACGTTGATGCTCAGCTTTGACTTTCGAGCAGGTGAGACATTTAGAGACGTAAGAGGCAACGTCTTTCTTCATACCAGGCCACCAATAAGATGTACGAAGATCGTGATACATCTTATAAGCACCAGGGTGAATCCAGTATTTGGATTTATGTGCCTCGTTCATGATAAGCTTGCGAAGGTTGTCGCGATCTGGCACCCAGATGCGATCCAGGTAGTATTGAAGTCCATTTGACTTAGTTATGAGTTGATCTATGGAAGCACCTCATACTTCATCGATTATAGTACCTTCGTTGGTTGTCGAGAATTGAGCTACACGAATGCAAGCATGAAGATCGCTCGAGATTTGAGAGCAACAAGTGCTACTAACATGAGTCTTACTACTAAGCGCATCAGCCACAACATTCGCTTTACCAGGATGATAGCGAATATCACAGTCGTAGTCGTTAAGCAATTCGACCCAACGTCGCTGACGCATGTTCAAATCTTTTTGGTTAAAGATATGTTGTAGGCTCTTGTGGTCAGTGTAAACCACACACCTGGTACCATTAGGTAGTGTCGCCATATCTTTAACGCAAAAACGACTGCGCCAAGCTCGAGATCGTGAGTCGTGTAATTCTTCTCATGTAGTTATAGTGACAATAAAGGATTTTGCAAGTACCTAGGTTGCTTAAAGTCTGTTGAACAATTACTTTGTATATATTTATTTTGATCCGCCTGTGGATCTTTTCATTACAAGCCTTGTAATTATTTTTGAACTTTGAACACTCGGTTTCTAATAGTAATTTAAATCCAAGACTTCCGTTGTGCTGTGTTTTGTTTGGTTATGACGTTATCAACTACGTCACGATATTCCCCAACTGGGCCTACCGGGTTACACGTGGAATTAGGGGTGTGACAAAGCCCCTATATGTTGCTTGTTTGGGGCTTTTGTTTATCGTATATGTTATAACATGTGTTACCTTTAGAAACTTCATAATTTATTCGGAATATCTCGTTTATTTTCCAAATAAAAAGTAGTGTCTTTTTGTTGGATAATTAAATACATATGTAGTAACAACGTTACACATGTTATTTATAGTTACCCCAGGCCTTTTTGGACACAAACGGGGCTGCACATATGTAACACATGTTTGTAACTTGTGTTACATTAGAGTGGTAACACATGTATAGCCACGTTACACATGTTACATATAGTTGTTACTTGTGTTACAACAAAACTTTACACAAGTACACATGTTATAACATATAGGATATTAATACTGATGTACTTCTTTTGTTCATAGGTGAATGGATGTTTTGTGTTCAAGATGAAGATGGTTATCAAGGAGCAAAACATAGCTAGATTTTTGTTAACTTATGATAGTTTTTGAATCATTTTATATATTTCAGTTCATATAAAACACTTTCCACTTTTGTTACCTTATGTATTATATTACAACTTCCAGTAACTAAAACCCTGAAGGTGTTACATATGTTAACATAAATAGATTCTCTTAAAATTAGAAGAAGTATTACATCTTGTAAAGAGGAGTATTTTGAATGTAGGGTATGATCTAGTTCTTTAAACCATTACATTAAACGTAATATAACATTACATGTAACACATAACATCATTAAAAGTTGTTGTAAACTACTACATTAAACGTAAACCATAATTTCAGAAAAGGATAATATAACATTAACTGTAACCCATAACATCATTAGAAGTGGCAGCCAACCAAGGCTTTTAAGGTTTCAAACATCATATAGTTATGATGACCACAAAAGGGTGATAAAACAACCGAAAATGGATAGTGACTGTTACATTTGTCAACATGTTACAAATGGTACAGGTTCTGTATAACATGTGTAATATGATGTAGCAAAACTAAACACATGGATACGCTGAATGTTACACATGTTACAACATAATGCAACGTGTGTAACAGCGTCCAAAATTGTTGCTTCGTTTCTAGTACATAACATGTGTGACATGGCGATTGCCAGAAACACATAAAAGCCACATGTAACTTGTAACATGATACAGAACCAAGTATTGGTTTACAATGGATACGGTGTTACACATGTTACAAAGAACATGTAACATATGTAACAACGCTAAAAAGTGTTGCATTTATTGTATAACATGCGTGGCATGGCGTATATTATGTAAAAAGTGACTGTTATGCATATTACGGGTTGAGATTTTAAATGTAACAAAAGTGTTTTATACAAATTCAAATATATAAAAATGATCCAAAAAACTGTCCTAAGGTAACAAAAATGTAACTACGCTTCGCTTCTTGATAACCATCTTCATCTTGAACACAAACATCACCTATACCTATGAACAAAGCAAGTACATCATTGTTAATCTTGTATAGTTAAATTTATCAACGCAAAATGTAACAACATTTATGTAACATGCGTTACGAGTTATACATGGACACAAAGGGGGTTGCACATATGTAACACATGTTTGGAACTTGTGTTACATTAGAATGGTAACACATGTATAACATGTGTTACGTGTTATACATGTGTAAAGTTTTTGTTGTAACATATGTAACAACTATATGTGACATGTGTAACATGGCGTAACACACTTAAACAGTTACTATTCAGATCAAAGACCCCAAACAAGCAACTAAACCGACAAAAAAACAGTTACTCTTCAGATCAAAAAGCCCTAAACAAGCAACCAAACCAAACACAACTTTTTATTTGTTAAATAAAAGAGATCATCAACGATTAGATTATGGACTTATTAAAGGTAACTTTTTATTTGTAAATTAAACCACCATTGTAAACTAAACTACCATTGTAACACGTGTTACAACGGTATGTTCTTTGATTTTGTTATGTAACATTGTACACAATTCAGGGTAAACCTTGTAACACATGTTATAAACTTTATTTTGTTGAATTGAATACATTTGTAACACGTGTTACAAATGTATGTTATTTGAAATTCTTTTAAGTAATATATTTTGATGAAACCGCTTAACACCTATTACATTAAGCCACATTTCCCAAACATTTTTTTTAGTTGCCAAAAATAATTGATTGTAACATGTTGCCAATCTCAGTCATTAGAAAAATGAAAATAGGAGCATAAAAACTTTTATACGTGGATATTAGACCTTCTTTAGTTGGTGATGCAGTTATGTCAGATGGGATGTTTTATCTCCTACGTATCCAACACCTGATTATGATTAGAAAAAAATGATGAAAGTTAGATAGGTACCATAAAACATAAGAAAAAAAACCCTAAAATACGGGTGTTATCTATTGATACATTTCAAAACAGGGGGAAACACAACAAAAACAACAGAAAACATTTGAAATAACTTAAAAAAATGTTTAAAAAAAACAAAAAGACAGAAGCTACCATGTGAAAAAGTTGAAAAAAAAAACATGAGAGCCAAAAAATACCAACAAACATAATCCCATGTATAACGCCACATGTTAAACAAATTCCGAAAAATGGACTCGTTGAAGATCTTCAAACCTGCTTCTCTCACACACACTTGTGCGTGTGTTTTTGGTCTTGGTGTTCTAACAACCTTCTCTCTCTAAAAACTCATGCAATCGAACGATTTTAGGCCTGCTTCTCTCTCACACACTTGTGTGTGTTCTTGATGAACATGATGGAGAATCTTGTTTCTCTTTCTCTCACACACTTGTGTGTGTGTTTTTGATGTTTCTCTTTCTTAAACAACAATGATCTGGGCCTGCTTCTCTCACAATAATTGTGTGTGTGTGTGCGTATTCTTGGTGTTCATATTGAACATGAAGAGAGAAATGAGAGAATGGATGCTGATGAAAGAGAATGAGAGAATGGTGTTCTTGGTGTTTAAACGAAGAGAGAGAAATGGGTTGGTGAAAAGATGATGTGACTTTACTAGAAGATGAGATGGTGATGGATAATGGGGAATAAGTTAGTGTAAAGGCTAAAATGCCTTTAAGATTAAAAAAGATAGTTTTGAAAATGGTTGATGTGAAACAACCATGACCACATATTTGGGAGTTTGCTGAGTTTTCTCAATTAAATGAGTTTTCTCCATATACTTATACTACATAATATATATATATATAATATATATATAATCTATTTATTCAATCTTATACAAATTCTCAACAGTGAATTTGTATACGCCCTCATTATTCCCAGTATCTGTGCGTGTTCGAATCCTTCAGCTGAGTTTCATTTTTGGTTTGCTGTTGTCTGGCCAGCCAATGTTTCTATTTTCTTTTTGGTTTTTGTCTGTTTGTTCTGGGCCAGGCCCAATTTTTCAACTGTTTTTGTTTACTTAGTTGTTTTTTGGTTTTTACGTTTTCCACATGCATATTTTAGTTTTTGTTTTCTACATTTTACATGATTAAATTAAATTATTTTTCAACTTTCTTAATTAAATAGAACTTTTATTTCAACAAAACCTTAACCAACAAAAGTTCATCTATATTTAGCTTGATCATCTTAGTAATATTTATTAAAGATTTATACAAACTTATCAGAATCAACGGGTGTTGATAAATGTTTTTTCTTCGAAATCGAACAAGTAAAATTTAATTAGTTGTTTCTTCAAAATTTGTTTCAATACTTGGAGTTACAACTATTTTAAAAGACCCAAATATAAACCCAAACTAAACACATATAGTAAAATAACTAAGTACATAATAGTAAAATGACCCACTCAATTTAAGAACCTCAAATTTAAAATAATCAAACAAATTTTGATCATTTTGCTACATTTCTTTTGTTTGACTTATTTTATAATAATTATTGTCGTATTATGGGTTTTTCGTCGTATATTTAATTGATGAGTTTATATTATAGGAAGGGTAGGGCTCAGTTTTTAATCTCGCCCAGGACCCAAAAATCTTTTAACGTTTTTGGATACGACTGGATGTGTATATATACTGCACGTGTGTGCATAATACTTCTTTAATATATATATATTGCAAGCAGGACTATTAAGTATTAAGAGTTGCATTAAATTCGAGACACAAATACAAACACTAATAATCTAAAATACCAAAACTCTAAATGAAAACCTGAAGTGTCGGATATCTTTACTAGATTTCAAAACCTTGAGAATTCCGACGATTTAATTTTATTTATTTTTATTCTAACTCATGATTATGGAAGGACGTAACCAAAACATGAGTCAAAAGTTTAAACTTTAAACTTAGTACTTATTTAATAACTTAATTATCCTCGTCCACATCCACAAGTGGATGATTGAGCAGATTAAGATATTCTTGATACATGTTCTCAAGCATCAAACTTCCCTCATTTGGTATGCTTAAATCCCAATCGTCCATTAAGAAACACTCATCTCGTTGACCGTTGTTAGTTGTGCTTGTACCTTCTACATCCATAAACGGCGACAAATTTGACCATGAAAACTCAAACTCATCATCTTCAAGATCGAAACTCTCGTTCTTGTTCGAGGATAAACACGACAATGAGGAGGAAGATGTAGGTGCAGATTCAAGTACATTAACTTTTGTTGACCTTTCTTGGCTCCTGGTTTGATCAATCAGTTTTCTCTTCTTTACCTTTTTGTTTCTTGAAGGTTCAGTCGGTTTCTGGAGGTGAGCGCTCCAGTGGTTCTTGATTTCGTTGTCGGTTCGGCCAGGAAGCTTGGCCGCGATGAGGGACCAGCGGCTTCCGTGTAGAGAATGTAGCCGGATTATGGTGTTATTCTCTTCGGAAGCGAAGTTTCCTCTCTTGATCCCGGGGCGAAGATAGTTCACCCATCGTAACCTGCAACTCTTTCCGCATCTTAGCAACCCTAACTCCATAAATACAATAATTAGTAACAAAAACACAATAAAAATGTACATACCCAATGATATACCACTTATAAAATACGGTAACCAAAGCAACCCTAAGTCCATAAATACAATAATTAGTAACACAAATAATACTATAAAAATGTATATACCCAATAACATACCACTTATAAAATACGGTAACGAAAGCAACCCTAAGCCATAAATACAATAATTAGTAACAAAAATACTATAAAATGTACATACCCAATATACGTTAACTACTAATGTCCCATTCTCCCACTCATAAAATAGCTCTAAGGAGGATTGGACGAGGCAAACCTTACCTCTATCTTAGAAGATAGAACAGACCTAATAAAGTAGGGTAACTAATAAAATAGGTAACTAGCTAGTAATATATATCCCACTTATAAAGTCGGTAACTAGTAACATCTCATGGTCACACTCATAAAGTAGGGTCGGAAAAGAATGAGATGAGGAATTGAGGACAAAATGATTACTTTTGTTTTATCTTAGAAGATAGAGAGACCAATACCAATGAGAACTCGGTTTGAAAAACAACATAGACGCGACCTTATAAACGTACCAGCTTTGGAAGGTAACGATCGCCATTGACCTTCACCATGAGTTTGAACGTGATTGGTGAGAAGTTTATCTTCTTCGGGGGACCATGCACCTCGGCGTAAACCCACCTTTGCACAGGATGGTGCTCGTCCCATTGGTTGCAGCCGGTGGGGATGAGTGAAGAGAGAGTTGAGTAGGAGGGTGTGTGTTATTAAGTTTTAATATTAAGATTAACGCCACCACTTGTTGGCCTTTCTTTTTATATTGCCAATTGTTGCACGGGTTTTTTGTCTATATATATCAGTATATAATATAATATATAATATCATTCTATTTTGTCATTTATACAAAAAAGCTATAGAGTAGATTAAACATTTTAGACAAATAGAATGCTTGTGGAATGAGAAAGCATTGGTTCTAAGTTATCTAAATGTCGCCTATCTCAATTTAGTAACCATTGTCACTGTTAGGGGTTTGAGGTTTATCGTGGTAACGTTATGATCTACCTTTATAGACAAATAGAAAAATGTTAAAGACAACGTATGCAATCCCAAAGATAAAAGAAGGGTTAGCGTCGAAAGCTTCACACAGTTGTGACCAGCATTTGTTCCTTGTTGGTACCGGTTATCACGTACGATAGCATTTATAACTATGGATGAGCTCGGTACCGGTACTGAAAATACTGATTTCGAAAATTGCTAAAATTTGGTACCGGTATAGGTACTGAAAAAGCTCGGTACAATATGGTACGGTATGATATTTGAAGGTAAAAGTCGATAAAATATCGGTTACGTACCGAACTAAAAGTAAGATTTCAAAAACGTTAAAAAGTTGGTATTGAATTTGTACCGACACTACTAGAAAACTGCTACTATTTCTATCAAAATTTCCTACTGCAGTTACCCACGAATTAGCCACGGAAATTGATGTGTGAATACCGAATAGTAGAAGTTTTCTAGTAGTACGAAATAATCATCCCTGTTTAACATCGATTATTCTAAAAGAAAACAATTGAACATGGGACAATTGTTTTACACAGAAACAAAGATGCAACTCAACAAGGTGACAAAGATCCATTTAACCCACATTTCAATAAAAAAATTTTCTAGATAAATAGAATTACCTATGCTCGAGCATGCTTTGTTAATTTTTTCTCTTCGTCCCGCATAAATCCTGTTTATAACGTAGTTGTATTCAAAGCATAGAGTTGTTTTTGGTATTGTAAGCTATAGCGATTGTCGATACCATATCAGTGTCATGACGAACCGAACCAATTCCAATGAAATAACATCGACTGTGGTACATGTATCATCTTTATGATTTTCAATCGATGTAAAATACATGTAAATATCCTTTTGGGCATACTGCGACTTTATTTTTTGAATTTTCTCTTTTGATCGTGATCGTTATACCGAGTACAAAAGCCGTAATGAACCAAACCAACACCAACCAAATCCCTCTGCAGCACACAGAAGAATTCCATTTGCAAACACATCCTGAAAATAAATAGGTAGTTTTAGCTTTTAAACACATATCGAAAAAAAATAGTTTTAACTTTAACACGACACATTTAAACACATATCGAAAAAAAATAGTTTTAACTTTAACACGAAAAAATTAAAACTTATGAAAATATTGATAAATATCAGTTGTTATTTCTCCATTAAAGCTTATGAAAATATTGATAAAAATCAGTTGTTATTCCTCCATTAAACCTCTATTTGCGGAATGTTGTGCAAACTCTTTATATTGTAGAATAATGTATTTAATTGTATATTATTATATTTCAAGTTTTTTTGCATACGACAATTCACATTTAAAAAAATCCTTTAAAAACTAAAAAATATACAAGAATCTTACACCAAGATACAAGTCATTCCCACACTCCCCAAAAAGGCCAGCTTTCAATGAAACAAATTACACACATAAATGTATTCCTATTATAATGCCTACAAAACTTCTTTCTTACCCCTTGCAAAAATCGTGCAAACTAGCCTAATAGCATGGCATCAAGCCATGCATTCAGATATTCTCATGAGTCTGCAATCTGATTCCAAGAACATCCATAGTGAGGCAGTATTTGGGTGTGAATTGCTTCAAAAGCGCTCTGAAAACGCCCGTACACCCTCTAGGGGCGTTTTTCTTCAAAAAGTGAGTTGGAGCGTTCTAAATTAAACGCCGGATGAAGATTTTGTTGGCCAATCACAGCTTTCCTTCTTTTTGTTTGGCCAATACCTTTTTTATGGTTTTTTATTTAATTATTTACACCCCTTTTAACATAATACCCCACATCCCCACTATACCCATTTCACATATGAACATGTTAAGATAAAATCTTGTAAACTATAAGTTATAATAAAACTAAAAATGATTATAGTTGTGATTTGACCGACCATTGTTCAAGTGTAACAAATTAATGTTAAATCTAAGTACATGAATAATGACTTATGGTTAACCAAATCACACCTAGAAGTATTGTAATCTTAGTTTACAAAGAATAATCTACAACTTATAACATAATATTTATGTGTATGTGTACGTGTATGTGTATGTGTATGTATATGTATATGTATAGATAAAAAGACAAGATATGCGAAAAAAGAAGTGTGATTTTCCACCAATAAGATCAAAATCTGTAATAAAAAGTGATAAAGATGTGAAATACCAAGAAAGTGGGTCCATGTATCCATATCGATACAGATTTAAGGTCGGGAGGCAAAGTCAAGTCTGCCATTCCGATAGACGATAATTTGAATATCAATATTAATTACTGGTCTTCTAGTATTGTTGTATCTCGGGATGCTTACACTGTTTTGCAGACGGCGTCTTTTAGTGTAAAAGTTGTAATTTACTCTTATTTTAATGTGCGACGAATAGTGAAAACTTATGAAACCATTTTAAACAAAAGTGAAAAAAAAGTGACTGATAGCTTATACATACGTGACTATAAAATTATAGTCATCTTTTGATATCATGGTAAAAAATATAAAACCATAACACATAGCCTTGATTTATTTTGATTGTTTATTTGTTTAATCAAAAGATACCAATGAAACAAAACAAAAAATAAAAAAAAACAACTTTCTAAGATATAAGTTTTACAAAACTTTATAGATCCTAAACATAACGCAGCATTTAATACATATAATGCAATATGTAATATTATATTAATTAATTTATCAACTGAAAAGTTGAATAACATAGATTGACACGCACGTGTCAAAGTGAATAAAAAATGAAGTGATTTGTCGATTGTGATGGAAGAAAATGTGATCGATAGAACTAGGCTTTTTGGTTTTGACGTGTCACGTGACGCCACTTGCCTAGGTTATTACTGAGGCACGCTAAACTATGCTTCCCGTCTTTTTCTATTTTTTTAACACCAAATTATTTTTAAAATACTTTTTTCTATCGTGTAGAGATATCACTCTAGCAACATAATTATTAATACTAATAAAATAAAGAAAAATAATAAATAATATATATTTTTTTTGAACGGCAAAATTGAATCACTGATAGATCACTGAAGTATAATCGTGCCACCAGTTCAGAAGAAAACCTAATAAATATGGAAAAAACCTCTTGTGGGAATCGAACCCAGGACCTATTGGTCTCAAAGACTTATACCAGCCCCAGAATGCCACTAGGCTATAAGGATGGGCGGTGTGGGGGTCGGCATAGGGCCGGCTTGGCTCGGCGCCGCCCCCAACACCATTTCCTCCCCCTGCGGCAGCGGCATGCCCGGCCTCCCCAAGCCGTTGATGCCGCACACAACATGACAAAATCACACACCAAAAATCACAACAATATATATAATAATAATATATATATTTATATATTATATATATATATTAATGGCTCATCACCCATTTCCCCCATCCATCCTCTTTGCCCCATCCTCACACCCGACTACGTGGCGCTTACATGACGAGTTATCCTCTGAGCACCATACCGCATAGCCTAAAGCCATGGACAATAAATAATATATAACATCAAACCACACATGATATTATCTCACTTTTAAAGATGGTTATTCATTGGTTTAAAAATTTTGTATCTCACTTTTAAAAACCAGTTTTTTTCCTTATACGTTAGAAGACTTTTTATTTGACCTTGACTTGCATCGACAATATAATAATTTAAGCATTACAATCCTTCTCGTTTCGAGGAAACAAAATATTATGGCTTCTATTTTTAATTAAATTCCAACGAGGATAAATTTGGTTGATAAAGGTTTGAATGTTTCTTCTTTGCTTTGGTCATTTTGTGTTGAATATTGGAATTGGTGGATCATGTTTTCGGTTTGTGTAAGTTAGCTTTGAAGACGTGGTGTGCAATTGAAAGAGGATTGGATATAAAGTTGTCTTATTTTAAACTTCCTTCGGATCTAACGGAGTGGATAGATTCATTATCGACTACCAAACAGATTAGATCGTTGATCGGGCCTATTGACATGTCAGATGGTGAGTTATTTGGAGGTTCTGGAATGATATACATTCGAGAATATCAACAAACAGCCGGAGTTCATCTACGATCTCATTGTTAATTATTCGTATTTATGATTTGTTAATGAGGATACAAAAACAAAATTGTTTGGATGAACCAATTACAACACCCTTTGTTTCTTCTTTTCCTGTCTAGTTTCTTGCTTAGATAGTAAGTTTAAAGTTCCATGGTTAAAAAAACATGGAAAGACATACACATGTATATATGTACATATTAAAAAATGTGTTAAATAATTTATAAAATTTTATAAAAACATTCTCAAGTACATAAGTGTTAGAATGGTTAATACCCAAGCGAAAATTTAAGAACGAGATGTTAAATCCCTCGTGAATCTTAGGTCTTAATGTGACGCTTCCTCCTCATCAATCATCAATGACAATTTCACCAACAATCCAACCATCTCCTCTATCAAATATATTTATAGAGACTAATTAGGGTTTAGCAAACTTGCTACCCATGTTAAACCCATATAGGGCCTTAACTGAATAGGTTAGGGCCGGCTCCCCCTTACTCGTGCGTCCTTTATAGTCTCGACTAAAACCTGCCCCAAGGCCTACGAACAAGCCTGATTTTGGGCATAGGCGACGTGGGCAACGGCCTAAGGGCCCAATGATTACTAACCTACCAATGATTAGCTTGTGATCAATGAGCCCTATGCGTAGAGCTCTACACGCGACATATAAGACTCCAAGAGTGTACGAATAAAAAGGAGTGTGCAAATAAACCTAAACCTAGACTTTATCAATAATTACTCTAACTTGTAACACATATACACTTATGAAGTAATAATTAATATATTATTAGTTCTCATTCACAATTATCTCTTTGTTTCAATATTATCATTTTACAAAGATAACTCTTTTGTAATTTGTGACTTAGAAAACCTACATATCCGTAGAGGTAAAAAAAACTAATTTATAACTGAAAAAAGTTACTAACCGATATAAGAAAAAACAGTTTAGATTAGAAAATAAATACCATAGCTTAGAGACAGGTTACGAGATTTGGAGTATGAACCAATAAGTAACCAGGTTGTTTCGGTTACATACACAGGGGTTGGTTCTGGTACAAACCATATTTACCATACAAACCGTAAGAACATATCCTAGCACTTAAAAAAAGTTAAATTAACACATACTAAAACAATGCATACATAAAAGTAGCACTTTTGAATTATATTAGCACATGAAAAATAATCAAGATAACTGATTTTAGCACATATGTGAATGATATCAACACTTTTCTTTATCAGCACATTGAAAACAAAAGGAAGATCCAAATAAATGATTAATTGTTTGTTAGCATAATTATAAGGAATTCAAGATAATTGATATTATTTAGGTTATCATTTTACCATCAATCTATAATTGGTTGGATGCCACATGACACATTTTGAATGGTTCTTACAGTTTGTATGCGAAATGTGGTTTGTATTTGATCCTATTCCTACATACACATACATACAACGTATTCGTGATTTCTAACATTTTGTATACAAAATTTATGAATTTATTAATTCTAAAATTTAAAAATATATAATAGGCTGTGGACCTTCTTAGTCGAGTTCAAAGGGTCATGCATAGTAATGTTATGACCCCGAGATCTATGGACGTAGTTTTTAAAAGACTTAGTTTTGCTATTCAAAAAGGGGTAGCGACGCACCTTGTTGCCCGTTTACCATCTATCTGGATATGGTAGGTTTCGGGTATATTATACGCAGTATTTAAAATACGTTCCGGGTTTTTCTACCGGGCCTCTGGTTAGAAGGTTTCTTCATCACTATTAAAAAAGAAAAAAAAACAATATATTTTCTTCTATTTTTTTTTCAAATATTTGGAATAACATATTGTTTTACCTATTATAAGTTAATAGGTTTTTTCTTAATTTAATCGCTTTATATATGTTAGATTTCCACCATGCAATACCGGTTATTAACCTTCTTTTCAACAACCAAGGAATAAAAGTCTGGCTATCTGGGTTAACCCAATGAAAAAAGGCAACCCCATACGCCTGCGATTGCAGACATTGTTGGGTAGCCCAAGCCCACCATCTCTAGACCGAGGAAAATCCGCCGCCCGAAGGATCACTTCAGTAAACCCCAGTTAGGATCGGATTCGAATTTGATACATGTGGCCACCCAAGTTTTGTCATGTTGAGCCCAATTCAAACTCAATTTTGTGTATCTTTTGTTTCACGCTTCCACCAAACCTCAAATAGTTGAATGGTAGGTGGCTCACCAGCCACGAACCATATCTTTAATAGGTGAACCACCATTCCAACCAAATCCCATTTAAGCCCAACCCTTATGGACTATAAATAAAACACAAGGCTCGGTCACTTCCCATCATTCAAATAAAAAAACCAACTCTCAAAATTGCGAAAAAAACATGGCAGATGAGAGAGTCGGGGACGAGATCGTTTATGGAGCCGAAGAGTGCCTTCGCCATTCCATTGATCTTCTAGATGAGCTCGGTTTCCCTCGAGGCATTCTCCCACTAAAAGACCTTGTAGAATGTGGCCGGGTTCGAGAAACGGGCTTTGTTTGGATGAAGCAAAAGGCTCCATATGAGCACTTTTTTGAAGGGACTAATACACGTGTGAGTTAAGCTATTGAAGTGACCGCATATATTGAAAAATGTAAGATGAAGAAGATGAGTGGGGATAAAAGTAAACAACTATTGATGTGGGTACCCGTTGTTGAGATGAGTATGGAAAATGTCGATAGCTCGAAAATTTACTTCAAGATCCCGATCGGGGTAGGGAAGTCTTTTCCTATTTCGGCTTTCATGAGTGATGAAGAAAAAAATAAGTACATCGAGCGATCCAAGTAAATCAAGTTCGAGTTATTAAATTCTTCATAAGTACATTTTCAATTTTTCGGGTTTTTGCTATATGTTAAGATGATCACGACTCATGAGACCACTAATATGTTATTTATAGATATATTTTGGTTATGATATCCAAATTCAGTTGTAATATTTACTCTGATTTGGAGAATAAATAATTTGTGTAAGATCAAGTGAGATCTATATGAACTAGTAAATTTCACTAATCGTATTTGTAAAAACATATAGAATATACTAGATACAACAATTAACACAAATAACACCAGATGTAGCGACAAAAGGGTGATGTAAAACTTTATTATGTTTAACCAACCCTAAAAACACCCAACCTCCCAAGATCTTACAACTTGTAAGATCTATAACAACAATACAAGAAGAAATAATCAACTGATGATAATCAGTTGATTAATCAGAACGATACAACAAAAAATACAGTGATCCACAGGATCTACAACGATACAGTAACAATCAGATAAACAAGATCTTCAACTGATCTTCAACCAATCTTCAACACCATGAAGAATCCAGAGAGAAGTGTGTGTAAAAGTTGATGAGTGTGTATAGCAAACCATAACAGAGATCCCCTTTATACCTGCAAACCATAAATTTACACTTTGCACCACAAGAATATCAACAACTGATCGGACCCCCTGAAATGATTCAAATACACCCTCACACTACTACACATTGATTACAAACCCATAAGTTGTTATAACAACTTACAGCCCAGTAACCTATTTGGGAAATAAAAAAACTGGATTAAGCCCATCATAAGAACAAGCCCAAAACACGAACAATTAGCCCAATAAATATCCAACATATAAACATATATGAATGACCATATTATTTTCAACATGCCCCCATCATTCATATACTGTACATGTTAACCATACCCAACTTACTGCACATAGTATCATGAACATCACTACTCAAACCTTTAGTTAAAACATCTGCAATTTGAAGACCTGAATCAATTTTCACAGGTTCTAGAACACCACATGCAATCTTTTCACGCAGAAAATGCAAATCAATTTCAAAGTGCTTAGTTCTCACATGGCAAATTGGATTCAAAGAAATAGAGATTGCACTTTTACTATCACAAAACACTTTCACATGTAATTTACAATTAACACCTAGTTCAAGAAGTAAGTTTTTAAGCCATATTATTTCACAAGCAACAGAACATAATGCTCTATATTCAGCTTCAGCAGTCGACCTAGCTACAACACTTTGATTTTTACACTTCCAAGACACTAAAGTGTCTCCTAAAAAAACACAATATCCAGTCACAGATTTTCTAGTTTTAGTACACTTAGCCCAGTCAGAGTCAACATACCCAACCAGATCAAAATTTTCGCCTTTCTTAAACAACAATCCATTACCTGGAGATTTCTTCAAGTAACGAAGCAATCTCAATGCAATTTGCAAATGAGACTCAAAAGGAGCATGCATAAACTGACTAAGATATTGGACAACATAACTAATGTCAGGCCGAGTCAAAGACAAGTAAATCAGTTTACCTACCAATTTTTGATGCCCAGAAATATTACTTATTTTAACTTGATCTTTATTAGTTTTAGCAAACACAACATGACTAGCTTCTATAAGGGTACTCACTGGTTTACACCCTAAATAACCAAACTCACTTAAAAGATCCAGACAATACTTTCTTTGATTGAGACAAACAACATCATCTTTATATAAAACCTCAATCCCTAAAAAATATTTTAAAATACCATGGTTTTATTTTAAAATTATCACTTAACATTTTTTTAATTTTGGTTATTTCAGTGACACTATTTCCAGTGATGACAATATCATCAACATACACTAATAACACAACAAGCACAAGACAAACAAAGAATGGTCACAAACACTTTGTTTAAAACCAATATTAGACAACACTTCAATAAGTTTTTCATTCCACTTTCTCGGAGCCTGTTTAAGACCATACAACGACTTAACTAATTTACACACTTTAGTTTCATTTTTTGAATAATACCCTTGAGGAAGAGACATATAAACATCCTCAGTTAATGAACCGTATAAAAAACCATTATTTACATCCAGTTGATACAAGGACCATCCTTGTTCAATTGCAAGACTAGGAACAGACCTAACAGTGACCATCTTAACTAAAGGTGAAAACGTTTCACCAAAGTCTATACCTTCACGCTGATTGTAACCCTTTGCAACCAGCCTGGCTTTATACCGTTCAACTTCCCCATTAGATTTGTACTTTATCTTATAGATCCACCTACATCCTATTGGTTTTCTACCATGAGGTAAATCATAAAGAACCCAAGTATTGTTCCGGAATAAGGCCTCTATCTCTAAGTTCATAGCTTCTACCCATACTGGATCTTTGGAAGCCTCATCATAAGAACTAGGCTCAACATTTTTATTTAAACTAAATTTTCAACAGACAAACATGCATAATTCACAACTTTCTCAATCCATACTTCACTTTCCCTTCAACTATATATTCACTAATTTTTTTTGGAAAAGATGAATGTCTAGAAGATCTCCTAAGATTTTGACCCTCAGATAGGCTGGTCTCACCATTTGATCCAGCAGTGTCCTCTGCCTCGCCGTTGTTACCCTCACTACTACCTAACTGCTCACTATAAGACTGCTGATTAGGTTCAGCAGTTGAAGCTGTGGTAGATGTAGAAGGTATCAAATGGTTGCTGATCATCACTGCTGTGATCATGAGCACCACTAGTACCCTCTTCATCATTGGGTTCTTTAGGAACTTCAGATGACATTGTTTCATAGTTATCAAAAAAATTCATATGGTTTAAATTATGATATTTTAACACTTCTTGGCTATTCAATTGCTTAGTTTTAAAAGGATATACATTTCATAGAACTTAACATCTCTTGAGAAAAAAACTTTTCTACCATCTAAATTCCACAATTTATAACCCTTTTTGACATTAGAATAGCCAATAAGAACACACTTATCAGAATGAAAACCAAATTTATCAGAATCAGCTAAAATAGTACTAAAACAAAGACATCCAAAGTTTCTCAAATGAGATAAAGAGGGCTTAAAACCAAAAACTACTTCATAAGGACTCCTACCACCTAATACAGATGTTGGTAACCTGTTGATTAAGTAAACAGCAGTTAGAATACATTCAGACCACAACCTAAGGGGAACACCACTTTGAAACATCAAAGCTCTAGCTGTGTTTAAGAGATGTCGGTGCTTCCTTTCCACCACACCATTCTGTTGTGGTGTATAGGAACAAGACGTTTGATGTAAAATACCTTTAGTTTTGCAAAAAAGCTGACATTTGGTTATTTACAAATTCGGTTCCATTATCACTTCTAAACATTTTTATCTTTACTTTAAACTGAGTAAGAATAAGTTCATAAAAATTACACAAATTTTCAAAAACCTCAGTTTTATTTGACAAAAGATAACACCACACAGTTTTGAAAAATCATCCACAACTGTGAGAAAATACCTATGACCTTCATAACTAGTAACTTTATATGGCCCCCATAAGTCTAAGTGAATTAACTCACCAACAGATTTAGTTTTACGTTCACTTAATGGAAAAGGAACCCTAACTTGTTTGGCCCCTATGACATACTTCACAAGGTCCATGTTCAACACTGTTAACACCTACACTCTCTTTTAACACAGCTAGAACTTGATCAGAGGGATGTCCTAATCTATTGTGCCAAATATTAGATCTAAGAAAACTATTAAAACAAACATTTCACTATTACCAACAAAATACAACCCACTTTCTTGTCTACCAGTCCCCAGGACTCTCTTTTATTTGGAATCCTGAAACACACAACTATCTTCATTAAACACAAGACTTATGTGATTATCTCTAGCAAGTCTATGTACAGACAACAAATTTACATTATACCCTGGAACTTAGAAAACATCTTTTAAAACAATGTTATTCATCAACTTTATACTTCCAGTTTTTAAAACTTTTACATTTGACCCATTAGGATGACCAACCGTGAGATTAAACTCAGACACATCTATAACATCAAACAAATCTTTATCATTATTAATCATATGATGACTAGCACCAAAATCTATAACCCAATTAAACTGACTTCCAAAGACAACAGAACTAGTACAACTAACAAAACTATTAACATTGACAAACTCACCTCCCATACTAGCATTCTGAGTATCTAACACACTTTTTTCACCAACAAGATTCAACAGTTTAGCAATCTGCTCAGAAGTAAAAGGCATACTAGAAGTAGAGACACTAGTACTGAAAGATGACCGACCAGAACCATTAGACTTACTACTCATATTACTTTTACCTGAGGTATTATTAGTTATGTTTTTAAAACCAGGTGGATATCCCACAATTTCAAAACACCTATCAACAGTATGACCAAGCATGTTACAGTGAGTACACTTCAGATTGGGATTAGGACCTCTATTTAGTCGTCTTTTAGAATCAAAGTTTTGACTAGACTTGGACACAAAAGAAACAGACTGAGTTTTTGACCCACTACTGGACAGCCTATGTGACTCTTCCCTAGAAACTATGGAAAAAGCCACTTTAACAGATGGAAATGGTTCCTTGGTCAACAGATTAGTTCTCACAGGCTGATAAACAAGCCCTATTAAAAACTGCATTAGCTTAATCAAAGTAGAAAAATCATTAAAATCTTTTGCAGCCTGACATGAACAGGAAGGAAGATGCAGCATTGCATCAAACTGTTTCCACATAGTAGTAAGTCTATTATAATATTCAGCAACAGTGCTGCCATTTTGAGAAATGCTATTAATTTTCTTATATAAGTCATAGACCACAGAACCATCCACCTTATAAAATGACTCCTTAAGATCAGTCCATACTTCAGATGCTAACTTAGAAAACACATGACCCAAAAATAATTCTTCAGAAATAGAGTTCAACAACCAAGTTAATACAACAGAATTACACCTATCCCATTGATTAGCCAAGACTTCATCATCTTTAGGTTTTTCTACTTTACCATTTATAAAACCAAATTTGTTTTTAGCCTCTAAAGAAGCTTCATTGCACTTGACTAAACAGCATAGTTTTCAGTACCCTTTAACTTTATACTGACTATGGGCAAATTACTAGAATCACTCGGATGTAAATACAAGGGGTCTCCTATGTCAAGCTTACTAATTAAGGTCTGAGATGTACCTTCACCATCATCCATAATGACAACACACAAGACAATAACAACAATTATGAAACAGAAAATATACCACACAAAAACAGAATTAAACAAACAGATATAAGGCGAAACTGAGTCAGGGACCAGATTCCAGGTTCATCACTCTATGGTGCCTGGACAAGTCTTAACTCAGGAGCCACTACAATAAACAAAGACACTCAACAGACATTGCAACAAAAAAACAAATCAATCAACAACCCGGTCCTCACTACCCCGGTATCAACTAAGACAATCAGAAATAACACAAGTAGAAAAACCTTATAGAGGGTGCGTATAACTCCAATATGAACAGATCTGTAGTTTTCGAGAACTACAAGATCTGATCAAGCAAGAAAACAAGAATTACACGTGGTTAGTTTGCTCTTAAACCTTCAAGGGTTTCAGAGACCAACACAACGTGCAATTATCAACAGAAGATGAGAAATCTTCCGCAAGAATCAACTAAAAACCCTAACTAGGGTTTCTTCTGACCAGAAAACAACAGAGTATCTCAGATCTGCAACTTCTAGAACATCAGAAATGAACCTACACACATATCAACAACAAATCAAAATAGAACAGCGGAAATAACACAGATCACGAGCAATAAAGCTCTGCATATAGAATATACTAGATACAACAATCAACACAACACCAGATGTAGCGACAAAACGGTGACGTAAAACTTAATTATGTTTAACCAACCCTAAAAACACCCAACCTCCCAAGATCTTACAACTTGTAAGATCTATAACAACAATACAAGAAGAAATAATCAACTGATGATAATCAGTTGATTAATCAGAACGATACAACCAAAAATACAGTGATCCACAGGATCTACAACGATACATTAACAATCAGATGAACAAGATCTTCAACTGATCTTCAACCAATCTTCAACACCATGAAAAATCCAGAGAGAAGTGTGTGTAAAAGTGATTGATGAGTGTGTATAGCAAACCCTAACAGAGAACCCTTTTATACCTGCAAACCATAAATTTACACTCTGCACCACAAGAATATCAACAACTGAGCGGACCCTTGAAATGATTCAAATACACCCCTCACACTACTACACATTGACCAATTACACCCATAAGTTGTTATAACAACTTACAGCCCAATAACCTATTTGGGAAATAACAACTCGATTAAGCCCATCACAAGAACAAGCCCAAAACACGAACAATTAGCCCAATAAATATCCAACATATAAACAGATATGAATGACCATATTATTTTCAACAGTATTAGTTAGATCATGTGAAGTCATATGGGCAATAAAGATACCAGGGCCGTTTCAACGTTTTTGGAGACCCTAAGCGAACTATAAAGTGGAGGCCCTTTTGTAAAATTATCTTTTACAACTGTTACCTTAGCGTCTAGTGATAGACATTAGCCTAGAAATTGAAAGCACAATGGGAAGTGGGAAAGATGATTGCGGCTGTATTTTGGGGGTTTAGGCCGCTGAATGATGATTAAGTCGATGGTTGTAATTGTATTGTAAAAGCTGGAAATTAAATACTAAATGGACTTTGAAACTGGGGCTTTTTTTCCTAAACATTATTTATTTGGGCTCCTTAAATGAGAAGTTGGTTTTGTTTTGCCATTAACTTATTTATTATTTATTTGGGACTATTACATATAATGTATATAAAAACTTTTCAAAAAAATTGGAGGCTCTTAATATTTGGTGGCTATAGGCTCGTGCCTAAATTGTAAAACCTATTAGGCTGGCCCTGCCCTGAAAGATACAAGTGTGACATCTTATGTTCTCTTTAGGTTATGACAACCCCTTGTGTGATTGTAAAAGTGATAACAAGAAACATAAAATACTTTTGATATCAACAAATGATTATAAATCTAAACACATACCTATAATCAGCTTGAACCTATTAGAGGGGTATGTGACCCACCCTACATCTATATGAAAATTCTACACGACTCTAGATGAGTCAACAAGTAGGTGGCGAAACATCATGGAATAAATATGAAGAGTTTTAAACACTCGGAACACTTAAAAGTGTAGAGAAAATTCTACAAAAATTGCTTTCTATGGGCTTTTATTGGTTTTAAATTAAATAAAATTTATGTTGAGATGTAGAAAAAAATTGTGCAGATGTAGAATTCTTTTTTTTGTGTATTTAGACATTCTTTGTGTAATAGGGTGTGTTCATCATTTAAGTCAAGGAGGTTGGGGTGATTCAAGATTGAATTTTCCGATCTTCGATATTTAAAATTTCGGACAATGAATATCAGTATCTGAATTCTTATTCGAGTGCAATGATTGGAGATAATGATTGGAGCTAAAATTAAAAAAAAAACATATATTGGATAACGGGGCAAAACGAATTGGGTTATACTGGATTGTCATCATCTTTTTCTTCATTTTTTTTAAATTAGCAGATAAGTAATATGTTAAAAATGATTACAAATACTATTGTTAAACTAATATCCAACTTAATCAAACGATTTTTAGGATGTAAGGATAGGACTTCATACAACTTTGAACTCACTTAACCCGTTTTAGTTTAAACCGAATATTTAATTTTTTGAGTTTGCTCATTTGGACTTGTTAGCAACAAAATAACCGAAATGGTCGCATTTTCACATAACTCATCGCTAAAATTGCCACGTCTAGTTACAATACTCATTATTGTTTCCGTCTAATAACAAACACTCTTTTAAGTACTAATATGTAACATCATATAAAAAGTAATTTATCCCAAAAATCCCCTAGACCCCCCACCATCTTGGACAAAGCCGTATTCTTCAATGTCTAAGATTATATCCTCTTCTCCGAATATGATGTACCACCATAAAACGGGACACTAATTTCACGGCGACAATCTTCTGATATAAATTTTGGGTTGTTTGCCACTGAAACGGGCCGAAGTCTTCATTATTGTTCTTGTTGGTGAAGTTTCGCGTCATAGTTACGCTTCCTTCTTGTGTTTTCGCTAGTTCTTTTAGCGTTTGCAACTGCTGATCAAATCACATGTTAACACGTGTATTTCTAAAACATAAAACGTACTAAATAACTTTATTTAAAAAGTTAAACATTTAAATAATTCATGTTATATAATCCTATTGGACACACTACTTATTTATAAAAAATGGATTTAAGAAAAGGTTAAATCTTAACCAAGCCCGTTATGACGCCTTTAGCTATAATCGTACCTGCGTAACCAAGGCTCGATTCTCTTCTTTTAAACACTCAGACATCGACGCCAACATCTCATAGTTGTGCTTGAGGTTGTTAAACTCTTGCTCGGTTTGCCTTGACTTTGACCGGGCTCTTCTGTTCTGGAACCATATGGCCACCTGGCGAGGTTGAAGCCTGAGTGTTTTCGCAAGCTCTTGCTTCATCTTCAACTCGGGCCTCGAGTGTGTCTCAAACATGCACTCGAGGAACCGGATTTGTTCGTCACTAAATCTACTTCGTCCCTCGTTCTTGGTTCCTGCAGGCCGACATCTTACGGATACTTTTGAGGTATGTTTGTTGATAATTGAACATATTGGTTATATAGTTGGAAACTTTTTTTTGTTAAAAGCACCAGCTGTCCTTTGAAGTTGACGTTAATCTTACCATATTTTCCACCTCAGCGGTCTTTAGTGAATTGTATCCGTACGCCTATGATTACTTTGGTCTTGTCTAGGTGTGTGTACAAGATATTTATATTTGAGAAAAAACAAGAGAATTTGAACTTTTGAAGGGTTTTGGGCTTTTTGTTGTATGATTATCCTTTCAAATATATAGGCCCATAAAAGCCCAATGAAGTTGGTAAAGCAACCACATTATGGGTTTGATATTTTTAGTAGGCCTAATGATTTGGGTCGGTCCATATAGATACTGTTTTATCTTTTGCACAGGCAATAAGAAAAAGATAAGATTCAACAATACTATAAAGTTAAATGCTATTTTAGTCCATGTGGTTTGGGCCATTTAACAGTTTAGTCCAAAGGTTTTATTTTTCGTTTGTGGATCTAAGAAGGTTTCATCGTTGTCATTTTAGTTTACTTGGTTAACTTCATCCATTTTTTCTGTTAACGAGACGGGCAATTTAGTCATTTTATATGCAATTCTGTTAACTAGAAGGGCAATTAGGTCATATAGAATGACCGAATTACCTATCTCGTTAACTTAAAAAATGGATAAAGTTAATCCAGTGAACTAAAATGGCAACGTTGAAACCTTTTTGGACCCACAAGCGAAAAATGAAACCTTTGGACTAAACTGCCAAAATGACCCAAACTACAGTGACTAAAATAACATTTAACTCTACTATAAAAGTAGTTTTGGGGCCAAATCGCGCCGGTTAAAAACACCGCTTCGGCTCAAGTCTAATAAAGTCAAAACCGGTTTCTCCCAAACAGATTCAGAATAGAAATCGGTTTATAAGTGGAAAATGATGCAGTTTGAAAGTGTTTCGGTTTGAAACCGCCTTTTATTCGCTTTGGTTCTGTTTAACATGTTTCAACGGAGGAGTTCTCAAACCGATTACAAACTGGTGGTTCAGCTTGATTTCAAATCGGTTTCGATGCGCACCTCTAATTACAAGAGACTAAGAGGGTAAAACTACACCAATGTCAGAAAATATGAGATTTTACGGACGATCTCTATTTTTGACAGCTCATTTGTCTTGAATAAATGAAAGTTTTTATAAGATGACTGCCCGTCTACCTTCTGTTTTAATGTAACTTGACAAGTTTTTTATTAGAACTTATAAATAGCGTTAAAAAATGTAATAAATATAGAGTTTTTAAGCATTTCAAATTGTGAAAAATTTCGCTACAATACATCAAGAGTATAACAAAGCCTACGAGTGATATATCCGACATTTACATTTTACACAATATCAAACGATTGTGTCAATCTTGACTATAGATTGAATCGATGCTATACTAATTAAAGTCATTCTATTCTGTTATACCGTCTGAATCGATGCTACACATTTAATCCTTGTTATTCAGATTATATTTCCAAATGATTTTACAAAACTAACACGTTACGAATGAAATTCATATGCCAATAGAACCAACACATCCTCAGAGAGTCAGACCATGTTTGAGATTCCATTTAGAACCTCCTATAACTTATAACTTTCCAAAAGTCATTTATACGAGGAAAAAGTCATTTTAAAAAGTTAATAATGAGGTTCTAAATAGAATCTCAAACATTGCCTCAATGTATGAAATCAATACAAAATGCAAAATAAGATTAACTTATTTCAGCACATGCATCTTAACAGAATCTAGAACTTGAACAAATTACATGTATTAATCCTAAAATATATATATTCATCCATTGGAATGAACTCTAGGCAAACATGGTAGTGGATTAGTGGCCCAGATTCATATTTTACAATGTTTCTGTACAAATAAATCCCCAAATTAAGATCATGACATCACAAAGTAAAGAATCATGTAAACAAAATACCACATAAAGTATGTATTTGGGTGTAAATCAAAATACACATGAAAGTAATACTTAGGATGATTGAGTCCAAGTGTCCAACACGATTACTGTGCTAGAAGGCCCAACACTAGTCCGGCCCAATACCTTTTTTTTTCTCTTTTTGTTGTAGAAAACTATTTTCTTAAGACACGAGAACTCCCAAATTTGATCAACTATAACATTTACGTCCGTTTGCGGTATGCACATATAATGTATATATGGGCGCTCGGGGCCAAAAGTGAAAGTCACTCATTTTAACGTTATTTTACTAATCTCATGAAAATAATGTTAAAAGAAGGGGATGGTTGATCATGCATCATGTGGTGGCGCTGATAGGTGAAAGACATGCACTAATTGGCAATTGCAGAGTGTTATGTGCCTTATGTCCAAGGCTTGATGCAAAACTACTATCGAACCAGGGTCTCATTGGAAGCAGTCTCTCTATTACTACGGGTAGAGGTAAGGTTGTCTGCATCTTACCCTCCTTAGACCCTACCTTAGCTTTGTTATTGGTGGGATTTACTGAGTATGATGATGATGACGACGACGACGACCATTAACTTGTAAGTCAAAGTACAACAAAACCTTAAAACTGTTACCGGACTTTACACATTGTTTTCTCTCGACTCACACGAGTTTTTGTGAGTTTTATAAACCACGTTGATCGACTAAGGGTATTTGTGGATACTTTTGGCCAACATTCATCAAAATTCCATGGAAAGGGGACATGATTTCATGCAAATATGAGCTATATACTATATATACAAAAATACTATTATAAATATAATAATATATGTATTGCCCAAAAATAAAGAAAAAACTCGAACACTGGTCTTTTTTTTAATTTCATAGGGAGTTAACTAAAATTCTATAGAATATGCGGATTTTGGCTTTCTGTTAAATTCACAAATTTATATGAACTAAAGAATTAATAAGACTGTAAAAGATATTTAGTTATTAATGTCACATTAAAATGCAATAAGATAACATCAGAAACACATGTTGTACACATGTAAAATAATATGGTAGAAAAAAAATCATATAGTTATTATATATTCAATTTAGTGGCGGATTCAGAAATTTTTGTGAGGGGGTGCAAAAATTGACATGGTTAAAACAAGTGAGGACTAAATAGGTCGGGTCGAAACGGGTCGGATAAAACAAGATTATACGTATTTACTTAATGGTGTTGTAATTGTTCATACTTATTTACTTAATTATATAATATATAATGCACTGAAAATATTTCATAATCATACTTAAAACATGTATAAAACACCAAAAAAAAACATTTATAAACCATTTAGAAAACTTTTAAAAAATCAACTGATTAATCCAACACTAAAACACATTACTTATCTACTCACTTATAGAATGGGTATTGGGAATCCATGAATAGAATTGCATGTGTATTTTTCTTTAAAGATATATGGTAAACCTTTGAGATCATGTGCATTTTGAATTCCAGAAGTCAGAAATCAGAATAACACACAGTTAACCGAACCTGGTCACTTGGTGAATAGAAGACTTGTCTATGATTAACTTGATTCTTTTTAACTGTTAATTTGTTAAACTTTAGGGTTATTTAAAATTCCAATCAAACTTAAAGGTTTATTTTATAGAATTACTTGAACTAAATGGGCTAGATGTAAAATATTCTAATCATCTTGAAATCTTCAAATCACAGACATCGGAAACAAGCTCTCTGTTTTGCAAACAAACACCGGAAAACTTCTTCTCTCTCCCTCTTCTTACTTTGTCGATCATCAAAGGTGCCTTTCTTGTAATCAAGAAGGGTCCTACAAACCAATATCTAACATTTTTTACCTGTTTAAAGGATCTCAGCCAAATCTGAGGGGGTGCCTTGGCACCTCCTGAATAAGCTTTCAATCCGCCCCTGATTCAATTCTTATTATATATATATAGACATTTATAAAAACAAGGATTATTTTAACTAGTGTATACAATAATACAAAAAAAATTCTTTGCAAATGTCTTCTCTTTGACACACACACACACAAAAAAAAAAAAAAAAAAAAAACCACGTAGAACTGAAGTATGAAGAAAAGTCAATAAATTAAAAAGGACAGAGACAGAGATGGAGAATAGATTCACAGTCTACTCCTTTTCCTAAAACCTATTTGAAAACTTCCATGATGTCTCACTGTTTTTTTTACTGCCTCAATTTTTTTTTTTGACAATATGTGTGTGTATGTAAAGGTAGTAATAAAACTTAAAAAGAATAAAAGTAATAAATAGTTAATACTAATTCTTATATTTATACTCATACATAACTATAACAATTAATGAAAGCAATAGTCCCACCGTCTCACTCAAAACACTCTACCACTACCACCATCATCCAAGCATATAAATATATGACAGGATACTTACCTATCATAAAATCGCAAGTACGGGTTTACTCAAAACAGATTTAGGTAGTTTTGGGTCCAACCCACAGAACACGTTTAGTTATACTGGTTGTGTTCAAGTTGAACTTGCAGGTTCGTAGGTTGACTCTTTTCATATGATTGTTTAGAAATGTGCTCTAGTGTTGTAAGTTAAGGCTAGTTGTGCGTGTTATGTCAGTATTTAAAAATTAAAAGAAATATTAGCATCAACATTTATTATCTAAACGTAATTGTTTATGCATATTTGTAATTTTTGTTGTAAATTCATAGTATTTGAATATTAATATGCAAAACATAAATAGTATTCACAGCAACCCGTATATATTTGTGTCGTTTTCACGTGTCTACATGATTTGCAGGTTCGCGTTAAATTTTGAGATGCTATCATGTTCGACTCACCAACACGAATTTTATAACCCTTACCAACAACCCCCATCTCTTAAACGCCAGTGGATTTCCCCTCTGTAACACGAATGATCTAATTGTATAGTTATTATATATTATGCAAATTTATCTTGTCGGTACATAGTATATGGTATTCTCATCTCTCACGTGTCAAGTGCATTAAGCGGAACCCACTTAAAAAGTTGTGTTCTCATTACTGAGATCATGTATATAAGGCCATGCGTAATGGTTAGTGCCCCTTAAGGGGCATTTTCCGCCACATCAATACTTATAACGCCCATTAAACAAGTGTGTAATGGTTAACCTCTTCCTTAATGCGCCATTCAATTACTAGTTATTCTTATTGGGCATTATACTAGAAATGTCAATTCTTCTTCATGCCCATATAAAGCCTACGGGGATGGTGTTAGGGGCATTATCAAACTACTTCAAGCCCCTATAATGCCCCATTACTTATGGTCTAATAGGTAACTAAATTCACTAAAAAAGTTGTGTTCTCATTAATGAGATCATGTATATAATAGGCAACTAAATTCATTACATTTAGATCATGTATATATTACATTTTTTTAACTTAGAAAACCACTCGAAATTAAAAATATCATATTGTTAAGGAATTTATAACAGAGTAAACTTAATGACCTAAGAGTGAAGGGTGTGGTGTTGAGTAAATGAGTTTACCGATGTGCCTAACCACCGCCAACCTTTTCACCGCATTCATTTTATCGAATTGGTGGCCAAAATCGGTATGGGTTCACCGATTCGATGAGAGGGAAGGAAAGGGGGAGTTGGGTGTGTGGTGGGGTCAATCACACGTTTTTCCCTTTAAATTTTTTTTTACCAATTCATGAAGTGTCTAACCATTACCAACACTTTTCAACATAGTTTAAACTCTTAAGGTTGAATGACATGACACACTCTCATTAGTTGATTTTGAAGTTTACCACTTTCAAGTGTTTAACCACTCCCTTCACCCTAAAGCTTATTTAAGCCAATTTAACAGATAAATTAAATAGATCACCAAAGATTAATTGAAAGCGTTTAATAACTATTTTTTAACGACCAACGAATACTATACAAGCCCGGCTATCCGCACAAACTTATTGGCGAAAGGCCACCCACGCCCTGCGAACACATACAACGTTGGTGTCTAGGTCCGTCCAACATTTCAGGGGAAACCCACATTGTGGTAAAACCTCTATCCACTTGAAAAATATCACACCAAGTGAGACTCTAACCTATGACCTCCACATTGAAAAGCAATAGGTTGCATCTTCCCAAACCAATTAATCTAAGACTTTAATAACTATTACTCTTGTCTTTTAGTCTCAATCAATTAAAAGAAGTTAAGAGATACAATAATATTATAAATTTAAATAGCTTTAAAAACTTCAAATCTTCAATGATGTCTTCCATCTTGATCTCTTTACCTTTTTCAGATCCTTCAACACGTAATTATCATGATACTTTGAAACGTTTCTTCTTCCGCTCTCCTAACCAACAAGCTTGTACAACTCTAGCAAGTCCTTAGCCGAAAAAGCCAAAACATATTACACCTACAACTAATATTCTGCCAAACCACCGTAGCGACGAAGCAACCCGAAAAGATATGATCGACGGTCTTCAAACTGAACTCTCAAATTGAACATAAATGAGAGTTCACTTAGATATTCTCCTAGTCAAAGTAGGAAGCCAATCCAACTCTACCCTCCACATAAATATATTGCATTTTATAGCAAACCATTTATACAAGTCCGTCACATAGAGCCGACATCCCTGTTCAATCCCAACAAGTATATTCGTTGGTGTTTTTGAAAAACACACCTTAGTATTTTCATGTATGTAAGTATGTATGTATATTTATAGGGAAAGATAAAATGAAAACTCACTTGAGTTGAAAAAACTCAAGAAAACCTTTCTAAAAACCTCATGTAACATTTTTATTTTTTTTAAATAGGGAATGCAAGATACATATATTTGAACACTTTTGTAAAAGAAAAACAAAAAAACACTGAGTAGTGTTTTTTTTTAAATGTTAAAAATTTTATGTTACATAATATATACTAGTAATCGAACCCGTGTAAAACACGGGTAGTTTTAGTAACTTTTATTATATTAATTAGTAAGTAATTATCGGTTCATTTAGAGTGTCGAGGATTTGATATATATTGACATTCAAAGTCATTGTTCAGTAGGCAGAAAAGTTAATAATAAGTCTAACTAATACATAACAAACAACATTTGGTTCAAGTTGCAGTTAAATGTAATACATAACCACATAATATTGGATCTTCTTTCTTTCAATCTTTTTAAGAAGTAATTCTTGCTCATGTATGTGGTTATGTCCCGTTAAAGTCAGACCCATATAAATGATTCCGAGACATCGACCGATTTGGTCACATAACCCTAATAACAGCAAAATTAAGAAACTATCACCATAAAACGAAAATTAAATGGTTGGATCTTACCACTTCGTCGAAAAACTGCCTTGTAGTTGTTGTTGTCCCTTCTATCGTTACCGGAATCACTATCGAAAGCCCTTATCACCTGGAGAAAGACCTGCAAACTTTTCTTTTCTTGTTCCAATACTTGTACTTTCTTCTGGTAATGTTGCTTAAAAACTGAGGTATCACCACCCGCAACTCGCTTCCTTTCATCCTTTCATGTATTTACAGATATTGGAAAATAAAATTAGCACCTTCTGACCTAATAACTTGCACCTACAGACACACTCGTGTGTGTGTATCTATAACTTTGAATTTCAGGATTTTAATTTCTATAAAAGATTTACCTCCTTTTGTTCAAGCCTTTTGTCCAGTTCTTTAAGCTCATTATCATGTTTCTCATGCAAAGAACAATGTTCAAGCTTCTTCACTTCATCTTCGGTTCATCAACAAGCAACGAAGTAGCTAATCCTCTTTAGTTCATCATCAACCAAGAAAATCAACATCCTAACATCTCAAATTCAACAAAATCAACATCCTAACCTAATATTAAACAAAAATATTTCAAAGTTAAGACAAAAATCAGCAGAACAATCATACTATAATGTATCTGAAAGTGAAAAGTACTTGAAGAGGCTGATCGATTTGAGAGAGCAGATCGGAGAACGGACCCACAGGAGACTGAAGAGAACGGAGAAAGTCGTTTCTCTAGCAAAATGTTTCATTTCTCCTTGTTGAGTTGATAACGACGATTGTAGCTCGTTAAAAATCGAAAGTACTTTGGTAGCTTCTTTGGTTAGTAGCTGATCAACAACATGCGATTAATTCGTGCACAACTTGTACGTATAGTAAATGAATACGAATTCAATATTAACGTACTTCTTCAATAGAACCAGCATTGGAAGAAACCGAAGATTTAACGTCCTCTAAGTTCATATTAGATTTTTCTTTGTGCAAAAGTACAACATGTTGCAGTTCCTCAATGTGAGAAACATACAACGCTCTCGAACCATTAACTTTCTTTTTCAAGTCAAACATGGCCTAAAATCGTATACATAACAACTTAATGATTAAACTCAAGTATACAAACAATCAAAGCATGTTAATGAAACTCGAAGAGTACCTTATCAAAGCTTCTCGATGCATTCAAGTTGTTCATTTTGTTGAGACATTGAAGTCGCGACAGTGTTGCATCATTCTATCTTCTCTGGTTGCATATATGGATATGTTTGGTGTAGATTATGTTTACAGTAACTTTAGTAATATTCTAAACTATTAAAAGAAGCATACCGATCTTCATAAACAACGAAGCGTTGTACTTATAGGATCTTTCTAATTTAGACCGCATGACACAAGCTTGATTTCCTAATGCATTTTCTGTTAACAATTTGATAATTAGTATATATATGCATCTTATAAAAAGTCAAGTCTTTAACATTGTAGAACAACCACATATACTAGCTTTTTTTTCGCGTATTATAAATTCCAGCTCCTTAATTGTATACACTGATATATATATATATATATATATATATATATATATATATATATATATATATATATAATAATTATAAAAAAGACCAAAAGTGTGAGAAAGGTAAGAAAGAATCTCAGCCATTAGATCTAAATTAATTGAAAAGGGTAATCAAGTAATTTTATCATTGATTTAGTTAATTCAAATCCTTCCATAAACCGCCACCCTAATTTATAGGAATACCGAATAACACTGTAAACACCATTCAGCACTATATAACACCATTTAATAGTTATATAACACCCTTCAATAAGTATATAACACTATTCAATAAGTATATAACACCATTTTAAAGATCTCTATAAAAACACTACGAATAACACTGCAACAACCATTCGGCGCATATGTAACATCAATCAGTAATTATATAACACCATTCAATAAGTATAAACACCATTCAATAATTATATAACACCATTCAACACATATATAACACCATTCAATAAGTATATAACACCATTCAATAATTATATAACACCATGAACTGAAACAAAAAACCATTAACTGAAACATTCTATTGAACGTAATTTTTTTTCTGTATATAATTATAGTAATATGGTACTCATATTAAAGATTAAAAAACACTCGTTATTGTGGTGTAATTTTTTAAAAAAACAAGTTACGTGTAAAAAGTTTTGGCGTTTAAAAAATAAAAGGGGAACTTGCATGTGGATGCATGTGACTTTCTAAAATTAAAAATGTTAATTTTACCTTTATACCCTTAATCTAGAAAATTAATTATTTTAATTGTTATACTATTTACAAGATTGCCATCAAGATCTCAACCATTAGATTAAAGATCTAATGGTTTAGATTCTTTCTTACCATTCTCACACTTTGGGCCTTTTTTTACAGGATCCTTCTACCTATATATATATAATGAAAAACGAATGTTTCAGTTGAGTTAGGCAGGTAAAAACAATAACCGATAACGATGTAGGTAAATTGGTTTTCAGCTAATTTTGGTTCGGTTTGTTCGGTTTTCAGTTCGGTTATTGCTCTCCTCTACATATTATTAGAAAGTATAAGAAAAAAATTACCTGTCGAACCTCTCTATCAAAATGTGCCATTTCTCCTTGTGCAAAAGTACAACATTTTCCAGTTCCTCAATGTGAGAAACATACAACGCTCTCGAACCGTTAAATTTCTTTTTCAAGTCAATCATGGCCTAAAGTCGTATAAACAACAATTTAATGATGAAACTCAAGTATACAAACAATCAAACTTTTTGTTGATAATAAAAAAAAAGTTTAAAACAAAATTAGAGATAATGAAAAGGGGAAACCTTATACAATAAACAATAGTTCTTCATCACAACTTGATAATATTCCAATTTAAAATCCTAATTATCATCATAGTCGTAAATTAAACATTCTCACAATAACAAAAAATACCTCCCTGAGATAATGCTTATGTGAGTGAAGATTCGTAAACCTCATCTTTAGGATCTCTACTTGTTGAGTAACCTCATCTTTCAATATTGTTACCATAGTTGGATTAGACTTGCAATTCACACAGCTCTTTTCCAGGCAGATTGATTGAGCTGAAAACTGATACAAAAATAAAGACGATTTATTTAATTTCTAGCACCTTGATGGATTGTTGACCATTTTCATGGTACAAACATGAACTGAAAGAAGTATGAATATGGATTTAAAAGAAATAAATACCGGTCGATGAAGAATCACAACAATAATCAGACGGTAAATACCTAACACTCAAGCTATAAATGGCGCAATCAACTTCGTTACAGATTTCCATTTGTTTCTTCTTAGTCTGCAAGGGTTCTAACCTCCATAACTAACCAAATGCAGTGGCTGTACAAACAAAAACACGTTAGCAGCTGAAACACTACATTGAATAATATAAAGATAAAAGGATCAGACCATTGCATCCCTACAGCTAACCGTAATTTTTGCCATTGCTTCTCTATAGATGGCCGATATGATTATATCAACCTAAATAAATATGAATAGAAAATATCACAAAATATCAGTATATGATTAATAAAAATAGATGCTTAGACTGTTATATAGCTCTATTATCAACCAAAGAGAGGTTATTTTGGTTTTAAAGATTATCCACGGAAGGGGTACCACTTTCGTTATCATTAAGAAAAGATGTTTGTTACTGAACATTACAGAATACATAAGTACGTTGTGCTGTAAGTTTTCACTAAATTCCAAGACGGGATGTAAAAAGAGCAATCACAGTATTAAAGGATCAAAAGTTTATAATCAACTACTTCCAATTAGATTAAAAAAAGGCTAAGGTAGTCGACTTCAGTATTAAATTGACATATGTCTCAAATCTTGTCTAGATGCTAACTATTTGATGATTTAATTGCCTCTAATTAACCATCAACAATCTCTTAAAATATACAAAACTGAAAACAACAAAACGGAGCCTAATAATCTACACAAAACCCTAGACATGTAACTTTATCATACACCAAAACTTTACTTCTAAAAAACAATATTTAAAAGATTAACTTAACAAAATTTATAATTACCTTTGGAGGATGATTAGTGACGGAATCGAGCCATGTAACTTTTTCCTAAAACAACAGTAAAAAATTAAGAATAGTCCCCAAGGCCCATAATTTCCATTTTGTATTTTTGTTGAAAGAAAAATGAAGGCACTCTGCTGACCTGGAACACTGGGACGAATGAGAGCGTATGTATTCAGTTCAGTCGATAATCAACCTGGAATCAAAAAATTGATCCTACGAACTTTGCGCTTCTTGAACATTCGTTTTCTTAGTTGTTTACTCATGTCTTCAAATCTGAAATTTAATAAAAGCTTTTTTTACAAAAAAGGTATTTAGACAAAATAACTATGAAGAACTTTTATAGAATGCATACAACTACACGTGAATCACGTGATAGTATCTTTTTCATTGTTTTCTTTGTTATAATATAAATCGTGCATACCTTTCTCTAGCCAATGGCATAAACTGAGCAAGCTCATCAGCATCTAATCCAATCAAATCTTGATCTATTTAAAATTAACGCAATGACACTTACATAACTATAAAATAAAACAAAGTCAACTTACAACATAAGAAAGCGAGACGTTAAATTCTTCATTTGGCCTATTTAAAGGAAGCAGTTCAATGGCGATTCTAAGGTCTTGTGCATCCTGCAACAGTTGAAAATAAGAATCTTCTACCAATTGATTGTTGGTCGCTTCTTATACTCCCAGCAAGATAATATTATATAATTTGAAATGTAATTCACTAACCGTGTACTATAAAATGTTGAAAAAAAACACAATTTAATACCTTGAATTTCAACATCGATCTTCATATAAATGCAGCAGGGGATCTGAATACCGAGTGCACCATCAACCATACCGGCATCAACAACCGTATCCTATCGATAAAGGAAAAAAGAACTACTCAGTTACATACTTAGGCAAAGGCACACATCTTTTGAATTTCAAAAAGAGAAGCAGAGAGAAGAGAGAAATGTGGATGGATGATTAGTATTTTAAATAATTGAAATGAGAGAAGAGGGAAATGTGGGTATAGATAGATTTGAATTTCAAAAAGAGAAGAGAGAGAAGAGGGAAATGTTGATGGATGATTAGTATTTTAATTTAAATAGGTAAATGAATTAGTGATTAATTAATTGATTTATGATGTAAGCAATTGCTTAGGTGGATGCCTTTAATGGTTGACACATAAGCAATTCTTATGTCATGCTCTTTCTCCTTTTATAGAGAAGGGATATGTCCAAAAAAAATGTAACATACAAATTTTGAACATTTTTAAAAAAACAAGTAGGCGTTTTTTACATTTTTTTAATAAAAATGTTCAAGTACATTTATGTTACATTCCCTATTTTTTTAGAAAAAAATAGAAATGTTACATAGGTTTTCTTGAGTTTTCTCAACTCAAGTGGGTTTTTGTTTATCTTTCACCTATATATATATATATATATATGGAAGGAGGGTTTAAATGAGAACGCTAAATATCGCGAGAACCGTGAGAACGAATGAAAAAACCACGAAAACTTGGTCAAAAACAATTCAAATTTAAAATTTCTTTTTGCACTTATCATTATTATTCAAATACAATGTTAGAAATTTAATTTAACATTTAAATTTACGTGAATTCGTAAATAATTTTTTTACACATGTGTAAGTTTGTCATTTACACATGTGTAAAATTGTTACCTATACACATATGTAAAAAATCTAATAAGAGTGATTTTGAGGGAAGAAATAAATTATTTGATGTTGTAAATTCTTATTTTGGTGTTGTATTTTAATTACAATGAGGTTTGTATTAAAAAATGGTTTTGATTGGTTTTCTCATCCGTTCTCACGGTTTTCGCAATATTTAGCGTTCTTAAGATAACCCTACCATTATTATATATAATATATGGTGGGGTTCAAGAGTAAACAATGTTGATTTTGTGAACAAAAACGAACAGATCCTCACCGTTGGATGAGGAGATCCTGATCTTAGTATTTAAAGCATTTATTTAATATAAAAACCAAAATCTTCATTTAAAATGATTGCACAAGGGCAGTATCGTAATTATTTGTTCTTATTTATTAGATTTTTTATTCTAATAACATTGTTAGGCCAATGTATATGGTAGTTCTGCCTTGATGTCGCTAAATAATTTCACTATAAAGGAGTCGGTTTAGGTTGTTGTGTATAACGACCCGATTGGATGTGTACTTGTCTCAAACCTCATCATGTAACATTGAGATATCTTTAATAATACACAGGTGTAAGTGCCAAAGTACACATGTGTATTGTGTATTACAGTTTGTCAAACTGAGATGTACATATGTGTACCGAAAGCAATATATTGATTGTTTTTTTTCTATATTATTGTTTATTAGTTTCTCATATTAATAAGTATGCCTCTCTGTTTCTAATACATTCTGAGTTGGTTAATCGGGAAAATATGCAAGCGGTTTTTTTTCCATGATGAATTTAATTTGAATTACGAACTGCAACATGATAGGTGGTTATTTTTTATGGAAACTGAACATAATTTTTAAAAACGAAAATTAGAATTAAACCTACATGTGTTAAAAGAAAATCCTTCCCTTGAGATTAACTTAATAAGATCTACAGTTAGGTTTGTTCGTTTTGTTCATACAAAAGAAAGTGTTCACAAATGAACCCAATCCTATATATATGTATATATATATAATTTTCTTTTATAAATTTATGTCTTTACATAAAATACAAAAATATATTATGATATTAACCTCAGTAAATAATTTTGTATTTTGTAGCAATAAACATAAATAATGTCATTAGAATATATATTACAAAAGAAAAGTTTACTTTTGAAGAATAAAGCTACCAGAATGAAACAACACTAAGCAATAGTTAAATGAATATGAAAAAGAAAAGTTAAAAGATTGAAATAATTCCTACCATGGTTAAAATAGATACCATCTAGAAGGCAAATTGGATTTTAATATTTCAAGTTTTAACTTACTAATTCGTAATAATCCATGTTGCCAATTTAACCACTATCATTCGTAACTTTCGCTTTTGTTTTCATGGGTAATCACATTCATATAATCATATATTATAGATTTACACGTGATTTTGTTGTAAATTTAGCGAAAATAGCATTTTTCACAAATATAGGAAATGGGTATTTCCTAATTTTGGACGATAATAAATATTATAAACTGAGTTTATATAGATATTTATTTCCGGGTTTGTGTTCTATGTTGGAAGAGCTTCGCAACGAACTAAACCACGTCCAAAACGTAGTAATATGAATGAGATATCGATGCTCAAAGTTTGGTGTTTGAAACATTAAATGCTGAAATAAATGGGAAAGTAGCATCTTGTCCCACATAGGAGAAGTGATGAAACTTAAATGAGTATTTAAGTGGGAACACTCCTTCCTTATTGTTTCATGGAAGCACACATTAAGTGTACTCGCGAAGGGTGCGGAGCACCCTAACTCATGCTCGCACTCGCGCAAGCGCGCACGCGTGGCGTGGGCGATGGGCGCAATGTGGCGCTTTGATGGCGCACTTTGCACTTGCAAGCCGTCTTTGTATTTTTTACAACGCGCGCGTGCTTCAGCAAAGGCTGCATGGACCAGGTGGCGCAGAACCCTAGAAGGCAACGTGGCAAAGGGGCGCGCAGGTACACAGGTAGTGGCGCATGGTGTAGGCAGTCCATGTTGCGCAACAGATGCCTGACGTGCGCGCGCGCCAGTGCACCAAAGTGAACCAATATGGCGCGACTGTGTGGCGTGACCAGATGGGTTCCCTGGTGACGTGGCGTGCGCGCGCAAGGGCTGGCGCACTAGTAGGCTCGCGCAAGGATGTGAGCCATACTTGCGCACGCGCAATAGACTTTGGAGCAAGGATGCTGGCGCAAGGGGTTGCGCGCCAGTAAGCTCGCGTAGGGATGTGAGCCACACTGGCGCGCGCACCAGCATGAAACAGACGAGTCAAGGGTCTTGACCAGGAATGTAACTGACGAATTAAAGTGCATTAAAGTCGTTTAATGCAATTTAATTCGTTAAGTTAATTCTTTTTTACTGTTTCAACCCAGATGCAGAATAAATACAGCATTACCTCAACACCAGAAGACACACCGAAAACACCAACGAATTCTCTACAGAAAATTCATTTTCTTCTCCTTTCTTACAGCAAGGTACACCTTCGGGTTGCGTCATCTCCGGCAGTGCAACTGCTTAGGCTGTTGTATCCTGGAAACAAACGAGTTCTCCTGGGAGACTCGAAAGGCTTAATGGCCTTTCGGATGCATTGTATAATATGTACTACAATGTCAAGACTTCCAAAGAATTATGGGATCTCTTGGACAAAAAGTACAAAACGGAGGATGCGGGAACAAAGAAATTTGTTGTCGCCCATTTCTTGGACTATAAAATGGTCGATAACAAGACTGTTATGAACCAACTCCAAGAGTTGCAGATTATACTTCATGACATCCACGCTGAGGGCATGGTTCTTAACGAGACATTTCAAGTGGCAGCAATAATTGAAAAATTGCCTCTTCGTAGGTAGAATTCAAAAACTACCTAAAACATAAACGAAAAGAAATGACGGTGGAGGAACTTGTGGTCCGTCTTCGAATCGAAAGGACAACAAGGTCGCTCTAAAAGGCACCATTGCGCAAGCTGCGGCTAAAGCAAACATGGTGGAAGTTAGGGATTCCTCCAAAGGCAAAAGGGGTAAATTAACGAAAAAGGACAAGGGGAAAGCAAAAGTTAACAACCTTGGACCAAGAAAGGGGGCTGTGAAAAGAAGTCTGCGCCTTTCCAAGGTACTTGTTACAATTGTAACGAGACGGGGCATCGTGCTAACGAATGCAAGAAACCTAAGCGTGAGCGTGCGCATATGGTTGATGAGGATGGTATGCCTCTAATTGCAATGATAACCGAGGAAGCGGCTATGATTGAAGAAGTCAACGTGGTGGGCGCCAACCCACCAGGATGGTTCGTTGACACGGGTGCAACCCGCCATGTTTGTGGAGACAAGTCATTGTTCTCAACATTCAAGGAAGCAACGGGTGAAGAAAAGCTTTATATGGGAAATAAAGCTACCGCCGACATCAAGGTGAAGGCACAGTGATCTTGAAGATGACTTCTGGCAAGGAGCTCACGTTGCGCAAAGTCCTCTATGTCCCGGATATACGGAAGAATCTCGTATCGGGTTGGATGCTCAACAAGTTTGGTTTTCATCTAGTGTTTGAATCGGACAAATTTGTTTTATTTAGACGTGGAATGTATGTTGGAAAGGCTATGCCCTTAATGGTATGTTCAAAATGAATGTAACGTTGGTTAACACCAAGAAAAACACGAATGAAATTTCTACTTCTACTTACATGATTGAGTCTTCAAATGTTTGACATGGTAGATTAGGACATTTAAATTTTAATTCATTACGACGTTTAATTAAATTAAATATGATACCAACATTCCATATTGATTCCGATTACAAATGCGAAACATGTGTAGAATCCAAACTTACAAGATCATCGTTTAATCGTTGAAAGAGTAACTGAACCCCTTGATTTAATTCATACCGATGTGTGTGATTAAAAGCGGTTCCCACACATGGAGGAAATAAGTACTTTATCACGTTTATTGATGATTGTACTAAATATTGCTATGTATATTTACTTAAAAGTAAAGATGAAGCAATAGAAAAGTTTATCTTGTACAAAAACGAAGTTTAGAATCAACTTAAAAAGAAGATAAAAGCGGTTAGAAGCGACCGAGGAGGTGAATATGTCGCACCTTTTGCGGATTTATGCGCAAAAAGTGGCATTGTACATGAGTGTACACCTCCTTATCCTCCACAATCAAATGACATTGCAGAACGTAAGAACCGTACATTAAAAGAAATGATGAACGCCATGTTGATCAGTTCGGGTGTGAACCGAGAAATGTGGGGGGACGCGATTCTCTCAGCGAATTTTCTTTTGAACAAGATACCACTTAAAAATAGGGACGAAAATCCATATGAGTTATGGAGAAAAAGGAAGCCTTCGTACAATACTTGAAAGTGTGGGGGTGCCTAGCAAAGGTGATTGTACCACCTCCTAAGACTCTTAGGATAGGACCCAAAACTGTTGATTGTGTATTCATAGGATATGCACATCAAAGTAGTGCACATCGTTTTCTTGTACATGAGTCCAAGAATCCCGATGTCCACGTAAACACTATCATGGAGGCAAATCCTAACATCGTCTCATACTTTGAAAATATTTTTCCTATGCTAGGAGAACCACATGAAACCTCACCAACAATGGTTGATGAAGCAGGTCCAAGTTCATCTACGTGGTTAGATGAAACACATGATCGAACAGAGGTCGACCAAGGTGACCTTAGACGAAGTAAACGGCCAAGGATTGCAAAATCATTTGGGCCAGACCTCATAAGCTATATGGTTGAGGGTGAGCTCAATACCTATCGCGAAGCGATTTCTTCCGCGGAAGGATCTCGATGGAAAGAAGCAATTAAGAATGAAATTGATTCTATATTGCAAATCATACTTGGGAGTTAGTAGATCTTCCACCTGGTTGTAAACCACTTGGATATCGTTGGATATTCAAAAGGAAGATGAAAGCTGATGGAAGTATTGATAAATACAAGGCAAGGCTAGTAATAAAAGGGTTTAGACAAAAACAAGGTCTAGATTACTTTGATACTTACTCACCTGTGACAAGAATAACCTCTATAAGATTGGTTCTTGCAATTGCGGCTTTAAGAAATTTGGAAGTTCACCAAATGGATGTAAAAACCGCATTTCTAAACGGTGATTTAGAAGAAGAGATTTACATGGAATAACCCGAGGGTTTTTCCGCCCCAGGAAAAGAGGGCAAAGTATGTAAATTGGTCAAGTCTTTTTACGGCTTGAAGCAAGCTCCAAAACAATGGCACCAAAAGTTTGATCATGTCATGATTGACAATGGTTTCAAAATAAATGAGTGCGACAAATGTGTTTACTATAAAGACACACCAAGAGGTTATGTGATTTTATGTATTTATGTGGATGATATGCTTATCATTGGGAGTAACGATCATATGATCAACTCAACTAAAGACATGTTGAAAGCAAGGTTTGACATGAAAGACATGGGCTTAGCGGATGTGATTCTTGGTGTAAAAATCACTAGAACGCAAGATGGTCTTATCTTAAGTCAAACTCACTACGTGGACAAGATCCTTGGGAAATTCAATTCGGAAGATACGAGTATAGCTCGAACTCCGATTGATAATACTCAACGTCTAAGGAAAAATAGAGGCGAAGGAGTTGCTCAGTTAGAGTACTCAAGGATCATTGGTAGTCTCATGTATCTAATGACATGTACTAGACCCGACTTAGCATATGCAGTAAGCAGGCTAAGTAGATACACTAGTAATCCAAATGATGATCATTGGAAAGCTATCACACGAGTGCTAAGATACATAAGATACACGAGAGATCACGGATTACATTATACCCGTCATCCAGCAGTGATTGAAGGATACACTAATGCGAACTGGATTTCGGATATAAAGGATCATAGATCGACAAGTGGATATGTATTTACACTTGCGGGAGCAGCTATAGCTTGGAAGTCGTCCAAGCAAACTGTTATAGCTAGATCCACGATGGAATCCGAATTCGTCGCTTTAGATAAAAGCGGTGAAGAGGCGGAGTGGCTACGTCAATTTGTGGAAGATATTCCAAGATGGCCAAAGCCGTTGACGGCGATTTGCATACATTGTGACAATACATCAGCGCTTGTCAGAGCACAAAGCTCTATGTACAATGGCAGATCAAGGCACATTCGACGTAGGCACAACACAGTACGTCAACTAATCTCAACGGGTATTATCTCGCAGAACCAGGAAAGTGTTCCATGACCATGAACGGACACAACCATGAGGAGTTGACTAAACTAGGGAGAGTATTTTGTGAATGTATATTGTCGTCTACAAAAATGGGGGATTGTTCAAAGACACCGCGTGTACAAGACCCTAGGAGGCTAAGTATGCTTTACAAAAGAGGGTTCAAAGGTTACGCCTACCTATCTTGCAATACTTGACCGTTGAATTTGTATCGTTGAAACTTGAAAGGGGAAAGATCGATTTCCATTCATGTGGGGGATTGTTGGAAATTTAGTGAAAATAGCATTTTTCACAAATATAGGAAATGGGTATTTCCTAATTTTGGATGATAAATAAATATTATAAACTGAGGTTTATATAGATATTTATTTCCGGGTTTGTGTTCTCTGTTGGAAGAGCTTCACAACGAACTAAACCACGTCCAAAACGGAGCTAAGATGAATGAGATATCGATGCTCAAAGTTTGGTGTTTGAAACATTAAATGCTGAAATAAATGGGAAAGTAGCATCTTGTCCCACATATGAGGAATGATGAAACTTAAATGGGTATTTAAGTGGGAACACTCCTTCCTTATTGTTTCATGGAATCACACACTAAGTGTACTCGCGAAGGGTGCGGAGCACCCTAACTCGCACTCGCACTCGCACACGCGCGCGTGGCGTGGGCGATAGGCGCAATGTGGCGCTTTGATGGCGCACTTCGCAAGCTCCCAACGCCGCGAGCCGCTTGAGAGCCGCCTTTGTATTTTTTACCACGCACGCGTGGCTCACAAAGGCTGCAAGGACCAGGTGGCGCAGACCCTAGAAGGCAACGTGGCAAAGGGGCGCGCAGGTACACAGGTAGTGGCGCATGGTGCAGGCAGTCCACGTTGCGCAACAGATGCCTAACGTGCGCGCGCGCAGTGCACCAAAGTGAACCAGTATGGCGCGACTGTGACCAGACGGGTTCCCTGGTGATGTGGCGTGCGCGCGCAAGGGCTGGCACACCAGTAGGCTCGCGCAAGGATGTGAGCCATACTTGCGCACGCGCAATAGGATGTGGAGCAAGGATGCTCGGCAAGGGGTTGCGCACCAGTAAGCTCGCGTAGGGATGTGAGGCACACTGGCGCGCGCACCAACAGGCTGGTGTATGGAGGCGCCCGCGCGTGACTTGCTGCTTCCAGAGTTAATGACAGATCAGTTACACTTCAGCAGTTGAAACAGACGAGTCAAGGGTCTTGACCAGGAATGTAACTGACGAGTTAAAGTGCATTAAAGATGTTTAATGCAATTTAATTCTTAAGTTAATTCCTTTTTAACTGTTTCAACCCAGATGCAGTATAAATACAGCATCACCTTAACACCAGAAGACACAGCGAAAACACCAACGAATTCTCTACAGAAAATTCATTTTCTTCTCCTTTCTTGCAGCAAGGTACACCTTCGGGTTGCGTCATCTCCGGCAGTGCAACTGCTTAGGCTGTTGTATCCTGGAAACAAACGAGTTCTCCTAGGAGACTCGAAATTTGTTTTAAGGGACCCGTGTCTAACACGATCCTCAGCCAAGAACTTACTTTTCTGTTTGAATTCTGTTCTTGTATTTTCGATTATTTAAGTTGTAAATGTATTGTAATTTACAGCTTTATTTATTTCTGCATTGTAATTCAAATTTATAAAAGTTTTTATTTATTTTATGCGAACGGATTCCTACAATCTTAAAACAAATTTTTAAAATACCGTTCGTGTAGAATCAAAACCACTCCGTTGTGATTCAAACAAGTTTTGTCTCACTCAGTTTGTGTTTTAAAAACAAATTTTTTTCTTTCGTTTTCATCTTTAAAGGAGCGACTTTGGTTGAAAACGATTTCGGATTACTTCGTTTCGTTCTTAAAAATTACTTTAAAAACTCTGTTTTGGTCTTCAAAGTTGGACTTAGAAGCCAAACAGTAAGTGTGCGCTAAAAAAAATTATAAGATTTTTATGTTTTTGGTCTTCAAAGTTGGACTTAGAAGCCAAACATTAAATTCGTGGTAATTAAAAAATTGGAGTTTACTTCTGTTTTTAGTTGGTTAAAATAGAATTTTGGACTAAACTTTATTTTTTTAATTTCCAGAATGTTGACTGAAAACAATACCAACGTGAACACGAATGTTAACAACCTTGTCGTTGAAACACCTGCCAACACTGTGGGAGCGACCATAGTGGCAAACCATGTTGAACGACCTGAGAAGTTCTCGGGTCTCCACTTCAAAAGGTGGCAACGGAAGATGTTCTTCTACTTGACCACCATGAACCTTGCGAGGTTCTTGACTGAAACCGCTCCCCAACCTGCGGAAGGGGAAACCGACGCTCAAGCTCAGTGCGTGGTTGATGCTTGGAAGCATACGGATTTCATATGTCGAGGCTATGTGCTTAATGGCCTTTCGGATGCATTGTATAATTTGTACTACAATGTCAAGACTTCCAAAGAATTATGGGATCTCTTGGACAAAAAGTACAAAACGGAGGATGCGGGAACAAAGAAATTATTTGTCGCCCGTTTCTTGGACTATAAAATGGTCGATAACAAGACTGTTATCAACCAAGTCCAAGAGTTGCAGATTATACTTCATGACATCCACGCTGAGGGCATGGTTCTTAGCGAGACATTTCAAGTGACAGCAATAATTGAAAAATTGCCTTCTTCGTGGGTAGAATTAAAAAACCCACCTAAAACATAAACGAAAGGAAATGACGGGGAGGAACTTGTGGTCCGTCTTCAAATCGAAGAGGACAACAAGGTCGCTCTAAAAGGCACCATTGCGCAAGCTGCGGCTAAAGCAAACATGGTGGAAGTTGGGGATTCCTCCAAAGGCAAAAGGGGTAAACTAACGAAAAAGGACAAGGGGAAAGCAAAAGTTAACAACCTTGGACCAAGAAAGGGGGCTGCGAAAAAGAAGTCTGCGCCTTTCCAAGGTACTTGTTACAATTGTAACGAGACGGGGCATCGTGCTAAGAATGCAAGAAACCTAAGCGTGAGCGTGCGCATATGGTTGATGAGGATGGTATGCCTCTAATTGCAATGATAACCGAGGAAGCGGCTATGATTGAAGAAGTCAACGTGGTGGGCGCCAACCCACCAGGATGGTTCGTTGACATGGGTGCAACCCGCCATGTTTGTGGAGACAAGTCATTGTTCTCAACATTCAAGGAAGCAACGTGTGAAGAAAAGCTTTATATGGGAAATAAAGCTACCGCCGACATCAAGGGTGAAGGCACAGTGATCTTGAAGATGACTTCTGGCAAGGAGCTCACGTTGAGCAAAGTCCTCTATGTCCCGGATATATGGAAGAATCTCGTATCAGGTTGGATGCTCAACAAGTTTGGTTTTCGTCTAGTGTTTGAATCGGACAGATTTGTTTTATCTAGACGTGGAATGTATGTTGGAAAGGGCTATTCCCTTAATGGTATGTTCAAAATGAATGTAACGGTGGTTAACACCAAGAAAAACATGAATGAAACTTCTACTTCTACTTACATGATTGAGTCGTAAAATGTTTGGCATGGTAGATTAGGACATGTAAATTTTAATTCATTACGACGTTTAATTAAATTAAATATGATACAAACATTCCATATTGATTCCGATTACAAATGCGAAACATGTGTAGAATCCAAACTTACAAGATCATCGTTTAATCGGTTGAAAGAATAACTGAACCCCTTGATTTAATTCATACCGATGTGTGTGATTTAAAAGCGGGTCCCACACGTGGAGGAAATAAGTACTTTATCACGTTTATTGATGATTGTACTAAATATTGCTATGTATATTTACTTAAAAGTAAAGATGAAGCAATAGAAAAGTTTATCTTGTACAAAAACGAAGTTGAGAATCAACTTAAAAAGAAGATAAAAGCGGTTAGAAGCGACCGAGGAGGTGAATACGTCGAACCTTTTACGGATTTATGCGCAAAAAGTGGCATTGTACATGAGTGTACACCTCCTTATTCTCCACAATCAATTGGCGTTGTGGAACGTAAGAACCGTACATTAAAAGAAATGATGAACGCCATGTTGATCAGTTCGGGTGTGAACCGAGAAATGTGGGGGGACGCGATTCTCTCAGCGAATTATCTTTTGAACAAGATACCACTTAAAAATATGGACGGAACTCCATATGAGTTATGGAGAAAAAGGAAGCCTTCGTACAAATACTTGAAAGTGTGGGGGTGCCTAGAAAAGGTGATTGTACCACCTCCTAAGACTCTTAGGATAGGACCCAAAACTGTTGATTGTGTATTCATAGGATATGCACATCAAAGTAGTGCACATCGTTTTTTTGTACATGAGTCCAAGAATCCCGATGTCCAAGTAAACACTATTATGGAGGAAAATCCTAACATCGTCTCATACTTTGAAAATATGTTTCCTATGCTAGGAGAACCACATGAAACCTCACCAACAATGGTTGATGAAGCAGGTCCAAGTTCATCTACGTGGTTAGATGAAACACATGATCGACCAGAGGTCGACCAAGGTTACCTTAGACGAAGTAAACGGCCAAGGATTGCAAAATCATTTGGGCCAGACGTCATAAGCTATATGGTTGGGGGTGAGCCCAATACCTATCGCGAAGCAGTTTCTTCCGCGAAAGGACCTCAATGGAAAGAAGCAATTAAGAATGAAATTGATTTTATATTGCAAAATCATACTTGGGAGTTAGTAGATCTTCCACCTGGTTGTAAACCACTTGGATATCGTTGGATATTCAAAAGGAAGATGAAAGCTGATGGAAGTATTGATAAATACAAGGCGAGGCTAGTAATAAAAGGGTTTAGACAAAAACAAGGTCTAGATTACTTTGATACTTACTCACCTGTGACACGAATAACCTCTATAAGATTGGTTCTTGCAATTGCGGCTTTAAGAAATTTGGAAGTTCACCAAATGGATATAAAAACCGCATTTCTAAACGGCGATGTAGAAGAAGAGATTTACATGGAATAACACGAGGGTTTTTCCGCCCCAGAAAAGAGGGCAAAGTATGTAAATTGGTCAAGTCTTTTTACGGCTTGAAGCAAGCTCCAAAACAATGGCACCAAAAGTTTGATCATGTCATGATTGACAATGGTTTCAAAATAAATGAGTCCGACAAATGTGTTTACTATAAAGACACGCCAAGAGGTTATGTGATTTTATGTCTTTATGTGGATGATATGCTTATCATTGGGAGTAACGATCATATGATCAACTCAACTAAAGACATGTTGAAAGCGAGGTTTGACATGAAAGACATGGGCTTAGCGGATGTGATTCTTGGTGTAAAAATCACTAGAACGCAAGATGGTCTTATCTTAAGTCAAACTCACTACGTGGACAAGATCCTTGGGAAATTCAATTCGGAAGATACGAGTATAGCACGAACTCCGATTGATAATACTCAACGTCTAAGGAAAAATAGAGGCGAAGGAGTTGCTCAGTTAGAGTACTCAAGGATCATTGGTAGTCTCATGTATCTAATGAGATGTACTAGACCCGACTTAGCATATGCAGTAAGCAGGCTAAGTAGATACACTAGTAATCCAAATGATGTTCATTGGAAAGCTATCACACGAGTGCTAAGATACATAAGATACACGAGAGATAACGGATTACATTATACCCGTCATCCAACAGTGATTGAAGGATACACTAATGCGAACTGGATTTCGGATAAAAAGGATCATAGATCGACAAGTGGATATGTATTTACACTTGCGGGAGCAGCTTAGCTTGGAATTCGTCCAAGCAAACTGTTATAGCTAGATCCACGATGGAATCCGAATTCGTCGCTTTAGATAAAAGCGGTGAAGAGGCGGAGTGGCTACGTCAATTTGTGGAAGATATTCCAAGATGGCCAAAGCCGTTGACGGCGATTTGCATACATTGTGACAATACATCAGCACTTGTCAGAGCACAAAGCTATATGTACAATGGCAGATCAAGGCACATTCGACGTAGGCACAACACAGTACGTCAACTAATCTCAACGGGTATTATCTCGGTTGACTATGTGAAGTCAAAAGAGAATATTGCAGACCCGTTAACGAAAGGCTTAAGCAACGATTTAGTTTATACGACGTCAAGAGGAATGGGACTAAAGCCCATGGATGAAGGGAATATGAGGGAAACCTAACCTAGTTGACTGGAGATCCCAAGATATAGGTTCAATAGGCAAACTTAATCATAAACCCAAAGGGAGTCACTGTGGGGGGTGCCCCAAAAGATTAATAAAGGGAGTTATATACTTCCTAGTCCATTCCAATCAGTGACATGAAGTAAGGTTAAGCATGTTGAGGTTAACGATTTGAGGAAATCAAATTAACCATGATGCTTTTAATGATTCGACGAATCACCTATGTTAGAGAGAAGTGGGGTCACTTCGAATGGATTTGTGGGGAGCGCAAATCCTAGAGCTCTCGCAGAACCAGGAAAGTGTTCTATGACCATGAACGGACACAACCATGAGGAGTTGACTAAACTAGGGAGAGTATTGTGTGAATGTATATTGTCGCCTACATAAATGGGGGATTGTTCAAAGACACCATGTCTACAAGACCCTAGGAGGCTAAGTATGCTCACAAAAGAGGGTTCAAAGGTTACGCCTACCTATCTTGCAATACTTGACTGTTGAATTTGTATCGTTGAAACTTGAAAGGGGAAAGATCGATTTCCATTCATGTGGGGGATTGTTGGAAATTTAGTGAAAATGGCAATTTTCACAAATATAGGAAATGGGTATTTCCTAATTTTGGACGATAAATAAATATTATAAACTGAGGTTTATATAGATATTTATTTCCGGGTTTGTGTTCTATGTTGGAAGAGCTTCGCAACGAACTAAACCACGTCCAAAACGAGCTAAGATGAATGAGATATCGATGCTCAAAGTTTGGTGTTTGAAACATTAAATGCTGAAATAAATGGGAAAGTAGCATCTTGTCCCACATAGGAGGAATGATGAAACTTAAATGGGTATTTAAGTGGGAACACTCCTTCCTTATTGTTTCATGGAAGCACACACTAAGTGTACTCGCGAAGGGTGCGGAGCACCCTAACTCGCACTCGCACACGCGCGCGCGCGCGGGTGGGCGATGGGCGCAATGTGGCGCTTTGATGGCGCACTTCGCACGCTCACAACGCCGCGAGCCGCTTGAGAGTCGCCTTTGTATTTTTTACCACGCCGCGTGGCTCAGCAAAGGCTGCAAGGCCCGGTCGCAGACCCTAGAAGGCAACGTGGCAAAGGGGCGCGCAGGTACACAGGTAGTGGCGCATGGTGCAGGCAGTCCACGTTGCGCAACAGATGCCTGACGTGGCGCGCGTAGTGCACCAAAGTGAACCAGTATGGCGCGACTGTGTGGCGTGACCAGATGGGTTCTCTGGTGATGTGGCGTGCGCGCGCAAGGGCTGGCACACCAGTAGGCTCGCGCAAGGATGTGAGCCATACTTGCGCACGCGCAATAGGACTGTGGAGCAAGGATGCTTGCGCAAAGGGTTGCGCACCAGTAAGCTCACGAAGGGATGTGAGGCACACTGGCGCGCGCACCAGCAGGCTGGTGTATGGAGGCGCGCGCGCGCGACTTGCTGCTTCCAGAGTTAATAAACAGATCAGTTACACTTCAGCAGTTGAAACAGACGAGTCAAGGGTCTTGACCAGGAATGTAACTGACGAATTAAAGTGCATTAAAGACGTTGAATGCAATTTAATCCGTTAAGTTAATTTCTTTTTGACTGTTTCAACCCTGATGCAGTATAAATACAGCATCACCTCAACACTAGAAGACACACCGAAAACACCAACGAATTCTCTACAGAAAATTCATTTTCTTCTTCTTTCATTGCAGCAAGGTACACCTTCGGGTTGCGTCATCTCCGGCAGTGCAACTGCTTAGGCTGCTGTATCTTGGAAACAAACGAGTTCTCCTGGGAGACTCGTAATTTGTTTTAAGGGACCCGTGTCTAACACGATCCTCAGCCAAGAACTTACTTTTTTGTTTGAATTTTGTTCTTGTATTTTCGATTATTTCAGTTGTAAATGTATTGTAATTTACAGCTTTATTTATTTCTGCATTGTAATTCAAATTTATAAAAGTTTTTATTTATTTTATGCGAACGGATTCGTACAATTTTAACTTAAAAACACAATGATGATTGTAAGTGATATGGACAAATGTGCACACCTTCCTTGTAAGTGAAATCAAATGTAAGTCTATAATGATTATATGAATGGGGTTTTCCCTTGACGACAAAACGTGAAAGAAGTGTCATTGATCAAGTAACAAACTTAAATTATTATCAATCAATAAGTAATAAAGTTAATTATTAAAATCCAACTTATCAATTTGACTGCTGTCACCTAATGCTATACTCGTTTCGAGCCCCTACACAAGTTCGAAACTAATCTTATATGAGAGTCTATACCCAAATACCCATCGTTTTCAGATGTTCTCCCTATGTTAGAACTTAGAAGTTTCTTTGGGAACTCTAGATATATTTGAACAGCTGTTAGATCAGTATATGGTTGGTGCGTACTTTACTATATAGTAAAACATTCAGGACTTCAATTTTTTCTCCCACTGGAAACTAGTAAATGTTTCTGAATTGGTTAATTTAAAATAATAGCATTTAATTTACAGTCAAATAAATGAGAAATTGACAAGTGATGACATGATTATGTCATGATGAGTCCCAATCAATGTATTGGCAAAATTAAATTGAAAATAATCTAAGAGGGTCACTTTAAAATCATTAAAAGGTATATCAACCTTTTTCTCTTTTATTATTAAAATAAACTTTTTTATTAGTGTTATAGTTTAATACTTGTCGTCAATGATAAAATAATTGGCGCAAGTGAACTTTATAAATCAAAATATTATATCTAACTTTAATTACAATTATTAAAAGTCAGCATGTTTATATATCAATCCCGACAAAAAGGCAATGGGCCATTCAACATTTCGACTAGATATATGTCCTTTTAAAGCTGATAACAAACATATGATTAAGGGCCTTCACGGCTCATTATTAACTATTTTTAGGTTGAATGGTAACAATGACGAATCTAAAAAATAATTATAGGAGCAACATTTAAAAATATATATATAAGGGTAGCAAAATCGAAAAAATATCGAAAAAACATCAAATTTTATCTTTTTTTACACTACCACGGACCGTCAAGGGTAGCCCCTGCCCATGATATCAAATTTTATCGAATTTTTTTTGATACAAGGTAGCTTCGCCCCTGAATAGTAAGTCAAATTGTTAGTAACAGGTTTTTTATTATTGATAACCAAACCGTTGAAAAGTAAAACTAAACCGAAGCAAACCAAATCAGACGCTACTAACGGTTTGATTTCGGTTTAATTTCACTGTTTAGACTTATTAGGACCTGAAAAAAATTGCATATAAGATGAAATAGAAAACTTATCCATAATGCATATAACAAGCTTCTCACCTATTTATGATTATATGTCATTATTCAACATAATTAAAATTATATGAAGAATAGAGAGATGTTTGGGATGATCGTGATGGAGGCCACCTAAGGGGTGTAGGGGATTGGGAAAGTTGCGCATTGTGTCCCACCATCCCACGAGGCCATCAGGCTCCCAAAAACCCTTCTCCCAAGAGTATACCAGCTGGCCGAATGATTAGGAAAAGAACGATTGGATTTGAAAGCAGTTAAGAACTTACGGACTTAGGGTTAGAAGGAACTAGATAAGGCCACTACACTTTAAGGCGAATAGATCAACTCAAATTTATTTTAGTTAAACCAAATATAATATATAAATAACTAGATAATGTAACGTACAAATATAAAAAAATTTAAAATATGTTGTCAAATCTTATGATCTGCTTCGATTTTATACATACCATTTGTTGTATAAATTGTAAACCAAATTCTTCATTCTGGTTTGAAAATTTGAAAACCAATCAACCGAAAGTTAAAGAATAAAACCGGCCACAAAACCAAACCAATTAAGGTTTGGGCAATTTCACGGAACATATGATCACATTAATCAAAAAAGTTACCTACACAATTTTACTAAAAAAATATTGGATAACTGAAATCAAAAGGACTTAAGCAAAATCACTAGAAATAACAAGTGGCACCTTGATCATATATATCAATGAAAGTCTTGCCTTTACTTTATTTTAGGGTGGTTTAATGAATTGAATAACGATTTTTTGAATTAATCGAATCGAATTATTTTTGGTATTTTACATGAATTCGTATTCAAGTCGAATTCGAATTTAGATTTGATTCCGATTCGAATTTGAAAACTATGCCCAATTCGATATTTGATTCGCTTTTGAAAACTCGAATAGAATTCGGATAAATTTAACTCGATTCAAATTCACCTAAAATAATAAGTTATTTTACTTTTATTTTTTGAACTACTTCAAACTCATTGTTTAAACATAGAAAAAAAAATACTTATCTTCAAAGTTAATAAACTATTATTATGTCAAAAGACCAAAATCATACTTGTAACACCTACATACAAATTTAATGTAGTAGATTAGCAACCTAGAATTTAAAAAGTAGTAGTATGGGACTATAGGATATTGAGCTTGGTGATGTTATGGACTTTTGTCGTAATTAAGATTTTGGACTAAATTTAGAAACTTTTTTTTCATGCATGTTTGTATACATATATAATTAAGTAAAATTTGAATTAGAATTTTCGAATCGAATTGAAAATCTTAAGTTTATATTCGATTTGAATTCGAAAACTGAACTCGGATTTGAATTTTGGAAAACCGAATTCAAACCTTGATTATCAAATTCAAATTCAAATTCAAATCAAGTTGAATTTTAAATTTTTCGAATTCGATTCGATTACTGAATACTGGAGAGAGAGAGAGAGAAGAGGAGGGAGGAGAGAGAAGAGAGAGAGAGAGAGGAGAGAAGAGAGATTCTGAGTTTATATATGTTTTAATATTTTTTAATTAACAAATTTTATAATTAAATGAATAAAATCGCAAAAGTACCCTCATATGCCTACTAAAATTACAAAAACACTCGTATTCAACGAAAATATTTAACTGGGTTAGGCTCAAAGGGTATACCTTGCAAGATTTTGAAACAGTAAGAACAAAATTTGACAACTTTTGCGCCAAAGGACACCGTCTGCAAAGGTGTAAACATAAATGACAAAACTTGTAATTTACTCATGGATTAATCTTCAAACCAACAAATCCACATGTTTAAAGAGCTTGGGTAAGATGTTGAAACCATGCTTGAGGAGTTTGCTTGACACAGTGGAGAGACTTGTGTAAGAGACATACATGATCAAGATGTTTGGGATTCACAAAACCCTAAACATGTTTTGTCTTGTGATGTCCAACATATTTTGTGTTGAGTATTGATCATTTTTCCTTTTATACAAAAATTTATTACAATTTTACACGAAAGTAAAAAAAATATTCAAATGGATTAGGTTGGCGAATTTCACCCTTTGACCAGTTTTTTCACCTTCCTTGGAATCGTTCACAAACTATTTCGCCCTCACACAAGTGAGAAAAAAATGGTTTTCTTTAACGTTGGATGGTTGAAACCGGGCTCACATTTCTTCTTCAACCATATGTTCCTAACAGGATTTTGGCACTTTGCCTTCGACATAATTGTCTTTCTCATTAATCACATGCCTTATAGAACATCCTCCAACAAATCTCCTTTGAAAATCTCTTTCGTAGACCCTTGGATTATTCATTTCTTCATGTTTTCTGGTGTTATTGTTTTTCCCTTCTTCACCATACAATGGTCATAAGAGGGATTTTCTTTCTACACCCTACATCTTATTGGATATAACCCAACACATCATGGTTATCGATGCCTAGATCCAACAATGGATCATATCTATACTCCCCGTCATGTCCGTTTTATCAAGGATACATTTCCTTTTTAAACACATACCCCCTCTCCTCAACCTATCTATCCATCCAACAATTACATATCATTTTCTAACACTAGTACAAAAACGAGCAACAAATGTGGTGATTTTAATTATAGGACTCGGTTTTGGACCGTGTCTTAAAGCACGTCTTAGAATGATATTATTACACGCGAGGGTCTAAACATGCGGTTAGGAACCACGTCTAAAAATATAGTTGCCAAAAAAATTACGCTTTGGCGAGAAGCCGAAGCCTCATAAACCGCCACCACTGTTGATATAAATAAACTAAACAAAATCAACTTCACAACATACATACATATGTTCAACGCTAATGGATCGAAACTATCATGTTCAAAATCAAACACTAACTATAAAAACACTAACAATAAACTTACATATCGGAACCATCATGTTCAACACTTCAAAGTTTTTTCAATGCTTGATGTTTGAGCTCCAACCACTACACCAACGTGAACGTCTCCATCCTTCTAGTGATGTTCTAGCTTCTTCAACGTTAGATCCGGGAAAAGGAACAAAATCTAACCGTCTCCTTCCTTCTGCCACCATCAGCCCAGCATCTTCGTCTCTATCTTCACCCTTCTGCCCCCATCATCGCCACTAGCACCATCATCGTTTGTAGAAACCAAATACCTCCCCACCTCCGTTTCCATCCTCCAACCAACGTCTGCCCCCCTCTCCACCAAGAAAGGGTGTGTGTGTGTGTGTGTGTGAAGAGAGGAACATTGGGTGAGATACGTAGAGAAAGTGTATGTGTGTGAAGAGAGAAAGAGAAAGTAACGGGAGCGTCTGAGCAAAAAGATTATCTTAATTCAAGGGTAAGAACTTTTGATGCGGTTTTACAAGTTGATCGTTTAAAAAAACGTTGACAAGAAAGTAAAAGGTACGCCTGAGCAAAAAGGTTTGTATCAATCCATGGGTGAGATCATTTGACGTGGTTATTCGAGTTGATCGCGTCTGAAGAATAGTTTTCTACTAGTGTGCCTTCACATTCCAACTAGTAAACACTAATCAGAGCACAAGGAATTTCATAAATGATTGTCGTGTATTGATTATGTATATATTAGGGTTACATCTAGGTTAATATATAAGTTAATTACAGTTACACAAGTGATGTGTCTGAAAGACAACATATTTTCATTAGTGGTAAACCTGCATTTCGATAGTTGTTTGTTATAAATCTTGTTTGGAATGGATTAAATGTTTGTCTGTAAGAGATTTGCATATTCCTAACTACAATGAAGAATTTCTGGGCCAGATTAGGATATTACTGAAGAAGCAAAGAAGGCAGGCCCAGTTCATACCCTTACGGGCCATGGACAAGTCAGTGAGTAACGAGCCGTGGGCCTTAAGTAAGTGCATCGCCTTAGAGAATGAAAACCTAATGTGATAAGGTAACACCTGATAAACTTACTGGCCATAACCCGGATTCTAGTTACGGGTCGTAACCCACCCGGACACTACTTGAGCCGTATTCAAAGAATGAGTTGTCGTGGAAACCCTAAGAGTTGCGAAATTCGGAGCAGAGATAGCGAAAATGGGGCTGTTGAAAGAAGACGATTCAAGATCGGATCAACCGGAGGAAGAATCAAGAAAGAACAGTATACAAGAGGTCGATATACAATCCGTACTGATTTAGTGTAACATTTCCGTTTTATGCATCAAAATACAAATATATGAAACTTATGCTATTAAACAAATAAGTAACGTGTAAGTGACCGCTAAAAATAGGAGCTATTTAGACGAATATGTACTTTTATAGGAATCGTTTAACTAAAATGGTAAAATATCGTATATTGGTCATACTTCATTTTTATTAAAACTTAGGTTGAAACATAAAGAAAAATGAGTACATTTTCACTAAGTACTCATAATTTTATAAATCCATATATTTTAAAAGTTATAGGATCAAAACAATATTTGAGTTAAAATAATAATAATAAATAAGTAAGTGACCTGTATCTACTGTACACATATATACATATAAAATAAAAGTTAAACTAATTAAACATAAAAGAAGAATAACGATATCAAAAAAAAATATGGATGAAAATAATAGATATATTTATATAAATAAAGTTTACTAACATCTGTTAAATACAAATGGGTATGGATAAAAATATATATGTACGTATACATGTGTGTCCAATATATACCTTAAATTGTGATAATGATATAGGTATACATTTTGATGAGAAAACTATGAGGAATCTTATAAGGGACTGTGCGAATTAACATGGCTACACGTTACATGGTAAAATGATACAACACAATTTACTAACACACCTGTCGAATGAATATACAACCACCATTAATTTAAAAGTCTAGTTGGTTTCCATCCAATACACCATAAAATACAGAAACTAGTGCAGTTAAAATACTGAGGAAACAAAACTGAAATAAGTCAGTGAGTATTGTGAAGAAGGATCAAGGTGTAGAGAAGTTCTAAACTGTAACCCAGCCTATAACAACTAAGGTGAATAAGTTTAACTACTTTTTTAAACTTGAAAATGTTTTATATGTTTTAAAATAGCATGAGTTGTGTTAAATATATTTTTGCATATGGTATTCCATGGATAGCATTCAGACCACAAGTGCATATACAGTTTGATCAAATTGTAGACGTGTAACAAACCGTAAAACCGAGCACGAAGTTCGGTGGGAAAAAACGTAAAACCGGGCACGAAGTTCAGTAGTAAAACGGGCGGGGAGCTCGCTAAATGTGTAGATTACTAGTATGTTTTAAATAGCTTTAATACCGCTTATGCTAAAAATGGTTTAGTGTCGGTTAAATGTTATTCACCAGCTTTTCGCTGACGTATTATTTTCAGAACGTTTTCAGGTAATCAGGAATAGTTATGAATAGCAAGACTAGTGCTTAAAGGAGCACGATTCCCTAGGCACTGAAGAATCTTGTGACTAATATATTTTGTAAAACTGTCGCTAGACAGAATTTTGATTACCATATGTATGAAACGTTTTGTATGGAAAAAGGGGTGTTTAATTCCCCGTTTATGAAATATGTTTCGTTCAACTTAAAAGTTGTTTAAATAAATAAAAATAAATATAAACATTTTTCCGTTGCGTATTTATCAAAACAGGACCAACCAAGTGGTCGTATGTCCGGGGTGTCGAAATCCGGGTTGTGAAAGGTTGGTATCAGAGCCACATGTTTTAGCGAATTAGATACTTGGTTAGTATCTAGGCTTGAACAAGACTAAGTTATGATACCTACATATAACAAAAAAACGAAGAATTGCTTTAGAATTAGAACTTAATAAGTTTAGATAGGTGTATTGAATTATGGGTAATCTAGTAAACAAGTATTTATGATGGAAACAAAATCGTGAGTTATGCTCGTTAGAGATTTTATTTTTCAACACAGACACTTAGCAAATTATATATAATAGGAACATCAGGAATTTCATATTATTGATAAAAGTTAATACGTTGACTAAATAAGGAATGATATCACATACAAGGAGTTGCGAAATATATGTGTTAAGTTAGGTTATAAAGAAACGCTAAAAATTTTTTTGGAGATGCTCACAAGATATTATGATTACAAAACAACTGTAGATATCATTTATAAGTGATAGAGATTGTTAAAGAATTATTGCAATCAATAGAAATTCAATATGAAAGAATAATACAGTTGCAATAAAATTAATTCAAGTCAAAGTGAGGTAGGGGAAAACAAAGAGGCCAGAATTGTTGTCTGATAGTCTCATATTTAATTTGTTCTCATTAAGTGTATTTTCATAGAACTAAGGAAAGCTTGTAACTAAATTTATAAATGATAGTATTATGCTGTCATATGATATTATTTTATACGTATTAGTATTAAAAACGCGTACATGAGACTTTGAATTGTTAACACTATCTGATGACGTGGGTAGCTCAAGCTTAATAAAATGACTAGAATGCAATACAGCTTAAAGGATTCGACAATAGCCAACTGTCATGAACAGTAAAAAGGACAATAACCAACGGCTCCTTCAACCCCAACATCAAGAACATCTGAAACCTCTATATCATCACTCAACTCGACCGGCTCAGAGGCCGACGGTTGGTTAACAGACTTTATCAACCGACAATTCGAATGGCGAGTAGAAACTTTGGAAGTAGCAACTTTGGAAAAACCCTTGACATTGGGGACATTCACATAGTCTAAACCCTCGAACCTATGTTCAGACCCCTGACAACAACATCTTCGCCGGGTGTACCCTCAGCATCACCAAACACAACATCAAAAGTATCATCGCTTTTGATAAAATCTAAGGCAAACATGACTGCAACAAACAAAGTAAAACATAAACAAAAATGCAAAAACACAATGCACAAAGCATATAAAAATATCATACCCGATCATCTCTCATGGGCACAGGGTCACGATCGACTTGTCCCACAACTTGCTAATTCCCACCAACACTAAGCGATGTTTGGGAAAGGGACGAAGTCTCGAAGGACATTCCCTAATAGTTTTCAACAACCAACTATCTATCTCAGACTCGGAAGGTTCAAGTTCATTTAAAACAACATCTGGATGCCCCCAAACCATTTTAAACGAAACAATTGACTCCAAAAAATTGATCCTTCCAAAAATTGAGAGTTGTAACCATGGAGGGAATCAAACACACGTCAATCCGTGATGTTTCAAAAATAAACCAATCAACGTTTTTGGCCAATTGGAAAAATCAATGAAACATCAACAATGATGGGTCATAGACCAATGCACGACATAAAACTTCAAAGTGCAAAACCCTTGAAACCCCTTGAGGGTGCAATTGCCCAAAAGACATGATAATATTCCAAAACGTTGAGAAAAAAGATGGAAAAAAAGTAACAAAGGTTAGATAACTCAAAATGCGATAATACAAAGCAATAAAACTCGGTGGAATTGATCAATAGATTTATCACAACCCGGAACAACCGGATCGACAGATGAATCAATACCCCAATGTTAATAAAAGGCATTGACTTCCTCTTGTGTTAATCAAGAGTAACTCACTCCCATATCCTTCTTTGCACTAATTGCTCCTAAGGATGATCAAGGAAAATCGAAAAAATATTAAACAACAACCCTTCAAGCCTCGAAGTCTTTAAGCTACAAAAATATTGCATAAATGTCAGAAGCATTCGAGCTTACACCTCAAATACCTCTGACTTGGGGGGCTGATGACGTGGGTAGCTCAAGCTTAATAAAATGACTAGAATGCAATACAGCTTAAAGGGTTCGACAATAGCCAACTATCATGAACAGTAAAAAGGATAAGTCAGAGTCTTGTCACATCACCATTTGCGTGTGAACCCTCCAGCCCAGCCGCAACCAGAGCTTGTTGGAGAGCACACCCTTTTACCCGCAGGTCCGAAGCCTTCAACCCCCAAATGGGCAAGTCCCCCACTGTAGCCAAGGATCACTGGTCAAAGGCTTCTTCTTATGGAGAATCCTTTCCCTATAAATCTCAGGCCCTTGTCTTCAGCTAACGCATCCCAGATCAGCTCAGGTCACTCTTGATCTATGATCTTACTTCTCCTCTCTAGAACTTGCATCTTGGTTGTTCTATTCTTGGCTCACTACAACATTATCTCACTATGCATAGACATTCTGGTTGAACATTCTTCAATCCAGAATTCAAAGTGAATAATAACAAAGTGATCCACCTCCACGTGCTACAAACGTGGGGGGACCCCACGACCTGCGTTAGGCTAATCGAAACTTTGAACCTTTTAACCCTGGAGACGTCGCTACAGTCCTTGGTCTTGTATTTGTTGTAACAACAAGTTGGCGCCCACCGTGGGGCTACGCCGCTTACTTTATCTCAAAGACCAGTTGTGTAGCTCCATTTTCTCTTTACATCATGTCTGAAAGCGAGTCTTTTGGCAAGGTAAATCAGGTGCCTAACAACACCGACATAACACCAAACTCTGGCCGGATCTCACCGGTTAGATCTACACCTCCCTCTACTCCCAGAAGTACTCCAACGGGGACTATGTTCCCGGAATTCACTTCTTTTCAAACATCAACCCCTCTCGATCAGGGGTTGCATCTCCTCAAACCGGTGCTATGCTTACTAGAACATATAGATCTAACATCCGAGGGAGTAGCTTGAATTTTTTTACAATTGAGATCTCTTCTCAATCAACATGTGAGCCGAGAAAGAGAAAAAGGGGTGAGAATAAGACTAGAATTTGAGGAATCCGAACCCTCATTGTACTCGGTCTTCCACCTCTTCCTTTTAGTAGCTCACGTCCAAACACATCATACTTTTAAGCTGGTCCAAGCCCTTGTACTTTTGGGAGGCCAAGTCCAAATACTTTTCCTTATCTACCTCCCAACCCGTTGTAACCGGTGAACCTATTGGGCATGAAACCACTCTTGATCAAATATAGCAGTCACCGGCTTCAAGCATTCCACATTCTGCTGCCACTTTATGGGAACAAGCCATGGCCACCTTGCCTTTGGCTCGAGTGCGGTATTGAGCACATCCATGGGAATGCCTTATATAGTACCACCAGAAAGCCTTCAAGGCTTTAACCTCGTGCCCCAACTGATGACACAGATGATGGCACAATTTCCTTGGCAACACTTCATCATCCAGGAAGCCTTCAAGGCCTTATACAGTACTCACCAGGTTACCTCAAACGGTAACCCAGCTTCAAGGGTAGAGGAAGACCTCACAAAACCCTACAAGCCTAGAAACTTGCCTTGCTTTTCCCAACAAATTGCTGATTACGAGTTTTAAACCCGGATAAAGATGCCATCGCACATCAGAACTTGTGGTGAGTTTCATGAATGCCATAACCTACAAATCTTCACCGGGTCTGCAAGAATTGAAAAATGATCTAACCCCGAATGTTGTCTAATGTTCATGCAAACCCTTGAAGGTTCTGCACGTATATAGTTCAACAACCTTCCTAAACAAAGCATTCAGACCTTTAACGATCTCAGCAAAGGTTTCTTGGCCAATTTCTCACAATAACTGAGGTTGGTCAAGGATGCCACGTTAATCTTCCAGATAAAACAACACGATGATGAAAGTCTCAGAGACTTCATTGAAAGGTACAAAAAGGGAGGGTTAACCTACATGGGTGCTGATGAAAATATGAGGGTTGTAGGGTTCATGAATGCTCATAAATTCCAAATATCTCACAAGAGATTTCAACAAATGCCTGCCCAAAACCCTTAAAGAAGCACTCAAGAGGGTTGAATCCCACATTCGAGGAGGAGAAGTTGTAGACATCAAAGAACATCCTAACTGACACGATAATCCCAATAGAAAAAAGGAAACTATGGATCTTGCGACAAACGGTTCGAAGGTTCGGATTCCATAACGCCTGAAGGCTGGAACCCTCTAAGCTGAGAAAAAACAATAAGACTTTATAGCCTTAACCAAAACTCCAGAAGAGATCCTAGCAACCGAAGAGGTAAAACACAGCTTCTGCCTTCCTCGACCATTACCGAAAAGCAACAACAACGAAAACTGAACACTATGAGTTTCATGAAGAGAATGGTCACCATACCAATGATCGCTTCCAACTCAAAAGGAGGATCGAAGACGCCGTCAGGTCCAGGGAACTGGCTCACTAATTAAAGGGGTCAAGGACAAGATGGTTGACGGAAAAAGAAGGAAGTAAATATGGTAGACTTTGAAAACAAAGCATCCCACAAATGTCATCGCTTGAAGGCATGGGAACGCCAATGTGTCTGTTTCCCTCCACCAGAAAGAGGGTTGCTCTTAAATCCTTTGGTAATGGAAGCCAAGATAGGAACCATCAAGATGAAAAAGCCTTACATTCACACCATCGCAGCCACCGAAATCATGCTTGAGAAATGCTTCAACCGTCTCAGAAACGATGAACGTTCAAGGCTTCAGCAGTCTGAATCCTACATAAAAGGTATCGCTGACATACCCATCAAGCCTTTAGGCCAACTAACCCTTGATGTCTGTTTTAGTGAAGGCGAGTTGGAAAAAACAAACCACTCACATTCGTGGTTATCAACATTCCTTCCAACTATGATATTATCATAGGAAGGCCAGGACAAAGTGCATTCGGGATGGCAGTCTCAGTTGGCCAAGGCACTGTGAAGTTTCCCACTGAAAAAGGGATAGCAACCCTTCAACCTACCCAGGAGGCTTTAATGGTTGAAAGGGAAAGCTCAAATAAGAATGAAGACAATGAACAAGGGTTGGTCATAAACCCAAAATATCCCCATCAAGGATAAGGGTAAACACCAGTCCCTCCAAATAAACTCTCTCGTACCTTAAGAAGTTACTCTTGCACTATGTTGATGTCTTTGCCTGGTGCCCGGAAGACATGACCGGCATCCCTCGAAGCATTGCCGAACACGAATTAAAAATCCCACCTGATGTCAAGCCCTTTGTCCAAAACAAACGAAGTCGCGCTTCTAAAAGAAACCTTGCAGCGTACCAAGAGGTAGAAAAAACTTGTCTTAGCCGGAATCCTCCGAGAAGCTAAGTACCAATCATGGGTAGCCAACCCAGTTATGGTTCGAAAACTCGAGAAGTCTTGAAGAATTTGTATCGATTTCAAAGACTTAAACAAAGCACACCCAAATGATTGCTACCTATTACCAGGAATAGACCTTAAGGTTGACTCGCCCACAAACTTCCCATTCAAGTGTTTCCTGGATACCTACAAGGGTTGCCATCAGATTCACATGAAAAAAAACCGCATTTCACAATGATAAAGGTATCTTTTGCTCTAAAAAATGTCCTTTTAAGAAATGCAGGTGCCACTTATCAACGCCTGGTTGACTAGGCGTTTGCTGGTCAAATTGACAAAAATATGGAAGCTTATGTTGATGATTTGGTCATTAAGAGCAAAACGGAATATCAAATGCTCGACGACATACAAGAAACTTCCCAAAACTTGAAAAAGATCAAAATGAAGCTCAATCCAGTCAAGTGTTCGTTTGGTCTTAAGGAAGGCAAGTTTCTAAGGCACATTGCGTGGAAACAAAGCATAAAATCTAACCCAACAAAGTCAAAGCCGTCCTAGAAACCAAGTCTCACAAAGCAAAAAAGAAGTAGAAAGCCAGAATGGAAAGCTTGTAGCTTTGAAGCGTTTTACCTCGAAGTTACCAGAAAAGTCCCAACATATCTTCAAAACACTCAAGGGATGCACTAACAAAAAAGACTTAGGATGGACTGAAGAAGCAGAGAAAGCCTTCAAATGAATGAAGCAACACCTGGCTTCACTCCCGACCATTGCGGCTTCGGAAACAGGAGAAATAATCTATGTCTACCTCTCGATTTCTAAAGAAGCCATAAGTGCTGTTTTAACCATCGAACAAAACAAAGTTCAGGAACCCGTTTACTTCTTCAATAAAACACTAAAATTAGCAGAGATCAAGTATCCTCCTTTGGAAAAGCTTGCTCTAGCTATGGTCAAAACAGCCAGAAGGCTTCGAGAGTACTTTCAAGCACAACCAATACAAGTGGTCACTGACCAATCCATTAAAAGTGTGCTTGAAAAAACCTGAAACTTAAAGACGATTGCCAAATAGGCAGTGGAACTAGGTGAACACTATATCACCTGTGTTCCAAGGAAGGCCGTAAAAGCCCAAATCTTGGTTGATTTCATGGTGGAAATTCCAAAAGAAACAATAACGGAAGTTAACACCACAACCACTAAACCCTCTGACCCTGATACTTGGAAGCCTTTCACTGATGGAGCTTCCAGCCTTGAAGGGTCAAGGGCTGGGCTAGTCTTAATCAACCCCAAAAATTATAATTTACATATGATCTCCAGCTTGAATTCCAGACAATCAATAATGAAACCAAGTATGAGGCATTCATTGCTGGATTCAAGCTAGCCAAAAGGATGGATGTTCAAAGGCTTCAAGTCTTCACATACTCATTGCTTGTCTCAAACCAGGTAAACGATAGTTACCGGGAAAAATCAAAAGAATTGATTAACACATTCCAAAGCATGTACCATCAAGCAAGTCCCAAGATTTCAAAACAAGAGATCCGATGGACTAAGCAAACTTGCATCTCTCACATTTTCCCACCTCACCAAAAAATCATTGGTTGAAATGTTAAAATCACCATCCATTCAGGAACTTGAGGTTCAAGATGTGATCACCGAAGAAGGACCAAGTTGGATAACTCCTATTGTCAAATCCCTAAAAAATAGTGAATTACCTAATGACCAGACAGAGGCTGAAAGGGTTCGCATCAAGCCAAGGCAGTATGTGTTGTGAGGAGAAATCCTTTACAAAAAAGGTTACCTTGCACCACTACCCCAATGTGTTGGCCCAGAACAAAGCCAATATCTGATCAAGGAAGTCCACGAGGGAATATACAGGGCTCATTATGGTCCAAGATCTGTGGTTTCAAAATTGATGAACCTTAGATACTTCTGGCCCTCCTTTCACCAAGATACCACTAAACAATTACGAAAATGTAAGGACTGTCAGCTACATGCACCAATACCTAAAAGTCCTAAACACAATCTTATTCCATCTTCTACACAACGAACACTCAACATCGACCTTGAAGCCAACCAGGCTTAAACCATGTTGAACTTAGAACTCCTGGAAGAAGCTCGTGACCAAGCCGCTATAAGGGAAGCAAAATATAAGCAGAAGATGGAAGCTTATTACAACACCCGGGTGAAGCATGAATGCTTTAAGCCTGGAGACCTGGTTCTCAGTAACAATGAAGCAAAAAAAAAGAATCAAGGCTCTCGAAACATACACCACTCTCAAAACACACAAAGGAGGATCATACAAGCTAGCCGATGTAGAAGGCAAAACGCTTCCTCGTCACTAGAACGGCAAAAACCTTAAAAGGTTCCACGTCTAGACAAAAAGTCTTAGAAAGAATTTCAAGAAATGTTCTACCCTCTCTTGTAATCAAAATACTATCAAATGAATGAATGACGAAGTTTTTTTTTTTGTCAAAATTTGTCTTTCTATCCTATAATCAGGTTGAGAACCTAGCAAAAAACTCCATGGCAAGGGCCATGTAAGGGGATGAGCTCCCAGACCATATCGCTCAATAGGTTCAAGGGTTTAATGGACCTATATACGGGGTGAGTTCCTAAATCAATCCAACTCCATGAGACTTAAATAAAAACTTGTCTCATAGACGGGTCCAAACAACCCACACCAATCGTTCCTTAAACCTCATAAAAAGTTTTACGAAACAAAAAGACACTGAATGATGTCACAAAAAGGATAGACAACATGTATCTTTTATCCAAAATACCTTAAAGCTAAGTGACTGCAGCACTGAACCTTCCAAGGTATAATGGACAAAGGGCACATAACAAAACAACAAGACACTTGCAAACATTATCAACACAAGGCAAAAGTAGAGCATAACGTTAGAAACATCAAGTTTCAAACATACAACCTTAAGGCCCATAAACCTAAGATATTGTTTAAAAGCCTTTAAGGCTAACAACCACGAAAGGAAACCTTAATAGTTCCCTTAAAACCTACTTGTTCAACATACATCATAATATTGTTTAGAATGCTAAGAAAGCTACGAATAAAGTTCAAAGAGTCTTAATTTACAGCATCAGAAGTAGTAGGCTTCGCTGCCCCCGCTTCATCACCTTTGGACTTTTTGGCTTTCTTCTTCATCCTACCTTCACCAGCCGTCTCAAAGGCTTCAAGGCGTACATCCTTCAAGCCTTCGCCCCCATCAGAAAAAGTATCCTCGCTATCGCCAGACAAAGAATGTTTCTTCGAAAGAGACTCCAATACTTTGTCACAAACGGTCTCATTAAGGCCAACGGGTTTCAGCTCCTATAAGACAGAGAGAGGCCTACCTGAGCATTTTGAAACTACACCCACATAAGGGTAGGTCATATGCTCCATGTTAAGAACAACTTTTGTATACACGTTAAAAGCTTTGGGTTGATGACTTCTCTAAAGGCTTCCCAGATTCACAAGCCTTATAACCAGCAACCAAGCCTTGATACCGTCCATGGGCTAAAAGCTTAGTATACACGTCACCCAAGGCCTTTTAAATTCAGAGAAGTGAAGAAGGTAGGTAACTACCCACTAAAATCCATGCTCGATGAGCCATTTGTAATCACTAGTTGCATGGGCCAGCGAAGCCTCCAACTTATCCTTCTCCTCCAATAAGGCCTTTTTCTAAACTTCCAAGACAGCCCTATCAACTTGCACCTGAACCCTGTCAACCTCCAAGCATTTTTCCAGTTCTACCATCTCAATCTTATGCTAAGAAGAAAGCTCATCAATCTTTACCAGCAACTTCTTCTCATTCTCAGCAAACCCTCTGCTTCCTTTTCTAAGGCAATCATGAAGTTTTCATTTTGTTGCTCCTCTTGGTGAAGACCACATATTCTTTCATTCTTTTACGAAACCAGGACACACATTCAGGAAGCAAGGTAAAGAGGTTGGAAGCAGCCAACATCATCTACGAGATCATCAAGTCATCTTCCATAGATGAGCAGATGCCACGTACAACAGAAGGAGCAAAGTGGCTCAAGACGTCCTCATATAAAGACGATTACTTGAAACTATCAGTAACCTTCCAATCCGAAACATAAACCTCTATTGAGGTCACATTGGAGAACTTTCAATACCCTTCCCTGAATTCTTTAAGCTTGCAACCTTCTTAACCATTGTTTTGTTTCTCTTGCCAATTACCAAGGGTAACTCCTTGTCTTCCTTGGAATTTCCTTCAACCCCAACATCAAGAACATCTGAAACCTCTATATCATCACTCAACTCGACCGGCTCAGAGGCCGACGGTTGGTTAACAGACTTTATCAACCGACAATTCGAACGGCGAGTAGAAACTTTGGAAGTAGCAACTTTGGAAAAACCCTTGACATTGGGGACATTCACATAGTCTGAACCCTCGAACCTATGTTCGGACCCCCTGACAACAACATCTTCGCCGGGTGTACCCTCAGCATCGCCAAACACAACATCAAAAGTATCATCGCTTTTGATAAAATCTAAGGCAAACATGACTGCAACAAACAAAGTAAAACATAAACAAAAATGCAAAAACACAATGCACAAAGCATATAAAAATATCATACCCGATCATCTCTCATGGGCACAGGGTCACGATCGGCTTGTCCCACAACTTGCTAATTCCCACCAACACTAAGCGATGTTTGGGAAAGGGACGAAGCCTCGAAGGACATTCCCTAATAGTTTTCAACAAACTATCTATCTCAGACTCGGAAGGTTCAAGTTCATTTAAAACAACATCTGGATGCCCCCAAACCATTTTAAACGAAACAATTGACTCCAAAAAATTGATCCTTCCAAAAATCGAGAGTTGTAACCATGGAGGGAATCAAACACACGTCAATCCGTGATGTTTCAAAAATAAACCAATCAACCTTTTTGGCCAATTGGAAAAATCAATGAAACATCAACAATGATGGGTCATAGACCAATGCACGACATAAAACTTCAAAGTGCAAAACCCTTGAAACCCCTTGAGGGTGCAATTGCCCAAAAGACATGATAATATTCCAAAACGTTGAGAAAAAAGATGGAAAAAAAGTAATAAAGGTTAGAAAACTCAAAATGGCGATAATACAAAGCAATAAAACTCGGTGGAATTGATCAATAGATTTATCACAACGCGGAACAACCGGATCGACAGATGAATCAATACCCCAATGTTCATAAAAGGCATTGACTTCCTCTTGTGGTAGTCAAGAGTAACTCACTCCCATATCCTTCTTTGCACCAATTGCTCCTAAGGATGATCAAGGAAAATCGAAAAAATATTAAACAACAACCCTTCAAGCCTCGAAGCCTTTAAGCTACAAAAATATTGCATAAAAGTCAGAAGCATTCGAGCTTACACCTCAAATACCTCTGACTTGGGGGGTGATGACGTGGGTAGCTCAAGCTTAATAAAATGACTAGAATTCAATACAGCTTAAAGGGTTCGACAATAGCCAACTATCATGAATAGTAAAAAGGACAAGTCAAAGTCTTGTCACATCACCATTTGCATGTGAACCCTCCTGCCCAGCCGCAACCAGAGCTTGTTGGAGAGCACACCCTTTTACCCGCAGGTCCGAAGCCTTCAACCCCCAAATGGGCAAGTCCCCCGCTGTAGCCAAGGATCACTGGTCAAAGGCTTCTTCTTATGGAGAATCCTTTCCCTATAAATCTCAGGCCCTTGTCTTCAGCTAACACATCCCAGATCAGCTCAGGTCACTCTTGATCTATGATCTTACTTCTCCTCTCTAGAACTTGCATCTTGGTTGTTCTATTCTTGGCTCACTACAACATTATCTCACTATGCATAGACATTCTGGGTTGAACATTCTTCAATCCAGAATTCAAAGTGAATAATAACAAAGTGATCCACCTCCACGTGCTACAAGCGTGGGGGGATCCCACGACCTGCGTTAGGCTAATCGAAACCTTGAACCTTTTTACCCTGGAGACATCGCTACAGTCCTTGGTGGAACAATCATCCAGACGAAGCACTAGAATGGTGGAACAATCATCCAGACGAAGGGTAGGAAGAGAGTGTATGGAATGAAGTGGGAAGAATTATGTGAACTGGTGAAACAGAAATTCTGTCCCATGCATGAGAATGAGCAGATTCAAGAAAAGTTTTTGAATCTCTGGATTGAGGGAGCGAAAATTAGAGAATATACGAAAACATTTTTCGAGTATTCTCGATTGGTGCCATACCTGGAAAACCAGAACCAAACTTAATCCGACGTTATATTTGGGGTCTTGTTAGTGAAATCAGGGACATAATGAAGGCTGCTATGCCTAGAACTATCGATTCAGCTGTGGAGTTGGCTGGATTGCTGACAGACGGGATGGTGAGAACACACGAGGAGAACAAGGAAAAGGAGGTGAAGAAGAAGGGTGATCAGGAGATGAAAAGAAGTGACAAGAAGTCAGGACGAAAGGATTTTCAAATTTCTGAGTGCAAGATTTGCAAGAAGAGACACTTAGGAAGACGTAGGGTTGAGAAACTTAGTTTCTGTAACCATTGCAAGATATCAGGACATACAAGTGAAAACTGTTTCAAAAAGAAAGGATTTGGATGCTTCAATTGTGGTGAGCACGGACATTTCAAGTTTAATTGTCCAAAACTGAAATAACATGGTGGAAACGAAGTTGGTAAAAATCAAGCTGGTAAAAATCAAGCAAGTGGAAGTGGAGTCGGTGGAAATGGTGGAGCAAAGAAAGGAAACGCACGAGCGTTTACGCTAAACACTCGTGAAGCTACTCAAGTACCGGATGTGATCACCGGTACGTTTCTCGTAAATAATGTTTCTGCTAGAGTACTATTTGATTCGGGTGCAAACCAAAGTTTTATAGATTATAAGTTTTGTAGTCTATTAAACAAGCCCTTAGTTAAACTAGCACAAACATGTGTAGTTGAAACTGCTGAAGGAAACCCAACTAAGATTTCTGAAATCCTAGAGAATATTAAGATAAGTATTCTAGGTCACGTCATACCTGCACAATTGTTACCAATGACATTAGCAGGCTTCGATGTCGTACTTGGAATGGATTGGCTAACAAGTAATCAAACTCGAATTCTCTGTGACAAGAAAGTCATCGAGCTTCAGGCGCCGACTGGAGAAAAAATAACCATTTATGGTGATAAGTTAACTTCACCGATTAGGATAATTTCGGTAATGAAGGCAGCAAAGTGCTTAAGGAAAGGATGCTTAGCATACCTAATTTCCTTATCAGCCGATGATAAAGGAAAGAAAATTGAAGATGTATCCGCCGTGGCACAATATGCAGATGTGTTTCCTGATGAATTACCAGGATTACCACCAGATCGCGAGGTGGAATTCAAAGTAAATCTAGTACCGGGTACGGCACCAATTGCTAAGTCTCCCTACCGTTTGGCACCAACTGAGATGCAAGAGTTGAAGAAGCAGTTAGATGAGCTGTTAGAAAAGGGTTTTATCAGACCAAGTTCTTCGCCATGGAGAGCTCCAATCCTGTTTGTAAAGAAAAAGGAAGGATCAATGCGTATGTGCGTTGATTACCGTGAATTGAACAAGGTAACTATAAAAAATCGATATCCGCTTCCAAGAATCGATGACTTGTTCGATCAGCTACAGGAAGCATCATATTTTTCGAAGATAGCATTCGTTCGGGCTATCATTAGTTGAAATTTGAGGAAGAGGATATTTTTCAGAACAAGATATGGACATTATGAGTTCACTGTTATGTCATTCGGACTTACTAATGCTCCAACCACGTTCATGGATATGATGAACCAGATTTGTAAGCCATATTTAGATAAAGTTGTTATCATATTCATTGACGATATACTTATTTATTCTAAAAATCAAGAAGATCATGAAAATCGGTGTTACTTGAATTATTAAGAAATGAGAAATTGTATGCTAAATTCTCCAAATGTGAGTTTTGGCTTCCTGAAGTACAATTTCTTGGCCATGTTATAAATGCAAATGGTATTCAAGTAGATCCCGCAAAGATAGAATCTATAGCTAAATGGGAGATTCCAAAGACTCCAAACGAAGTTCGCAGTTTCTTGGGTTTGGCAGGATACTACGTCGCTTTATCCAATACTTCTCTCGAATTGCGGTTCCCTTGACATCTTTGACACGCAAGTCTATTAAATTTGAATGGGGATCAAAGCAGAATAAGGCATTTGAAACGCTAAAACAAAAGTTGACGAATATACCCATCTTAGCCTTGCCAGATGGTATTGAAGATTTTGTTGTCTACTGTGATGCTTCACACACCGGAATGGGTTGTGTGTTAATGCTGTAAGTCCCCTATTCCGTATGGATCGTAACAAAACTGATAATCTACCAACGGTGCGGAATCCCCTTGATAAACCAAAATCACAGAAACAAGTATAGATGAAGAACTCGAAACGCAATTAAACAAACCGATCTTCTGCAATTATCAAACACTCGAAAATGTTTTACAATCTCTCAAGATCTCACGAACTCACAGCCAATGTCTGTGTATTCTCCAAAACACTCAAACTCAAAATCTCTCAATTATCTCAAGTGGCTTACGAGTGTCTAACCTAAACCCTAAAACATAATGTTGTTTATATACACACAGCCATACATGCAAACTGGGCTAGGCCTACATACATAACCAATTTCGAATTAGACTAATCTAACAACTTGGACTTGATTGGCCTTCATAATAACTCGAAATCCTTTAAGTCTTCATTATCCAATCTCGTTTAATATCCAAAGACCAAGCCAAAGTTGTTGTCACATAATATGCACCAACAAACTCCCCATTGACAATAGCTCGCAAAGGTAAACTTTAGTCTTCAGAATCTAACATTCTTTGGCCTTTGGATAGCGTCAGCTTCAACACGAACTCTGTCAGCAACAGACTCCCCCTAAGCTGATGCATCCAATCACTAACCTTCCAAGTAAGTCTTCATAGCATCCATTCTGCATTGTAGAAAGGAGGTTCCACCAAGCAGCAACAAACTCTCATCTCATCACATCAACTTCTCATCAACACACTGCTTCAATCTGTATACTATAAAACAAACATCTCGAGAAACCATAAGAATTTTTCAACACAGTTAAACAAATTATTATTAATCAAGAGATGGTAAAATTGTATTACAGATTAAGCAACAACCAAACCAACACAAGCACTCAAAACATTTTTATCCAATACACTTATAGCCTGCAAGGTTTAAAATTTCTGAACACATCTTCTAACATCGTCTCCCCCTATCGGTAACAACTCCTCCATGAACAACTATTTTTCGTACATTAAGAATTTTAAAAAAAAATTAAAATCTTTTTGTATTTTTATATTTTCTGAAAGCAGATAATTAACACGAAAAATAAACACTCTATTTTTGTGAGAATCACCGGTAAGAAGATCATATCAACAAAATCAAACTGTTTTCACACAATTAGATAACTCTATAAGTAATTTTGGTGTATAGCAGTTCAAGACAATTACCAGTATTCTTGTCCACTTAAAAAATGCATGAACATTTCAAGGACCATTACCGTATGATATGTTAAGGTAATATTATACTAATATACTAGTGTGTCCCACTTCAGGACATATCCCCATAATCAAGGTATGCACAAAGATTCATCGTAGCAGGTGAGTGTACCGAAATTCATCCTTTTTTTACAACATTAGATAATTGGTGTTTAGGTCAGTACTTCCGTACAGCAAAGAGACCAATATCCAACGAGGGTTAGGGCAAATACCACAGATTTTGGTATGATTTATGCATTTTGCACATTTTGAATGACTCTCTAGGAGAGCTTCTTCAATTCTAGGTTTTTGGCATTTTCACTCTTTTAAGATATCCTGGTTGTGCCTAGGTCAGCATATATCTGGATGCAGCAGAAGGACAACCATGATAGCCCGGATGAAATAACAGTATGAAGACCCAAAACTTCAGAATTTGGCAATCTATCTGTCACACCCCAACCGATGGCGGAAACATCAAGGCGAGACGAAATAGATTGCTCATTGCTCATAAAACTGATAATGACAATAATTAATTAAACCGGATTTCATTTCATGCTTAAATTGTCATACATTACAAGAGAAATCCAAATAAAACCATATAAATGACAAAATTTGATACAACAATAACAAACCTAACGTCTATGTGTGTATCTAGTCTCGACGCTACTTCATTTTCATAGCATCATCTTCATCAACCTGTAACATGTTTTAAAATACGAGTTCAATGCAAAAGCAAAGGCGAGTATACAAGTTTAATCATAGCATACGTATAAGCATAAGTTTAAACAAATCCACATGGCAACTAAGTTTACATACGAGCAAATACAAGGCATGCGATATTTTTAGTCAACCCTCTGTTTACGCAACTAGTATAAATAATTCACCATGACCACTCGTTCACGGGCGGTGCGTTACTCCTATAGCGCTATACATATCAAATGGACGCTCAAAATAAGCTAATGACTATGATATTACATGCGTTCGGTCCTAGAATAAGCATAACATACGTGTCAAAGCATTCATGTATAATGGATTGTTTTGTGCAAGTAATAAAGCATAAGTTTAGTGTTGTTTTATGACAATGTAAACATGTTACACCCCAAAAGTGGTAAACGTAAAAAGGGGGTTCGAGTATACTCACGGTTTTGCAAGAGCTTTCCGATTAGCAAAGTCCGTGAAAGGTTTGTTAGTTGATGGAATGACACCGAGTTATCCTACAAGAGGAAACAAAGGTGTGAGTTTTGGATGATATCGGGAGATTCGGATTTTAGAAGTTTAAAGTAAAATGAAAGTATAACAAAGTATCTTATATGAAAATAATCACTATGGTCTAGCACTCGTTTTGACACTATGAGTACCCCTTAGGATTTATGTGGTTTCATAGGTTTACACCTATTAGAATCTCAACGAGGAACTAAACACTATAGTGTCTAACTTAGTAGCTTGACGATTAACCATATAGTTATCATCAAGGGTTCGGTCTAGGATTATTATATGTACATACATTATATTATAAGTCTAGCAAGATTGTCATATAAGTCATGTAGGAGGTAAGAGGTAGCACCATCCATTTAAGACCTCATGTAATGTTCACCACTTCGCAAGTTGTCATAGACAACGAGGGTCAAGAACAAGATTAACAAGAATAAAATGTACACTAATTCTAATCAAAACGCCAAGTGATGTGTGGACTTGGATGTAGGATAGCCCAAGCTAACCAAGTTAGTCACACAAGAACAAGTTCAAGACTTGCACCACTTGTGAGCTTAAAGCTCATACAAAACAAAAACTTTGTGAGGATAAATCCTCTAAATTTGAATGTCACACCCTTGTTTTTAATCCCAACTAACTATACAAGTGATTATGAGCATTAGGATATAGGAATGTATGTAGAAAACATGAGTTTTCTTCTAAAACATGAAGAATCAAAAAGATGAAAATGAGCAGAATTTTAAGTGCACTTTGGACCTTGTTTTGGATGAGGATTTACCTTAGTTTGCCCAAGCAAACTTGTGAAAACCTTCCTAAAGGTTTTCCAAGTGTTTTAGAAGAAGAAGCAAGAAGAAAATAGAAGTAGAAGTGAGTTAAAACTCACTTTAATGGCTGAAACTTTCTGATTTTGCTGCGGAAACTCAGTTGTGTTTAGAGGGGTTCTGAGAGTGTTTAAGGGTTGTAAAAGTGGAAAAGAGGCTGATTATAAGTTGTATTTATAGGAGGAAGGGTTAGGGTTTCAATGGGTTGGGCTTTGGACAAGGTTAGTGGGCATTAAGGCTTGAAATAAGCCCAAATACACCCTTAAAAGTGGGCTGCCATTTTTTTATTTTTATTTTTTTTGCTAATTAAAGGTTATTAATTGGTTAATTTGTTACCTTTTAATGGGTTATGAACTTATAATAAGATGTGACATGATATTCCTAATGTTTGGTTATTATAACATAAGGTTTTATAAGCAAAAATAACATGTACTAAAGGTTACAAGTATATAACGAATATGAATAAGTATAGGAATTATGTTTAAGTCTCGTATGAAGTAGGAATGTCATGTATTTGCAAGTTTGTCACACGTTTACAAGTAAAACGATTTAGGTATCATATGTATAAATGTATGAATATGTATAACATGAATAGGAATAAAACACGAGTTTTCATTATGATTTAAGTCTCGGTTTACAATGATTACAACGATTACACCGAAAGAAAGAATACAAGATACAAAGGTTTTCAAAAATGGAAATACAACACGAGCTTTCTAAATATGGAAAGTATGAAACGCTGGGAGTTACACTATCAACGCAAGATTTAAGGTCATTAAACCATACGCCACTGATATGTTACCCACTCATATTCAGTTCGTTAGATTTATATCACTTTGGTAAGTTGATTATTTCATGCTTTTGCCTACTGGTACATCATATAATGAAGCTGCTATCACACTTTGGCAATCTAATCTCAGTTTCAGTGTGACAGACTAACTCGCTGATGTACTATCATATCTTCTTTTCACACAGTGACAACTCATTTTTCATTTTTCGATTTTTTTTTATTTTTAAGGTTTTCTATTATTTATGTTTTGGAATTTTTTAGGAAAACAGTAAACTATTTACAAAATTCTTATGAAAAACCGGTTATTCAGGATTCCTCATCCCGTTGAGTTCGAAAAGATGTTCAAAACGAGCCCTGTCAAACGCTTTAGTATAAAGATCTGCAAGGTTATCTAGTGTGTCGACTCTGTGAAGTTCAATCATTCGTTTTTCAGCACAATTCCGTATAAAATGATGACGAATGTCAATATGTTCTATTCGACTGTGCTTAACGGGATTGTTTGTGATTGAAATAGTGCATTATTGTCTATCATAATAGGAGTACGAGTGAAATTCAAACTGAAATCACGTATCTGCTGTTGTATCCAGAGAACCTGAGAGCAACAGCTACCCGCAACAATATATTCAACTTCACACGTAGAGATAGACACGCAAGACTGCTTCTTGCATTGCTAAGAAACTATCCTGCCTCCTAAGAACTGACAACCACATGTGGTATATTTTCTGGTCGATTTACATCCTCCAAAGTCCGAATCAGTGTAAGCAACAAACTTCAAGTCACTAGCAGTTGGATACCACAAACCTAGTTTAGGTTTCCCCTTCAAGTAACAAAGAATTCGCTTCACTGCTTTCATATGTGACTCCTCTGGATTCGTTTAATATCTGGCACAAAGACACACTGCGAACATGATATCCGGTCTTGAAGCAGTCAAGTACATAGGAGAACCAATCATTGCCCTGTACGGAGTTGGATCAACATCTTCCACACTCTCATGATCTGGACCTAGATTGTGATTCTCGCAGATAGGTGTATTAAAAGTAGCGCAATCATCCATTTTGAAATGAGTCAAGATGTCATACACATACTTTGTCTGATGAATAAACATCCCATCCTTCTTCAGTTCAACTTGTAATCCCAGAAAGTAGGACAACTCACCCATCGCACTCATTTCAAACTTGCTCTTCATCACCTTCTCAAATTCATGACACATGTTCTCATCAGATGACCCGAAGATGATGTCATCCACGTATACTTGTACTGTCAAATTCTTTCAATGCCAGGGGTTGGATCACTATGGTCTACCACACCCTGGGTGCCTGATGCAATAAGGCATTGTACGGAGTTGGATCCACATCTTCCACACACATGTTCTCAAATTCTTTCTCTTAATGAACAGTGTACTGTCAATATGACCTCGTTCAAAGCCATTCTTCAACAAATGAGCTGACAGTGTCTCATACCACGCCCTGGGTGCCTGATGCAATCCTTACAATGCCTTATTGAGCTTGTACACTCGAACTGGATAGTCTGGATCAGTAAACCCGTCTGGTCGTGAGACATACACCACTTCTTGAACTTTTTTCGTAAATAAATGCACTATTCACGTCTAGTTGGTAAACTTTGAAGCCCTGGAATGATGCGAAAGCTAGAAACAAACGAATTGCTTCCAACCTTGCATCTAGTGCAAACACTTCCGTATAATCAATCCCTTCTTGCTGATTGAACCCCTTAACTACTAACCGAGCCTTGTTCCTCGTCACAATTCCTCGTTCATCTTTCTTGCACTTGATACCCACTTAGTGCCTATTTCTCTTTCTCCTTCAGGCAAGTCAACTAGTTCACAAACTTTCAACTTCCTAAACTGATCTAACTCCTCTTGCACCGCTTCAACCCAAGAACTATCTTTTAGAGCCATGTGCACATTCTTCGGCTCCTCTTGAGCAAAGAAGCAACTATACAAACATTCATTGATAATCCCTGTCTTCTGTATCGAAGCAAATAAACAGGAACCTTCAATCACTCCTCTTCTAGTCTGTACACCTGCAGCAGCATCACCTATAATGTTCTCAATTGGGTGATCTCTGTTTGCCCGTGTAGTAGCAATGGCATCGACTTCTAATATATTACCCAGATTCGAACCAACTTCCTGCTGAATATTCTGAGTAACAAAAGGATTGACAAATTCCTCTCCCTGAATGGGTTCAGGCTCACTATCACTTGAGTCATCTCCTTCTACATTTGCATTTTCATTTGAGGAAGATTTTGGGCATCTGTCATCGATACACTCGATCTTGGCATAAAGTCACCCTCTTCATCCTCACTAATCGCAGTTTGGATCAACTGAGACTCATCTGCATTAGAAAACTCAGGAATATTAAATGATTTAAAGACCTTCTCATAATCATATAATATAGCAGGACCACTCGTTGATTGTTGATGCGTATAACTCGTGATTTCCACATTAAACACGACCTCAATTTTACCCGTTTTGAGATTAAACACCCTTTTATTCGGCGTTCCAGGTACATAACCTAGAAAGTAACCCTCATCAGCTACCTCACCGAATTTGTGTTTATCTTTGTTTTTCACAATCATGCAGGGTAATTCAAATGGTTCAAAGCCTTTTAAATTTGCTTTTTCATTAAACATAAGTTCATGACATGTTTTGTTAAAACGTTTAATGGTTAAAACTTTATTTAGGACATAACACGCTGTGTTCACAGCTTCACCCCAGATTAGATTTGAATCAGACAGCATAGTCCTAACGGCTTCAATCAACGTCCTGTTCTTCCTCTCAGCAACTCCATTATGTTGAGGTGTATAAGGAGCAGAGTATTGATGTTCAATTCCCTTGCGCAAGCAATAGAGATCCAGAATCCGATTCTTGAACTCCGTGCCATTATCACTCCTTATCCTCTTGATCCGTGCTTCATGAACATTCTCTAATTTCGTAAAAAGATCTATCAGCAACTCAGCTGTCTCATCCTTTGTACCTAAAAAGAAAACCCATGAATAACGTGAGTAATCATTTGTGACAACTAAGCAATAGTACTTTCCACCTATGCTCCTTACGTTCACTGGACCGAAAAGATCCATATGAAGTAATTCATAAGGGGCATCTATGGAATTTATTGTTTTTGAGTTATGAGGTTTCTTATGTTGTTTTCCCTTTTGACATGGAAGACATTTATCTTCCACGTGAAACCTCTGCACTGGCACCCCTTTCACTAAACCGTTTTTAATTATGTAATTCATTTTGCGGTAGTGAATATGGGCCATGCGTCTGTGCCATAACATCGACTCAGCCTCAGATGCTTTTGATAGCAAACATGCCACCACTGTGGAAGAATCCTTAGCACCCATGTCCATGACATAAGTGTCATTCCTCCTTGTCGCTCTCGTCACAATCCATTCATCCGGTATCACCAAACCCGGTTTCAACACCAAAGCTTCAGACTTAGTAAAATGGACCGAGTGACCCTTGTCGCAAACTTGTGACACACTCATCAGATTGTGCTTCAGCTGCTCGTCATAGTTCACTTTATCCAGTGTGATCTTCCCGTGGGTCACTTTTCCTCGACCTGTAATGTGACCTCCTTTAGCACCCGCAAAATTCACATAACCACCATCAATATTTTCAAACTCAGTCAACAATCTCGCATCCCCCGTCATGTGCCTGTAGCAGCCACTATCAACATACCATAAGTTGATAATCTTCCTTAGCAGCTCCTGCACAAACCAACAAAAATTAGTTAGTTTGGGGGATCCAAGCCTGAATGGTCTTGGGTCTTCCAAATTCATCAACTATCTTAACATTCATCCAACGTCCATCACTCCTAACTGGAGTCTTGGTTCTAGGACCTGTTGATGCAAATGAGGTTTGACTTCCACTAGGTCTCTGGTCCTGGGGTTTCCTATATAAGTTTGGACTTTGTGACCTTTGCAAATTTTGATTTTGAGACCTTGAATGATTCCAATAATTTTGAATTTGATAATTTCGAAAGCCATGTTATAAATGGTTCGACTACCAGAGTTTTGGTATCGATTTTGATATTGAGCTTGACTTCTAAAATTATTTGAATAACCATTTGAGTTAAACATTCTTGGTGACACACTTCTAGGTCACTGATATCTGCCTGATGTAGAGTCAGGCTGAAATCTTTGTTGATTTCTTTGAAAATGAGGAACTTGCTGAGTTCCTGTTTCAGCCTTATCTACATCAACTACAACACCCTCTGGTTGCTTTGGAGCAGACATCTTTTTCACACCATCACCAACCTTCTCTGGTGATTTCTCTCTCTTAATTTCACTCACTTATGCTTCACTCTTTTTGTTAGGACAACAGCTAGCTACGTGTCCCTTTGTGTGACATTTGAAGCACGATCTTTTTGTAGAAGACTTCTTAACTGAAGTCTCTGGTTTAGGTCCAACAGGTGATGATGATGATGCCTTAGAAGGATCTGATTTAGTTTGCTGTGTTTCAGATTTTTCTATGTTTTTATTTTTAGCAAACTGCACATCTGATTCATTCTCAATAACAGTGGTTTCGTTTTTCATATCACTTCCTTTAACAAAATCCACCTTTTTAACAAAAGTTTGGTTCTTGTTTTTAGAATGTGCATTTTTTGTTTTCAAAACCGGTTTTCTGTTATTATCCTTCATGGCATTATCATTTTCAGACTCATATACTCTCTCAAATGTTGAACTACTAGGTGTAGTTGAACCAAAGTCTACTACCTCTTCTTAATCTGGCAAGAAAGAATAGTCATGACTAAGAGGTGGTGGAACTTCATTGAATCCTTTAAATCCCACACTTTTCTTGTCACCACTTTGCTTCAAGCCATGCATCATGGTTTCATAACGAAAGATGAATCTCTGAATTGATTTAATTTCTTTTCAAGTTCACAGATTTTAAGTTGTGCATCTGACAACTCTTTGCATTTTTCAGAAATTTCTTTTGTTTTCTTACTCATCGAATCATGAGCTAAGTCAATAATTTGAAGTTTCTCATTTAATTTATAGGTTAGAATGTTGATTTCCTCTTCATAACCCTTAATTTTCTTCAAACACGATAACTCATTTCTTTTTACAAAAAAAGTGTGATTCTTTTACACTTGAGAGCTCATTTACTAGACTATGGTTTTGCTTAGACAGCTTGTCAACCTCACCTTGAAGTTCAAGACACTTTAAACATACAGAACTAACAGGATTAGTACTTACCTCTCCTATAGATTTGCTCAAGTCTGCCATGAATGCAGCAAAATCTGCAGCCTTCTTCATATCTGCAGCATCCTTCTCATCATCAGACTTTAACTCAACCTCTTCAGCTTCTGTCTGATCAGCATCAACCTTTTCAGCTACAGTCTCTTTATCAACTTCAGCATCTACCTTTACTTCAGCATCATCAACTGGTGTTATCTCAGCCATGAAAGCCTGTGTGACATTGTCGTCACCCTCTAGATGAACACTCCAGTCATAAGAGCCCTCTCGTGAAGTAGAAATCAGGCCTTTGATGCAGTGTTGTTTGATGCATTTCTGTTGCTCGAACCATGACTGGGAGTTTCTTGATAAGATGCACTAGGACGAGACTCAATTTTTGGTCGTTGACATTCTCTAGCGAAGTGTCCATTGTCACACCCCGACCCGCAGCGGAAATAAGAGTCGGGCATAATTGGGTTATCACCAAAGCACATGACATTTACTATTATGTTTCATAATTAATGAAGTCAAAGTTACATTTTCAAACATCCAAACATGTTCATTCAATACAAGGGAAAATAACCAAACATAACAATCCAAATACTAAATCGTTTTATTCTTCTAATCCAGGTCCTATGTGTTCCTAGCTGCTGCTGGTTCACCTGTATCATGTGTAAAATGGGAGGTTTTGGGTCAACATAAGTTGGCGAGTGAACCTTATTAGATAAACATTTGATAATGATTTTGTGGTTAGTTTATCAATAAAATATTGTGCATAATCATAAAAGAGCAAATGTAAGTAATCAAGCATTGGCAAATAGCAGTTACAATTATAACATACAATAACACTTGATAGCATACATGAGCATACCAATATCATAAGATAACTAACATAAATGAACTGTGCGATCAAGGCTCAATCAAACGGAGCCGATCGTATTGCATGAACTGGAAATGTAAATTGAACTGTGCGCTCAAGGCTCAATCAAACGGAGCCGAGCGTATTGCATGAACTGGAAATGTAAATTGAACTGTGCGCTCAAGGCTCAATCAAACGGAGCCGAGCGTATTGCATGTATTGAAATGTAAAATGAAATGACCGATCAAGGCTCAATCAAACGGAGCCGATCGTGCGGGCACGCCACAGATCAACCGCATAATAAAATGGGGATCAAGCTCAACCTCATGGATGGGGAGCTGCGGCCTCGGCAAATGCATGTACTGAAATAATAATTTGCATCCAATAATAACTACTTAACAGCAACAAACTAATACACATGTCATGATATGACGTATGCACAATAGTTTCGTTATAATATGTAAATAAACAAAGACACATGATACACCCCAAAAACGTGATTAAAACGGGGAATTTGAAAGGTTCACTCACATTGGGGGCGTTGAATTTGAGATGGTGAGATGCGCACGATTTAGATGAGCGAGTCGACGAGGAATACTAACCTAAATAATAATGGAAAAATATATTAAGTGGATGGATGTTAGTAAGGATTTTAATGAATTTTTTTAGATATATTTTTATGAGTTTATGGCTATTTTCTATCTTTAAAAATGTTATTTTTAAGTATTTTTAATTGATTTTTAAATTAAATTAAATAAATAAATATATAAAAAAAATATTATTTTTTTCACTGTTGACCGTTGACCGGTTCGGTCAGCGGTAAATTCCTGCGCCGGGCGGGATTCGAACCGGCGACCTTCCGTTCACGTGCACGTAGCTCTACCAACTGAGCTACGTGACTAACCCGTTATAAACTCAGTTTTAATTATATTTATATGCTTATTTGAATTAACCGAAAATTCCTTTATTTACAAAAACGTTTTAATTCAACTGGACCGGTGCTCGTGACATGATTCGAACGCGCGACGTGAAGTTCATTTTGCACACAGTCCACCGCTGGACTGTGTGTCTAACCCGGTTATATTCTTGATTTATATTATACTTAACAACTACCTGTTTTAACCCGGGTTAGTTCATGATTAAAAAGGAATGTTATTACACAAAGCGTGCGCGTAGCAAGGATCGAACTCGGGACGTGTATATGAAATTTGCACACAGTCCACCGCTGGACTGTGTGTCTAACCCGTTTAAAATACCGATTTAAATTATACTTATGTTTTGATAGAACTTCTTCTTCTTCATCAGATTACACGGACAGCATAAATCGACTGGTTAGGATTGATTTGTGATTTACAAAGTTTTTAGACATTAACAGTAATTCAAGAGTAAGGAATGGAGAGAGTTTAAAGAACAGAATTTACCGATTGATGATATTCACAGAAATCCGGCGGAGGTTCGTCGGTACTGGAAATGAACTCCGACTGTTGAACCAATTAACAGCGTTGATCGATTATTCAAAAAGTTGAGTCACCTAAACAAGGTTTAAAAGAAGTGTAGGATATCTTACCAGTTCACAGTGGGATTCCGGCAGTCTCAGGAACTTTCCGGCGAAGGTAAGATTTCCGATAAACGTTGGCTAGAATCGATTCTGGTGATAGAGTTGTGTTAGAGACTGATTAATCACATGTTTTAAACTGAAAGAGTCGGAGGAATTACCGTGAGAATGTGAGTCCTGGTTTTCCGGTGACTTGCAGAAAAATTCCGGCGAACAGATTCAGAAGATCTTATGGTTCAGGAATGCGACGAAAATGAAATTGGATATTGTTGTGATAGTTCTGAATCGTGTAAATGATCTAGAGCTCGAAGTAAATCAGAACTTGATGAAATTTTCGGTTTCAAAAGCCGAAATGATAAAGCTTAAAGTTCAATCAATTCTGACTTAATTAGAAACCGTCGCATATCGGTTATAACTGAAATTGTGAGGTAAACAATCGATTGGACGATTGGTTTACCGATTACTGTTTTTCAGTTGGTAATATTGATTAAACTGAGTTTGTGTATAAGTTTCTTTTGTTTTCATATAGTTAACAGAAAATACATTGTGGCGGAGCGGTTTGGGGAACGGATGTTAAGTCTTGGCGACTCAGCTGACCCGGGTTCGAGTCCCGGCAGCTTCACTATTTTTTTTATTTGTTTTATTTTAACTTTTTATCAAATATGATTTTTATAGTTTAGTTCATTTATTAATTATGTAACGTTTTAACTCAAAATAACCATAATTAATGCACTTCCATAACTTGGCACTTGATTACAAAACGGAGCGGGTTTTGGAGACCCGATTTTTACAAATGTTACAGTATCCCCTACTTTTAGGAATTTCGTCCCGAAATTTTAATAGTTGAAGTAGTAGGAAAAAGATGCGGGTATTTTTCACGCATTGAGTCTTCACGTTCCCAAGTAAACTCAGGTCCCCGTTTCGACTCCCAGCGTACCCTAACAATAGGAATGCGACTTCGTCGTAGACGCTTTTCTCCATACTCCATAATCTCCACTGGTCTTTCAATAAAATGCATGGATTCATCAATCTGAATATCTTCCAGTGGAATATGGAGATTCTCATCAGCGAGACACTTCTTCAAGTTCGACACGTGGAATGTGGGATGAATCCTGTCGAGTTCTTCCAGTAGGTCAAGCTTGTATGCTACAGGACCTACTCTTTCGAGTATCTTGAAAGGTCCTACGTAACGTGGTGCTAGCTTTCCCTTTTGACCAAAACGAACTACTCCCTTCCATGGTGATACTTTTAAAAGCACATGATCACCAATGCTAAACTCCAAGGGCTTCCGTCGTTTATCTGCGTAGCTCTTTTGACGACTTTGAGCTGCTAAAAGATTGTTTCGGATTTGATGAATCTTATCTGTGGTTTCTTGGATCAATTCTGGACCAGTAATTTGTGCTTCCCCAATTTCATGCCAACAAACAGGAGATCGGCACTTTCGACCATATAAGGCTTCAAAAGGTGCCATGCCGATGCTCGAATGATAGCTGTTGTTGTATGAAAATTCAACTAACGGTAGGTGGGCGTCCCAATTTCCCTTGAAGTCTATAACACATGCTCTAAGCATATCCTCAAGAGTTTGAATGGTGCGCTCAGACTGTCCATCAGTTTGAGGATGATAGGCGGTACTGAGATCTAATCGAGTGCCCATAGCGGATTGTACTGCTTGCCATGTTCGTGAGGTGAAACGACCATCACGATCAGAAATAATACTTAATGGTACCCCGTGTCGGCTTACGATTTCGTTGATATAAATACGAGCAAGCTTTTCGTTCTTGAAATCTTCTCGAATAGGGATAAAGTGAGCTGATTTTGTAAGTCGGTCTATTATCACCCATATAGTGTCATACCCACTAGAAGTGCGAGGTAACCCGGTAATGAAATCCATGGTTATATTTTCCCACTTCCATACAGGTATTTCCGGTTGGACTAGAAGTCCTGAGGGTCTTTGGTGTTCAGCCTTCACCTTAGAACATGTGAGACACTTGGAAACAAAAACGGCAATATCTTTCTTCATTCCAGGCCACCAATAGGTGTACCGTAGGTCTTGATACATCTTATCAGCTCCTGGGTGTATAGAATATCGCGTTTTATGAGCTTCATGCATGAGTGTTTCACGAAGATTGATGTGATTAGGAATCCAGATACGATCTAGGTAATACAAAATACCATCAGATTTAGTTTCAAGTTTTAGCTCGGCTCCACAGGACATCTCTTTTCGTACATCTTCCTCTGTTATTGAAACGTGTTGGGCTTCACGAATTTGATCTTTAATATTGGTTATAATTTGCGAACATAGAAGATGAATGGAGTTCGCATAACCCTTTCGACTAAGTGCTTCAGCCACCACATTTGCTTTGCCAGGGTGGTATCTAATTTCACAGTCGTAATCATTTAAGAGTTCGACCCATCTTCGTTGCCTCATATTTAACTCTTTTTGATTAAAGATATGTTGAAGACTCTTGTGGTCAGTGTATATTTCACACTTAGTACCATAGAGATAATGTCTCCATATCTTAAGAGCGAATACAACGGCTCCAAGTTCGAGGTCATGAGTGGTGTAGTTCTTTTCATGTGTCTTGAGTTGCCTCGAGGCATAAGCTATGACTTTTCCTCTTTGCATGAGAACGCAACCTAATCCTTGCCCTGACGCGTCGCAATAGACTACAAAATCATCACAACCTTCAGGAAGAGTGAGGATTGGTGCATCACAAAGTTTTTGTTTAAGAGTTTGAAAAGCTTCTTCTTGCTTGGGTCCCCATACGAATGGTTTTCCCTTATGGGTTAAAGCCGTGAGTGGTACCGCAATACGAGAGAAGTTTGAAATGAACCGACGATAATAGCCAGCTAGTCCAAGAAAAGACCTTACTTCAGTTGGTGTACGTGGAGCTTGCCATTCTTGAACTGCTTTGATCTTTGATGGGTCAACATGTATTCCTTTGTCATTGACTACATGCCCGAGAAATTGCACCTCTTTTAACCAGAATTCACATTTAGAGAACTTGGCATAAAGCTTTTCCTTTTCTAGAAGTGCAAGAACAAGTCGAAGATGACGCTCATGATCAGCTTTAGATTTTGAATAGATAAGAATATCGTCGATGAAAACTATAACAAATCGATCGAGGTAAGGTTTGCAGACTCTGTTCATTAGGTCCATGAAAACAGCTGGTGCGTTGGTCAATCCAAACGGCATAACCATGAATTCATAGTGGCCATAACGAGTTCGAAAAGCAGTCTTAGGGACGTCTTCTTCATGCACTCTAAGCTGATGATAGCCAGATAGAAGATCGATTTTTGAAAAGCAACTGGCACCTTGTAGTTGGTCAAGAAGATCATCTATGCGAGGTAAAGGATATCGATTTTTGATGGTTAACTTGTTGAGCTCTCTGTAGTCGATGCACATACGAAAAGATCCATCTTTCTTCTTTACAAAAAGGACAGGTGCACCCCAAGGCGATGAGCTGGGGCGTATAAATCCCTTGTCAGTCAACTCTTACAACTGACTGGCTAGCTCTTGCATTTCAGAGGGGGCTAACCTATATGGAGATTTTGCCACTGGTGTAGCACCAGGTATAAGATCGATACGGAATTCGACATCTCTGATTGGAGGAAGTCCTGAAATGTCGTCAGGAAAAACTTGTGGAAAATCTTTTACAACAGGAATATCTTCAAGTTTCTTCTCTGTGGTCCCCTTCTTGATGATATGGGCTAAAAACGCAACATAATTCTTGCGAAGGTATTTTTGAGCTTGAAGACAAGACATTAAGTTGAGCCCTTTCGACGAGGTTTCTCCAATGATTCGAAGAGTCTGACCGTTTGAAAGAGGAATACGAATAAATTTTTCTCGACATACAACTTCCGCATGATGTTGACTGAGCCAATCCATACCGATTATGATGTCGAAACTTCCCAGCTTCATAGGAATAAGGTCGACTGAGAAATCATGGTCGTTTAAGGTGAGTGTACAGTTGCGTAAAATAGAGTCTAATGAAACTGGTTTTCTGTCCGCAACTTCCACCGTTATGGATTCCGCGAGCTTATCCCGATTTTTGCTTAAGATAGGTTCAAATTCTAATGACACGAAACTTCTATCCGCACCAGTATCAAATAACATAGAGGCATATCTACCATTTATAAGAAACGTACCGTTGAACACATTGCCGTCAGCTCTGGCCTGGTTCGCGTTAATATTGAAAGCTCTTCCTCTAGCAGGTGGAGGAGCTTGGTTTGCTTGATTCACAGGGTTGGCTTGGGCCTGAGCATGAATAATATTAACCAGCCTTGGACATGTGTTTCTGAAATGACTTGGGTCGCCGCAATTGAAACAAGCCCGCAATGGTTGGCCCATAGGGTAATTGGGTTGATAGTATGTTTGGGCTAAATGTTGGGTGGGTGGAAATGGTACTTGTTGTTGGGCTTGACCCATTAACTGTTGGTGGGTTTGGGTTATAGGTTGGTGGCGGTTTGTTCGTTGAAGCGTGCGGCAGTTTTGAACAGTATGTCCTGCGCGACCGCAGCCGGTGCAGTATTGGCAAGGATAGTCAGGGGAGTGGTGATACTGACAACGGTTACATTTTGGTAATGGGCCTGTGTAGGGTCTTTTGTATGGCGCGGGTGGAGGAGTGACTTGAGTGATGGGTGCAGCAGGAATAGGGGTGTTGGTTTGGGTGACTGCGAAATTCCTGGTGTTACGCTTCCTCTTGTTAGCAAACTTAGAGGAATGAGTGTGGTGGTTTGAGGTTTGTCCCTCAACAGGGGCTTTCTTCTTTTCTTCTTTGAACTTCCCATTGCGAATTCCGTTTTCGGTCAGTTCAGTTGCCAACTCCATGGCAGCTTCGAGTGTTACCGGTGAAACGCTGAGGACCGAATCTTGGATTTTCGAGGGAAGTCCTCGAATGTAATGTTCGATCAGACGATAGGTTGGAGTGAATAAGTTTGGAACCATTTGGTTCAACTCCAAGAACCTCTTGTTGTAAGTAGAGTGATCACCCTCTTTTTGCTTTAAGGCATGAAATTCATCCTCCAATTTCTTAATTTCACTTCTAGGACAGAAACGCCTAGTCATGATTTCCCTTAACTCCTCCCAAGTTAAGGCCATCGCATCTTCAGTTCCCCTCTTTCCCTTCTCAGTATTCCACCAAGTGAGAGCTACACCAAGTAGTCTCCCGGTGGCGTAACGAACCTTGCGATCCTCAGGACAATCGCAGTTTAAGAAAACGTTTTCCATCTCCTCGAACCAATGCAGGAGAGCAGTGACTCCCTCAGTCCCTTCAGATTTTGGAGGATCAAAGGACTTAAATGTTTGTAAGAGCATTTGATGGTAGGAGGGTTGTCGATGTTCTGGTCCTGTTGTTGAGGAGGGTTAGTAGGATTTGCAGCAAGGGCTTGTTGTACTTGTACCACGATGTCCGGCAATATCGTGGCCATTTGATTTGCGATATGAGTGGCCAAACGTTCCCGAGACTTTTCCGATTTCTTACCCCTTCGATGCTGTCTAGACGACATCTACAGGATCATAAAATGAGAAGATTGTGAGTTTATGGTGTCTTTTTAGGTGTCATGTGTCTTTAAGAAAATGAAAATAACATAAATATCAATAATTCAACTACATCCAAAGGATGTCTTGGGTTCGCTCATGTTGGGCCTCAAATGTCCCCCATACCTTCACCTACATAGTCATGTGGGCCCCCATGGCTATTGGCTTGGTAGGATTCACATTAGTATTGGCAATTTAACACTCGCATCCCCCGAATGCAAACCACAAAATATGTTCATGAGATGTTTGGTCGGAACGTGTCCAGGTGTAGACACAATGACAACTCAAAGTGGGATTAGCTCTCACGACGTTTGGTATAGCATGCTTTGGCCTAATAGGTATTTCGTACTCTCATCGTTAGTCCCCAGGTAGGCAAACTGGTCCTTTATTTTGGATTTATAAGAATGCCAGCCTAGACAGGACGTTCCGACTACCGGTACTAGTACCCTTCCAGTTACTACATGCCCGTCATGAGAACTCACTTTGATGAGATTTGAAAACACGAAAATCATTGTAAAATCAATCAAGATGTGGTGTGTGCTTGCATGGATGTGATATGTTATGATCATACGATTTCATGATAGGCATTATTTGATAATACATACTTATGAACATGCTTGTACAATATCAAATGTAACATTTAACATAAACATATAAACATCATGAAATTTGGCATATAACACACAAAATTCTTATAAGTTTCTAATCGACTATAGTATAGGCTCTAAGGGTCTAATAACCTATCCTATATCCCTATAGTCATGGCTCTGATACCAATCTGTCACACCCCGACCCGCAGCGGAAATAAGAGTCGGGGCATAATTGGGTTATCACCAAAGCACATGACATTTACTATTATGTTTCATAATTAATGAAGTCAAAGTTACATTTTCAAACATCCAAACATGTTCATTCAATACAAGGGAAAATAACCAAACATAACAATCCAAATACTAAATCGTTTTATTCTTCTAATCCAGGTCCTATGTGTTCCTAGCTGCTGCTGGTTCACCTGTATCATGTGTAAAATGGGAGGTTTTGGGTCAACATAAGTTGGCGAGTGAACCTTATTAGATAAACATTTGATAATGATTTTGTGGTTAGTTTATCAATAAAATATTGTGCATAATCATAAAAGAGCAAATGTAAGTAATCAAGCATTGGCAAATAGCAGTTACAATTATAACATACAATAACACTTGATAGCATACATGAGCATACCAATATCATAAGATAACTAACATAAATGAACTGTGCGATCAAGGCTCAATCAAACGGAGCCGATCGTATTGCATGAACTGGAAATGTAAATTGAACTGTGCGCTCAAGGCTCAATCAAACGGAGCCGAGCGTATTGCATGAACTGGAAATGTAAATTGAACTGTGCGCTCAAGGCTCAATCAAACGGAGCCGAGCGTATTGCATGTATTGAAATGTAAAATGAAATGACCGATCAAGGCTCAATCAAACGGAGCCGATCGTGCGGGCACGCCACAGATCAACCGCATAATAAAATGGGGATCAAGCTCAACCTCATGGATGGGGAGCTGCGGCCTCGGCAAATGCATGTACTGAAATAATAATTTGCATCCAATAATAACTACTTAACAGCAACAAACTAATACACATGTCATGATATGACGTATGCACAATAGTTTCGTTATAATATGTAAATAAACAAAGACACATGATACACCCCAAAAACGTGATTAAAACGGGGAATTTGAAAGGTTCACTCACATTGGGTGCGTTGAATTTGAGATGGTGAGATGCGCACGATTTAGATGAGCGAGTCGACGAGGAATACTAACCTAAATAATAATGGAAAAATATATTAAGTGGATGGATGTTAGTAAGGATTTTAATGAATTTTTTTAGATATATTTTTATGAGTTTATGGTTATTTTCTATCTTTAAAAATGTTATTTTTAAGTATTTTTAATTGATTTTTAAATTAAATTAAATAAATAAATATATAAAAAAATATTATTTTTTTCACTGTTGACCGTTGACCGTTGACCGGTTCGGTCAGCGGTAAATTCCTGCGCCGGGCGGGATTCGAACCGGCGACCTTCCGTTCACGTGCACGTAGCTCTACCAACTGAGCTACGTGACTAACCCGTTATAAACTCAGTTTTAATTATATTTATATGCTTATTTGAATTAACCGAAAATTCCTTTATTTACAAAAACGTTTTAATTCAACTGGACCGGTGCTCGTGACATGATTCGAACGCGCGACGTGAAGTTCATTTTGCACACAGTCCACCGCTGGACTGTGTGTCTAACCCGGTTATATTCTTGATTTATATTATACTTAACAACTACCTGTTTTAACCCGGGTTAGTTCATGATTAAAAAGGAATGTTATTACACAAAGCGTGCGCGTAGCAAGGATCGAACTCGGGACGTGTATATGAAATTTGTACACAGTCCACCGCTGGACTGTGTGTCTAACCCGTTTAAAATACCGATTTTAATTATACTTATGTTCTGATAGAACTTCTTCTTCTTCATCAGATTACACGGACAGCATAAATCGACTGGTTAGGATTGATTTGTGATTTACAAAGTTTTTAGACATTAACAGTAATTCAAGAGTAAGGAATGGAGAGAGTTTAAAGAACAGAATTTACCGATTGATGATATTCACAGAAATCCGGCGGAGGTTCGTCGGTACTGGAAATGAACTCCGACTGTTGAACCAATTAACAGCGTTGATCGATTATTCAAAAAGTTGAGTCACCTAAACAAGGTTTAAAAGAAGTGTAGGATATCTTACCAGTTCACAGTGGGATTCCGGCAGTCTCAGGAACTTTCCAGCGAAGGTAAGATTTCCGATAAACGTTGGCTAGAATCGATTCTGGTGATAGAGTTGTGTTAGAGACTGATTAATCACATGTTTTAAACTGAAAGAGTCGGAGGAATTACCGTGAGAATGTGAGTCCCGGTTTTCCGGTGACTTGCAGAAAAATTCCGGCGAACAGATTCAGAAGATCTTATGGTTCAGGAATGCGACGAAAATGAAATTGGATATTGTTGTGATAGTTCTGAATCGTGTAAATGATCTAGAGCTCGAAGTAAATCAGAACTTGATGAAATTTTCGGTTTCAAAAGCCGAAATGATAAAGCTTAAAGTTCAATCAATTCTGACTTAATTAGAAACCGTCGCATATCGGTTATAACTGAAATTGTGAGGTAAACAATCGATTGGACGATTGGTTTACCGATTACCGGTTTTCAGTTGGTAATATTGATTAAACTGAGTTTATGTATAAGTTTCTTTTGTTTTCATATAGTTAACAGAAAATACATTGTGGCGGAGCGGTTTGGGGAATGGATGTTAAGTCTTGGCGACTCAGCTGACCCGTGTTCGAGTCCCGGCAGCTTCACTATTTTTTTTATTTGTTTTATTTTAACTTTTTATCAAATATGATTTTTGTAGTTTAGTTCATTTATTAATTATGTAACGTTTTAACTCAAAATAACCATAATTAATGCACTTCCATAACTTGACACTTGATTACAAAACGGAGCGGGTTTTGGAGACCCGATTTTTACAAATGTTACATCCATAACTTTGACAGTTGTAACACCTAACCTTAGACTTGTCAAAAGCAACACTCTTACCAACGAACTTCCTACCAGTCCTGTTCATGAATCTCTTCACTCGTCTAGAAATCATGGCCATCTGCCACTGTAAATCCATCTCCTCAAGATCATCAGGGTCAATCTGATCATAATCTTCATCAAAAGTAGCTGGATCGGAAATCCTTCCCTGAATATAGTTCTCGTATGAAGTAACAAATGAAGCAAGCAAGGCTAGATGCTCTTCAGCAGCCTTGACACTTAGAGGCATAGACTTGGTGTTAGTATTCTGATTACTCGAATGTTGTCTCTTGCCTCCTGAAGACGCCACAAACGCACATCACCTTCCGAATTCGTCACTACCTGCTCATTTTCACAAGATAGAAACACAGTCGCTGAATCACTCGAAGCATTGTTAGACGGTGAAGATGGGACTCCTTTGTATATTCCCGGATCTTGAACCTGATCATAACCGGTGTCCTTCTTCTTAATACCTAGCTCGTAGGCTCTCAGTTGTCCAACAACCTCTTCCAAGTCCATCTCTTCATAAGTAGCATCTTTCTTAATCATAAGAGTATAGATATCCCACTTGGAAGGTAGAGCATCGAGCAACTTATCGTTTATCTCTACATCTGTATATCCATCTATGTCATAATTATCCATTTCGGACATAAGATGATAATATCTCGTGATAATATCTTCGATGGACTCATTTCTCATGCCTTTGAAAACTGCAAATTGCTTTTTCAGCATATCTATTTTGTTCTTCTTCACATCAGTATTACCCGCATACCTCTTCTCAAGAGCATCCCACATCTCCTTTGAGGTAGTATAACGTTTGAATGTATGTTTGATGCCATCTGGTAAAGACATCTTAATAGCAGCTAAGGCCTTCTTCTCAGACTCATACATTCTCTTTTCAGCATCTGACATGTTAGCATATGTAGTGACTCGCTGTCTGCCTTCGAAGTCATGAGTTGGGTTTGCATACCCATCCTGAATACAGATCCACATCCGTGTGTCCTGATATTCGACGAACGATTGAAAACTATCCCTCCATGTAGTGTAATTCTCAACTTTCAACATCTTAGGCGGTTTGTTAGTTGTTCCAGCCTCATGCTCCATCCTTAAGAGTTCATTCAAATTCGACATAGTCGACATTTTAACGAATCAGCTCGCTTAAAACGGTTAAAAATCTGTCTGAAATGTGTGATTACTAAATTATACCGTTAGATTTGGCTGTCTGAATTGAGCTACGGATAATTTTCTATTCACGAAAACTTGAATTTTTAGCTACGACAGCCAAATAAAATTCCACCACTATGAGGTCGCACAGTTGATGGTCGCACATTCCTCTATGATTCGCACACTCTATACTGGGTCGCACGGATCAGTATATTGGGTCGTCCAAGTCGCACACTCAATTTGGGTCTGGTCGCACACTCCCAAAACACACAGTTTAACTCGCACAGTTAATCCGATCGCACAGTCTGATCACACACTCTGGTCACACAGTTCTGGTCGCACAGTCTGGTCACACAGTCCAGTCGTACACTGCGGATCTTGATCGCACACTGATTCGTAATGTTGACCAATTCGCGCACCTTGATCTAGCCAATCAATAACTAAACTTCGAAAAATCAGCTAACAAAAAATCTTCTAAAATCAATTCCTATTCAAACTTTCCAAAACAAACTTCCTAAATCCACGCAAACAACTTTCTATCACCCCAAAACAGATCAAAACACGAAATTTTTATCTGTTCTTCACTGTTCTTCAACCAAACTTCAATCCGAAAAGCAGTTTTGAACCGTACACAAAGAGCAAAGGCTCTGATATCAATTGTAAGTCCCCTATTCCGTATGGATCGTAACAAAACTGATAATCTACCAAGGGTGCGGAATCCCCTTGATAAACCAAAATCATAGAAACAAGTATAGATGAAGAAATCGAAACACATTTAAACAAATCGATCTTCTGCGATTATCAAACACTCGAAACTATTTTACAATCACTCAAGATCTCACGAACTCACAGCCAATGTCTGTGTATTCTCCAAAACACTCAAACTCAAAATCTCTCAATTATCTCAAGTGGCTTACCAGTGTCTAACCTAAACCCTAAAACATAATGCTGTTTATATACACACAACCATACATGCAAACTGGGCTAAGCCCACATACATAACCAATTTCGAATTAGACTAATCTAACAACTTGGACTTGATTGGGCTTCATAATAACTCGAAATCCTTTAAGTATTCATTAACCCAATCTCGTTTAATATCCAATGACCAAGCCAAAGCTGTTGTCACATAATATGCACTAACAAATGCAACGAAACAAAGTTATTGCTTATGCATCACGGCAACTCAAGACTCATGAAAATAACTATACGACTCATGATCTAGAGTTGGGCGCCATAATCTTCGCTCTAAAGTTATGGAGGCATTATCTCTATGGAGTTAAGTTTACAATTTACACTGACAATAAAAGTTTGAAATATATCTTTGGTCAGAAAGAACTTAACATGAGACAGAGAAGGTGGATGGAAGTTTTAAGTGACTATGATTGTGAAATATGCTATCATGAATGAAAAGCTAATGTAGTAGCTGATGCACTGAGCAGGAAGGAGAGAGAAAAGCCAAAAAGAGTTCGTGCTTTGCGGCTTGACCTCCAAGTTGATTTGTTAAGTCAATTAAAGGATGTTCAGAGGTTAGCTCAGGAAGAAGGTAATGTGTAGAAAGAAGGAATTAAAGGAATGACTAATCAGTTGGTTAAAGGAGATGACGAAATTCTAAGATTGAATACAAGAATTTGGGTGCCAATCACAGGCAATCTACAGGAAAGAATTTTAGACGAAGCTCATAAGTCAAAATAAATGATGCACCCAGGAAGTGAGAAGATGTATAAGAATCTGAAAGGAAACTATTGGTGGATTGGCATGAAAAAGGACATTGCTATCTATGTTGCAAAATGTCTCACTTGTTCTCAAGTGAAGGCAGAACACCAGAAACCGTCTGGTTTACTGCACAGTTAGAAATTGCCAGTTTGGAAATGGGAAATGATAACTATGAACTTTATTACTAAACTTCCCTGAGCCACTTGTGGGAATGATACAATTTGGGTTATTATAGACAGATTGACTAAGTCTGCCTATTTCTTGCCTATGAAGGAGACCTATATCATGGATAGGATGGCACGATTGTATGTTGATGAGATCGTATCTCTACATGGGGTACCATTATCCTTTGTGTGAGATAGAGACAGTCGATTCACATCTCGAATCTGGAAAAGTTTTCAGAAAGCTATGGGTACACGTTTGAACCTTAGCACTGCCTATCATCCGCAAACTGACGGGCAGAGTGAAAGGACAATTCAAACTCTTGAAGATATGCTTAGAGCATGTGTGATAGACTTAGGAGGTGGTTGGGATGATCATCTAACCCTAATGGAATTTTCATACAATAATAGTTATCAAACAAGTATTCAGGCGGCACCGTTTGAAGCGTTGTATGGCCAAAAGTGTAGGACGCCTGTATGTTGGTCAGAAATAGGAGAGAGTCAATTGTCAGGTCCTGAGTTAGTTCAAGAAATGACTGACAAGGTATTACAAATACGTGAACGTTTGAAAACGGCCAGGGACAGACAGAAAAGTTATGCAGATAGAAGAAGAAAGTCGTTAGAATTTAAGGTCAGAGACAAGGTGTTATTAAAAGTTTAACCTTGGAAAGGTGTTGTCCGATTTGGCAAGAAAGGAAAATTAAGTCCACGTTTTGTTGGACAGTTTGAAATTATCAAGAAAGTTGGACCGGTAGCTTATTAGTTAAAACTGCCAGAAGAGATGAACGGAGTACCTGATGTGTTCCACGTGTCAAACCTGCGCAAGTGTTTGGCCGATGAATCTCTAATAATGCCTCTTCAGGACATAGAGGTAAATGAAAAACTAAAATTTGTGGAGCAACCAATATAAATCGAGGACCGACAAATCAAGAAACTAAAAAGGAAAAGGCTGGTATTGGTCAAAGTTAAATGAAATTCCAGACGTGGTCCAGAATATACTTGGGAACTGGAGTCGGAAATGAAAAAGAAATACCCACACTTATTCAACTAAATCTCGAGGACGAGATTTAAATAAAGGTGGGGAGGATGTAACATTTCCGTTTTATGCATCAAAATACAAATATATGAAACTTATGCTATTAAACAAATAAGTAACGAGTAAGATGACCGCTAAAAATAGGAGCTATTTAGACGAATATGTACTTTTATAGGAACCGTTTAACTAAAATGGTAAAATATCGTATATTGGTCATACTTCATTTTATTAAAACTTAGGTTGAAACGTAAAGAAAAATGAGTACATTTTTACAAAGTACTCATAATTTTATAAATCCATATATTTTAAAAGTTATAGGATCAAAACAATATTTGAGTTAAGATAATATTAATAATAATAAATAATAAGTGTACTTGTATCTATTGTACACATATATACATATAAAATAAATAAAACTAATTAAACATAAAAAAAATAACAATATCAAAAAAATATGGATGGAAATAATAGATATATTTATATAAATAAAGTTTACTAACATCTGTTAAATACAAATGGGTATGGATAAAAATATATATGTACGTATACAGGTGTGTCCATATATACCTTAAATTGTGATAATGATATAGGTATATATTTTGATGAGATAACTATGAGGAATCTTATAAGGGACTGTGCCAATAAACATGGTTACACGTTACATGGTAAAATGATACAACACAATCTACTAAAACACCTGTCGAATGAATATACGACCACCATTAATTTTAAAGTCTAGTTGGTTTCCATCCAATACACCATAAAATACAGAAACTAGTGCAGTGAAAATACTGAGGAAACAAAAACTGAAATAAGTCAGTGAGTAATTGTGAAGAAGGATCAAGGTGTAGAGAAGTTCTAAGGTGTCACCAGCCTATAACAACTAAAGTGAATAAGTAACTATTTAAATTTGAAAATGTTTTATATGTTTTAAAATAGTATGAGTTTTTTGCATATGTTATTCTATAGATAGCATTCAGACCACAAGTGCTCATATAGTTTGATCAAGTTGTAGACGTGTAACAAACCGTAAAACCGAACACGAAGTTCGGTAGGAGAAAACGTAAAACCGGGAACGAAGTTCGGTAGTAAAACGGGCGGGGAGCTCGCTGAATGTGTAGATTACTAGTATGTTTTAAATAGCTTTAATACCGCTTAGGCTAAAAATGGTTTAGTGTCGGTTAAATGTTATTCACCAGCTTTTCGCTGACGTATTATTTTCAAAACGTTTTCAGGTAATCAGGAATTGTTATGAATAGCAAGACTAGTGCTTAAAGGAGGACGATTCCCTAGGCACCGAAGAATCTTGTGGCTAATATATTTTGTAAAACTGTCGCTAGATAGAAATTTTGATTACCATATGAATGAAATGTCACACCCCGACCCGCAGCGGAATAAGAGTCGGGGCATAATTGGGTTATCACCAAAGCTCATGATGTTTACTAAAATGTTTCATATTTATTAAATTCAAATTACAACTTAAATATCCAAATCAAAATTCATACAATTACAAGGAAATGAAACTATGTAAATAATCCAAAGCATAAACTGGTTTATTCTTCTAGGTCTTCCTATGTGTTTCTTGGCTCAGCTGGATCACCTGTATCATGTGTAAAACGGGGATATTTTGGGTCAACAAAAGTTGGCGAGTGAACCTTGATAAAACATTGTATTAATTTCTTGTTTAATTTAATATGAAAAATTTGTGCAATAATCACATGTGAGCAAACAATATATAAGTAAACAAACACAAACCACTTTGAATGAGTATATGATATGAATGATGATGAATGTGAGATCAAGGCTCAATCAAACGAAGCCGATCTTATGAGGCACCTGATGCTCAACCCGTCTCCCACGGGGAACTGATGGGCCTAATGATATGCGTGCACTGAAAATGATAAATCAAAACTACATATAATCCACACAACAATTGATACACATTTGATCACGGATATGATGTATGCAAAAGTGTTTAAATATAATAAAGAATTAAACGACACATGATACACCCCAAAACATGATTAAAACGGGGAATTGATAGAGATTCACTCACCTTGGGTGCGTTCTTTAATGACGTTGGATGCGCATGAATTTTAGGATTTGATCGACGAGGGAAAAACTAACCTAAAATAATAACGAAATGATTCGCTAATAAATGGATTTTATTTGAGATTAATACTTTTAATTCATACTCTTAATGGGATTTTTATTTTTTAGATTTATTTTTGTGAGTTTAAGGAAATTTTCTAACTTTAAAAATCTTATTTTTAAGTATTTTTAAATAATTTCCTAATTAAATAAATAAATAAAAAGAAATAAAAAATTTGACTTTTTTGACCGTTGACCGTTGACCGGTCGGACTGTGTTTTTATATGCGTTGAGTGAGGTTCGAACTCGGGACCTCTCGTATACGTGCACGCAGCTCTACCAACTGAGCTACGTGTCTAACCCGAAATATTCTCTGTTTTAATTATATTTATATACTAAATAAATTTTAAACTTATTTGGTTTTTTTTATTAAAAATGATTTATATGGCCGAACCGGTTTCAGGGACCCGGAGTCGAACTCGGGTCCTTCGGTTCGAGTGCGCACAGCCCAACCAGTTGGGCTGTGTGTCAAATCTGTTTAACTTATGGTTTATATTACTCTTATAAACATTCTGTGACTTGATCTGATTAAGTTTTAAAAATGTTGGTTTTATTTCTGAAAGTCGGTACGTGTGCGATTCAAACCCGGGACGTTTGTATTGTTTGTGCACACAGTCCACCGCTGGACTGTGTGTCTAACCCGTTCGAATATCCAGTTTTAATTATATTTAAACCTATACTCGACTTCATCTTCTTCGTTTACAAAGACACAGAACAGTGAAGTCCGACTGTTCTGTTTAAATCGGTCATGAAAACTTATAATTGGTTGGAATGAAATGGATAAAGAGGATTACGGAATAAAATGTACCGAAACAGAATGTTTTCTCAGATTTCCGGCAAGAGTCGTCGGCTCTGATTGGTGACTTCTGGCTGAGTGAATTGATTAACAGTTTTGATCATTGTGTTGTGCAATTAAGTTACTAAACAAGAGATATCAAGAGGGTTTAGATGATTATACCGATCGACAGTGAGACTTCGGATTTTCAGTGATATTCCGGTGAGTGTGAATTTTTCAGGCGGCGTAGTCTGGGACAGATTCTGGTTGAAGGATTAAAGTTAATACGTGCCAAATAATGGATTACAGATTCTGGGACAGAGTCTGGGATAGAAGTAAGTCTCGGCTTCCCGGTGAAAGTCCGGCGAATGCAGAATATCTCCGGCGACGTGTTTTGGGATGAATAAAGCTTCGGAAACGATCGTGGTTCTGAGCGAAAGGATTTCCAGAGTGTTCAAGTGGGTATTTATAGTGAAAACAGGCTGAATTGGGTTTGAATTTGAGTCAAGGTTCGCGATTGAAGATTTCCGTCGGTTATGACGGAAGACTGCCGGCAACGGTTATAACCGACGTCGACATCAATTTGTGCGGTTTAGTCAAAAGGAATATGGCCAAAATCGCGGATTGCCGGATTTTCCGGTGATTGCGAGTTCTGGCGCATTGATTACCGGATTTGATTTTCAGTTTTATTATAAATTCTATTTGGTTCCGTGTTTATTACAAAAACAATATGTGGCGGAGCGGTGTGTTGTGTGTTTGGATTTGTGGGTGACCCGGGTTCGAAACCCGGCGTCTCCATATTTTTTTAATTCCTTATTTTTTTGTTTATTTAATAATTATGTTTTAAAATTCTAATATATATATTAATTATGCATTGTTTAAAATTCATCTGAGCAATAAATACGCAACGAAAAATTATAACTGAGTATTTGATTTATAAACGAAGCGGGTTTTGAAAACCCGTTTTTCGACGAATGTTACATGAAACGTTTTGTATGAAAAAAGGGGTGTTTAATTCCCCCCGTTTATGAAATATGTTTCGTTCAACTTAAAAGTTGTTTAAATAAATAAAAATAAATATAAACATTTTTCCGCTGTGTATTTATCAAAACAGGTACCAACCGAGTGGTCGCACGTCCAGGGTGTCGAAAATCCGGGATGTGACAGTTAGACCCTTCGTATTATCATTTTCCTTTAGATTTAATCATGTATTCGATGAATTCTTTAGTTTTATTTGTTACTATGAGTAGCTAACCGTGCTATAGCCGGTTAGGTTAGAATGATTCTTGATACTTTGCAATGATTTGGTTGATTTTGTTATGAAAGTGTGTTTTAGTAAGGTTCGTTTATGAACTTGTGATTGTGTAATCTATATGATAAGTATTGATGTTTGAATGAGTTCGTGTGGATGATTTAGGTCTTTCTATGTGGTTGAGCATGTTAGATCTGCTTCGTTTATCTTTAGGTTATATATCGATTGTTAGTCTAGGGTTGGATACTTATTAGGTAAATGACAAACTTATTTGAGGGTTGGTTAATCATATGGGACACCTACGGGAAGAATCTGAATAAAAGGATTTAGAAACTAGTTAAGAATTTGCTTTAAATTGAGTAACATAGATAGTAATTTGCTCGGTTCGTTAATCTATTGTTGCTAGCACTATAAGAAACTCTTTAATCACAAAGGATGAGTAAATGACTTAGTTACTTAGAACCGGATAAGTAGGTGTGTCTATAGCCTGGTTATTTGGGAACATGAGGTTAAACTGGGAGGGCTCTAACTTTTTAACACTACACCCTTATTACTAGTGTCAACTGTGATGAGATTTTCATAAAACCCATATTCAGGTGCTTTGCAAAAGTATTAAGATGACTCTGAACCTAACTGGTTATGTTTCTTAAAATTGTTTCCACAAACATAATCATTAGGCTGTTTATTGTTTTCTTCATTATTAAAAGTTACTTAGGTTACTACGAAAGAGATAGGTTAATAGATTTCGTGTCCACGGATTAATACTTGGGTACTTACCTTAGCTATACTATATATTGATAGGTACGCTAACCTAGAACGTATATAAATAGTATTTGTGTTTTTACCTAGAACGTATATAGATAATATTTGTGCAATTTTATTTGTTACTTTTTAAGCACGTCAATAACCTATCGTTGGCTATTACTATTTGTATATGTGGCTGAATAAAACATATATCTAGAGTTGAACTCGAATGCAATGTAAGTTGATGATTAGAACAAGCGTAAAATGTACCTTATAAAGTGGTCGACCCATGAAGTTTACATAGAAGAGTGACTATTATCGATTACACATATTTGAAAGTGTGACCTAAATAAATAAATAATGAATTGTATTAATTGAAGAGATGCATTTCTCTTGCAGAGTGGGCTGGTGTTTGTTGGTTCGGCTTTATGACTTTGCTTGTCCTTTTATGCACAACACATTCCTTACCCTTCTCACCTCTTTATTTATCATCTCTTTCCCATCTCTACCCTCACCATTTTCACCAATCTTTCTCTCTCTCTCTCTAAGATCACACCCAAAAGATGAACACATTGAAAGCCTTTTTATCTTTTGAGGGGATTGTTGTCTGGCTCGAGGCCACTAGAAAGCCTAGACCTTTCTCTCTATATATATACATATCTATATCTATATGTATAATGTATATCATATAATATAATGTATATCATATAATCATAGTCAACGCAACCATTGATTACTGAGAGAGATTCTTGATCTGGTGTCGTCGGACCAGGCTTCATTCCCCTCAATTGTGGCTTCATGTGTTCTAAAGATTCAATCTTTCTTGCATCTACACGTTCCCATCATGAAAATATTCAGTTTCTGAGGTGGGTTTGTGTTTTCTTAGAACATTAACGTTTTTCTAGATTGTTTTAATAATCTTTTGTTATGAGTTTTGTTTAGTGATGACAGATGAAGAAGAAAGTGGGTGTAATGATGATGAGTCTTGTTTCACTTTAGTTTAACTCTGGCAAATGCCCAGAAACCAGAATCCCTACTAAAAAGGTTTTGTAATCATTGCTACTCTATGAAATCTAAAAACTAATTGGAAAAGGATTTGTGGGTTCTTTTGTTTGTCTTTTAATAAAATCCTGATTTTGTCATCATGATGATGGCCTTCAAGAATCTCCATTTTTACCAGTGGTGATACCCTATTTGACTTTAGTTATTATCATCATTACCTTATGATTGATATGGATCTAGGGTTTTCATTTTGCATGCATATCATCAACCAAATCTTTAATTGAACACCAAATATGGATTTAATTTGTTTCACAAGCCTGGGGAAATTCGGAAAACGATAAGCTTGTTGTGATGTGACATGAAAGTCATGGTTCGAGCCATGGAAACAGCAATTCTCGCAGAAATGCAGGATAAGGATGCATGCATCAGTTAGTCGTGAACCCTATATTGGCTTCCCATCTAAAAAACATAATTTGAGATGTACTTAGGTTCTTGTTTTGTTTCAAAGATTAGGACCATGAATGTGTGTGAAGTGATGGACAGCTTGTGTGTTGGAGATAGGGTAAAAGAGGTCATAATGTTTTTAAATTTTGAATCTTTCATAGATGTATGTAGTAGACAAAGTAACCTCAAGATTTGAATTCTTGATTTCTTCCACTAATCACTGTTACAAACCCTAGAACTTGTAAATTGTATTGTACTGGTTAATTTCAAGTGGTGTGATTGATTTGATTTGATTGCATTGGATGCTGCATGATTTTGTCTTCATCAACAGCAGTTGGCACATGATTCATTTAAATCAGCCAGAAATTACAACTCATATTAATCAAACATATACACCAAAACATAAGGTCACTCTTGGAATTGTTGGATAAAAGGGTAGCTCATTTTGTTCAAGTTTCAATGAAGCTAGAAAGTAATGGTGATTACAGTAATCTTGTGCTTGATTTTTGGACATGAACCACTGTTGGACATTGAAGTTAGTGTAGGAGAAGATATGGGCAAAGCATAAGCATACAATCTTTTGAGGTTTTCATGAAAGAAGCGAAAAAGGAATGAGATTATAATATAGAAAAGGGTTACAAGTACAAGATTAATGTCCTTTCTTGCTTGTCTTTATATATAGATATTTCATGTGGGCATCATTAGCTGACATAAATTTGTATCAACTCCATAAATTAAGCTGATAATACGAGGACACAACTTAACATATTATATAAATATTAAATTTAATTGAAATTTCAATTGATTTTTTTTAATAACTGGTTATTCTTTTACTCAAATTACTTACGTCACTGCTAAAAATAATATTCAAATTTAAGAGCTTTAAAGTTATTGTAATCATATTTTTGCTTAATTGCTAAATAATTACATTTAATGTTGTAATATATTTTTCCTATTGTTTTTTTTTAACGGCAACAACTCTATATATTTATATACAGCGCCAACAAGAAACTGAAGAAATACAAAATGGAAAAATAAACAACAAAACTAATCCACTTTTCCCAAAAAGGAGTAGGATTCTTCGCCCTATCGCAAACCCATAAGAAATCATCTTCTTTGATCAACTCCAATGATTTTTGGACCGGAATAAACGAATCTTCGAAGACATTTGCATTCCGGGCATGCCATATTCTCCAAGTTGTTACCGCTACGATAGTGTGCACGCAGAGGCGGTCATGAGGATTTAGGTGCCTTGGCTAAGCAAAAAAATATGCCCCTTACCCCAAGGCCTTAACAAATTAAATATTGTAAACTAAAATTTTTAAACGACCTATAAAGTTATAGCAATAAACATAGAAATTAGCAAAATCATGGTATTAGAATGAGCGTATGACATACTGTAATAGGCTAATAGCTAACTGCGAATCAACCTATCATATATATCACCGTAAATCAAGAATCAACCTATCATATTTTTTATATTTCTTTTTCACTTTGAACACGTTAGATACAAAAGAAAATCATCTAAGTTTTACCAAAGGATCATTCGCATCTATATATATAATTGAATTTTTAAAAATTTTGTGCCCCTTGAAACGTGCCCCGGCCGAGCGCCCACGTTGCCCCTCCTTAGAGCCTCCCCTGTGTACACGAGCCACTTCCACGTTTTGCTTCCCGGGTTATCCGATAATACCTTTAGGACCTCCTTTAGCGTTGTGTAATTCTCAAGAGGTTTAAGCCTTAACCATACGAAAACGTTCCACCACACCCCTCTCGTCCAGATACAAAAATATATTTTTCGTTTTGTTTATATTAGCTTTGTAGTTTGGCCCTTATGAAGACCTTGAAAAAAATATGATGACATTTTTGGATTAATTAGCATTAACGTAAAGCTTTATTATACAGTTATAGAAATTTTTGGATTAATAGCATCAACTTAAAGCTTTCTTATACAGTTATATAAGAATTAATAATGCAGTTCCAAAAATAAAATAAGAATTAATAATAAATAGTAAAAATATGACGTGGATATTAAAAGAAAGTTAAATATATAATAGAGCTAATATAGAAAATAAGTTTAGAAAACTTCTCTAGCAAAACTACAAAACATATGGGGTTGTCATTTTATTAATAAAAGATCAACCAAACACTATACAATGATATGATTTAACTTTGTTAAAATGCTGAGTTTTGAATTGACAGCCAACCAATTAAACAGATAAAATAAAAGTTAGATATTTAAGAAACTAATTATATGGTTAAATATGTTTAAATGGTTTGAATGTATTGGATATGTCAGAAAGTTATATTAAATTATATACTAGTATAAAGTTTAAAAAATTGATATATGGTATATTGGTTATTTGTATTGCTACAAATTAAAAATACAATGTTTATGGGTCAAAAGAACTTAGAACATAGTTTTTTTTCTAATAAATTGTCCGTTCCAAAAAAAGGGTTATTTTAGAAAAAAACTAACTGCATTAATTTTTTTTTGACATATATTCTAAGTGACACAAAACTAGATTTGAAAAAAACTTAGAAAAAGAGTTAAATGCTAACATGGTCCCTGAGGTTTTCTCAATTTTGCCAATTTAGTCCAAAATTCAAAATTTTTAAATCTGGGTCCCTGTGGTTTGCATTTTGTTGCCATTTTAGTCCAAATTTCAAAAAAATCAAATTTTGTCAGGATTTCTTACAGAATTTTGTCTTTTTCCTCATTTCTCCCAAGGGCAAAACTGTCATTATTTATTTTTAGTCCAAATTTCTTACCCTACCCTATATAACACACACACACTCAACGCACACACGCCGCACACACACACACTCACTGTTATCTCTCTCTTCACGTCTCCGGTCATCGGAGTAATTCCGGCCAATCTCCGGCCACGCCCAACCACAACACCAGGACCACTCTCATCCCCGCTCTTTCACGCAATATGTGTATTCCCTAAATTCACATCTCAATCTAGCCGAAATTTAGCCGTGTTGACTGAACTCGAGCTTGTTGAGTCGAACCTAAGACCCGAGCCACCTGCACCACATCTCAATCTAGCCATGTTGACTGAACTCGATGTCTCCGGTGTGAATCCAAGTTGACCAGATGTGAACCCGTGTCTTGAACCAAGCCCCAAGCCAATCAGACCCGAACCGAAACTCGGAACTGAAACGACGCTGGCGACTGAGAAGTTGACCGAAGGTCTTCCGGTGACTGCGTCGAGAAGAGAGAGGGATGAGTGAGAGTGGAGAGGGGTTGTCGGGTGTGACCAGGGAAAAAGAAAGCGGCCGGTGGTTCACCGGTCACGTTGGTTCTGTCGGTGTCCTGGTCGAAGAAGAACCGAGGGGGAGAGAGAGGTCGTGTGGGAGTGCGTGAAAGAGGGGGGAGGAGAGTGGTCCTGGTGTTGTGGTTGTGCGTGGCCAGAATTACTCCGGTGACCGGAGATGTGAGAGAGAGAGATAACAGTGAGTGTGTGTGTGCGTGGCATGTGTGTGTTGCGTGTGTGTGTGTTATATAGGGTAGAGTAAGAAATTTGGACTAAAAATAAATAATGACAATTTTGTCCTTGGAAGAAATGAGGAAAAAGACAAAATTCTGTAAGAAATCCTGACAAAATTTGACTTTTTTGAAATTTGGACAAAAATGACAACAAAATGCAAACCACATGGAGCCAAATTTAAAAATTTTGGATTTAGATTAAATTGATAAAAGTAAACAAACCTCAGTGACCATTTTGTCATTTAACTCTTTAGAAAAATGTAAAATTTTCTGAAGGAGAAAAGAGCAGTACGATAGAGGTAAAAAAAAGGTGCAGGTTTTTTCTCCCAGGTACAAAAGTCCACACCGGTAAATGACTAAATGGTGCTCTACAGGTCATTCAACTTTTTAAAAGAACTATTTATTTAATATTATTATGGTCAATATTTTGTACTACTATATAAAAGGTAAATAAGTATTTATAGAAAAAGAGAGTGCAGACTTTCGTTCGAGTCAAAGTTTTACCGTAATTTTAGAGTTTCTAAGTTTAACTTTCAGAATACATAAGAATTTATTTTTACAATTTTAGAAAAGTATTGTAAACTTTGAAAACAACATGGACCGAAACTATTTTTAGAGAAATCCCAAAAATAACATTTTTTTGATATATTATTCCAATGAAATGTTTATGTTAGAAAATATTTAACTCGATAATTACGAATATGAGTGAACAAATATCACGTATCCAATATGAAAATATGTAAAAGACAGTATTTACAAAAAAAAATGACATATCTTTTAAGTAAACAAAATAGATATGCAAAAAGTTAAAATGCTGATTTTGTGTTGATATTTTTAAAATGTAATGAAGTGCCCAGTTATTTGTATAATATGTTTTATCGGACGATGCATACAAGATTACCTTATAACATGCGAAATTCTTTATACATGTGATTTCCTTTTTTTCACTTTTTTTTCATGTGATTTACCATATTTTGTTCATGCGATTTTACCATTTTTATGTACATGCGATTTTAGTTTTTAATAACATAACGTGCGCTTTTGCCATTGCGTACGCTTTGTACGTTAAGCCATTTTATACGTTACACCTTTTCTTATAAAGTATTTGTGTTTTATATTGGAACCAGGTAAAAGTTAACAATGATAATAACCTTCCCCTTTTGTCCTTCTTATGCCATACTTAACGTCTAATTTGTACACGATGATCATTTTATTGATTTGGTTAGTGAAAATACTTACATTTCAAATATGATATATCAATATTCGAATAAGTTCTTATAATAACCTTCGTGTAATACTGTAATTGTCTATATATTGAAGAACCAATTTAAGAAATAGTACCTATCCCATTCATCATTTGTCAAGTGGCAATCATTTTTTTTTCATTTGTCCACCTTTTATCAGAATCACAAATCAGAAACATGATATGTTTTATTTTATACGTAATTTGTCAGTAAAATTCCCTACATTTGATGAGTTCGTATGTGATTCCCCGATGTGTTCGACACTAATTTGATATATTTTTATGTTAATTTAAAATGGTTTATTATTATATTTATTTTATTTATATTTATATTTATATTTATATATACTACAAAACCTATGTGTAAGAATAGTGTCAGGCTGCATGACACTTCCCCATTGGTTCAGCTAAATTACGATTTTGTCTCGTTTAAATTTACAACTTTGCTATTGGTTTTGTTTTTTCTTCCCTACCAAATTACGCTTTTGCCTTAGTTCAAATTTACAATTTTGCCATCGTTTTTGTTTTTTTTCTGTCAAATTACTATTTTCTCCCAATGTAAAATTAAAGGCATGCGATCGTTTAGTGTTTTTTTTTCTTTTTGACAAAGTTGTGGTAGTGTTTGTTTTAATTAGTTGACTCGGTGTTATTTTTATTCGTATCAGGCGGCTGCCTGGCACACGCTCATTTATCATGAAAAATTGTAATTTTCCCCCAATTTAAAATTATAGTCTTTCCATCGTCTTAGGTGTTTTTAGCAAAAGTATGGTAGTGCTTTGTTTTGATTGGTTGACTCGGTGTATTTTTTTGAGATCGTGTTATGAGTAGTATGTATAAGTAACCAAAACACAGACGTACATATTATGAGAGAGAAATATTTGGCTTAGTGCCCGCAATGCGGACAGGGAAAAACCTAGTTTTGTTGACAATATAATTGGGATGGATGCTCTAAACACTCAGTTTGAAGAGGAACATATTAGTACTTTTTTATATAGTTTTATGATACTCTATTTTGTTTATATTATTTTTTAACATTATATTTCAAATTAATAATTTATTTATTTAAGAGTAAGCTGCTATTTTGGTCTATGAGGTTTGGACAATTTTGGCACTTTAGTCCAAATCTCAAACTTTTTGCATTTATGTCCCTATGGTTTCTGTTTTGTTGCCATTTTGGTCAAAAGTGAAATCAGGTTATATTTCTCTTACAAAATCCTGCTATTTTGTTATTTTCCTCAGAGGAAAAATGTCATTTCTTTTTTATGAATAAATACCAACTTCACCTCCTTCCTCACCCCTCAAACCCTAAATCATCGACAACGCACCGGTCTGCCGGCAAATCCGGTCCTCCACCTCGAACCCAACCCCCACTACGGCTCCCACCACTCCTCTCTCACTCTCCTCGACCTCACTTCCTTCCTCACCCCTCAAACCCTAAATCCCCAAATTTCTGGCACCGAAGAAGCACCAGATCACACCAGCGGCGAAGATTTAGCGGTGATGGAGGTGAAGCGACTAGCGACGGTGACATTGGTGGAGGAGATTTAGGCGGAGTAGCTCCGGCGACCTGTTGGATGTTAAACACGACATGAATGCTTTGAAACAAATTAATGGTAAGTACTGGCGCTTTGAAGGTAACTCGAAATTGATCAGAGTAGCTCTGGCGGCCTGTTGGGTGTTGCCGGAAATTGATAACGATGATATTATAAGTTGCTTTGTGGTGAGGAGGTAGTGGTGGCGGTGATGAGAAGGGGGAGGAGGTGGCAGTGGTGGATTTCATGGTGGCGGTGGTGTTCGAGATGGAGGAGAGAGATAAAAGAGAGAGACAGATGGGTGTTTAGAGAGAGAGAGACAGATGGGTTTTATATATGTATTAATGCTTAAAATGACCATTTACTCCTGAGGAAATAAACAAATAGCAGGTTTTTTTAAGAGAAATATGACCTGATTTCACTTTTGGACCACAATGGCAATAAAACTGAAATCACAGGTACCTAGATGCAAAAGGTTTGAGATTTGGACTAAAGTGACAAAACTGCCAAAACCTCGGAGACCAAAAAGGCAGTTTACTATTTATTTAATCCAGTTAAAGTTTCAAAAATTGGTATAACTCAAGTGAGCTATAAATATATGTGTAATTCCTTTATTTAACTTCAAATCTAAGAAGTTTGTTTTTTTTGAACGGTAAATTTGGATCACTGACGGACCACTAGAGTATCATCATGCCACTAACGAAACCATTCGATTATATCCATCTCCACTAGACATAATGCATATACACCAATTCAGGAGGAAACCTAAAAATATGGGAAAAATTCCCACTTGTGGGAATCGAATCTAGGATCTATTGGTCACAAATTCCCACCCCTAAGATGCCACTAGGCTATAAAGCCGTAGGCAAATACCATGTTATAAAAGATAGTTGTAGCAAACTGGTAACGGAGACCGCTTCGCGACGAGGTCTAGAAGGGTGCTAGCGAGGATGTATTTGTTACGTGATATATTGATGAGTTATTATAGACGATGGATGCTTTAGTTAAACGGTGGTAAAAATAAGCAATCAATATATTTCAATGTCTAAAGTTAAAAGTTAACTATAAATATAATAAGATAAACAAAAAATAATTTGATTTGTTACATGATATATTGAAGGGTTAATATAAAGACCATGTCGGTTTTAATATACAATGGTAAAAAGAAAAGATCAACAAGATTAAATAAACATGTCTAGAGTTAAAATTTAGTTTTAATTATAATAAGGTAATTAATATAATAATAAAAAAAAAACTTAAAAAGATAAAAGAACAAATATTTGTTTAAAAAAATAACTTTATTAAACTTCAAGAACCGCATAATAACTCTTTTAAAGTCCATAGGTTGAAATGTAAATGATTTATAGAAAAATAATTACTATTAAACTTCTGTATAATAAATCTATTAAAATTTAGATATACAAATGTAAATTGTTTATATTTTAAAAAATTATTAGTGTTCAGTGTTGTATTATAACTCTATTAAGTTTAGGGTTAAAAGTGTAAGTTAACTTAAAGAACTACAATATTATAGGCCTGAGAATTAAAGTCACCAAGTTAATAGTCCAATAAAGTCACCAAATTAATAGTCCAATAAAGATTTAGAATTGTTCACCTTTGTATTTGTTATTAGATGGAAGTACACATATACAAGATGTACAAATCTAAATCGTTTATATTTTAAAAAATTATTAGGTTAGTGGGTATGGTGAGGGTCATTCTAATGGGGATGAGCCGTCATGTAGGATGCCACATAAGCGTTGTAAGGATGCTGCTAAAGAGGATCGACCTAGGGGGTGGGGGGTTAATGTATGTATGGATGTGTGTGAGAGAGGGAGAGGCACTGCATGAGCGGCAGATATTTGCTCCTAAATCGGCCCTCATACCCACTAGCCTTAGTGTTCAATGTTGTATTATAAAACGTAAGTTAACTTAAAAAAAGCTACAATATTGTAGGCCTAAGAGTTAAAGTCACCAAATTAATAGTTCAATAAAGTCACCAAATTAATAGTACAATAAAGATTTAGAAGTGTTCACCTTTGTATTTGTTATTAGATGGAATGGAATGGAATAAGAAAAAAGAATGAAGATAAAGATAATCCATTATTTGATAAATATATCATGCCAAAATTAGTTGTAGCAGATAAGAAGATAGTTGTAGCAAAAAAGAAAAAAGAAAGAAGATAAAGATCATGAATTATTTAAAAGTACATCATGCCAAAATTAGTTGTAGCAAATAACAAAAAAAGAAAGAAGATAAAGATTACGAAAGAGAAATATTCAAATAAATCAATTGGGTCTACAAAATGAATGGAGTGTGCACTTTGCATATACTTCAAACATGATAAATTATTTGAAAACACCACATGTCAATAGTCAATACTCGGTAGATTCAATACCTCTTTCGATACTTATTATGGCAAGTAGTGGCATAAGGTAACATTCACAATTGTTTTAAAAAATTTATATGATAAATAATTTTAATATAAATTATTTGTATTTTGTTCCACATTTAAACATAAATAATTTTAATATAAATTATTACTTTTAAAATTTTGTATGATAAAATTAAACACGTATTTTCTTCTTAGTTCGATTATTCCTACACTTTTTCTGTTGATCTATATCTATACAACATTGCGCCAAGAGTTATTTACACGTGTTTCTAATTCATACCGATGAAAAATTCCTACCATAACTTGTCGCTATTGACAACACCTACGTAAATCATAATGTGTCGACCATATAATGGTGCGTCAACCATGTCTTTACCGTCTAAAATTTTAGGTTTCCGTTGGACGCATTTACCTTCAAGCTTTTGGAATCACTTGTTTTTTTTGGCCTATTGGATGTTGACTCTTTTAAGAATTATTGTCCCATATATAATGTTCTTTTTCTTGTTCTAGTATCGGAATTTGGGAGTTTGGGTTTGACTATGTTTTGTTTCCACCGATAAAGTATTAAAGTCCTTTATAGTAAGAAATGGTCCCTGTACTTTCTGTTTTTTCAAAAACTATCATAAGGCTTTCCACTGTTTTCTTCCACTTCCAGAAGCCACCATAAATCTTTCAGCTTTTCCGAGACATGCCCAAAACTTCTCTTTAATTACATAAAGCCTCCAAACTTTCATATAAGTTCTAAAAGTGCCACAAAAGTTTGTGCAAAGATTAAACTAGCTCTATGCTTTCTGATGCTTTTTTTTGTGTGTTCGAGACACATGATTTTTTTTACTCGTCACTCTACTAGGGATGAGTTATCGAAACTACTGATACTGGTACTCAAAATCTTCAAAAACAGACCGGTACATGTATTGAAAATATCCGGTACAGTACGATTTAATACCGGTATTTGAAGGTAAACACCGGTACCGAAAACATCAAAAGTCGATACCAAAAATAGTTCAGTTACCATTTACCCATCTCTACACTCTACAATAATGTTCATAAATCGGTGTCACTAAATACTTAAATAAAACATGAAAACGAGTACTAAATACCATATAACACAAAATTTTACTATGTGGGTCGGCTCTTGTGTGTATCAGATGAACTACTTTTTTAATAACTTGGAAGCCCAATACACAAGTGAGAAAATCATCAAATTAAACAAGTTGAGCACATAAATTATCAGAATAAACTTTTATCTATTAAAATTACTTAGGTAAACATGTAATTAAAGAACAATCTTGACACGTGGCTTCTTTGACATACTATGCGAATTTATATAATGTTAGTTTACAACACTTCTGTGCATCGTTGATTGTACCTTTTGCTTTGTTGATTTTCCTTGAGTGAGTTTTTTCTTTGGTTTTTTGGTTTGTACTTTTAATGTCAGTGGGGGTTTTAAAAGGGTAAGCCCCTCACCAAATAGTTGTTGCCCACTTTCTCCTTTTGTCTTCTTGCATACGCCTTCTCGGACGATCCTCCGGTGATTTTAGGTAGTTTACTTTTTTGTCTCGTTTCCATACTTTGTTTGATGGTTTGATTTTACGATTTTGATTGTTGTAGGCACTTTGTCTTCGGTTACCATTTTTTATTACCGTTGTCGTTTTCTTTTACGCTTACCTCATACATTTTGTTTAGGCTTTTTGTTCTTATCGCATACTTCCAGTTTGTTTTTATAACAAATACATATGTTAGGGTATGTTTTTGGACCACTATTGTTTCTGTTGGGTTGTTGATTTCTTATGACAGACCTTAAAAGATCTTAAAAATGGTTGGGCCAAGTCTGTACAAAGAAGTGGTCGTGAAGACGTTTTTTAATGAAACGTCTTCAGAGAAACAAAAAGTCTGCAGATGGTAATGTATGCGCGCGGCCCAGACAATAGAGCCTACGCAGATCTTTTTTAGAAAAACAAACACCACCATAGTCAACTGACGTTATTGTTTGTTTTTTTGTCATGCATTTACATATTTTTTGGTTGATTGCATACCTTTGAATGTTGCTTGATTTTAATGTTTTTGAAATCCTCTGGTATGTGATGATGACGTTTTAGTTGTCAGAGATCGTTTACCGTTTCGTTTTCAGTGTATGATGCGATGTTGAGACGTTTATTCTCCAATGCTTGTGCATTCAGTAGTGTTCAGTTGGTGAGTGTTTTTGGACTACGATTACTTCTTTTAGGTTGTTGATTGCTTGTGACTGATAATCAACTGACGTTATTGTTTATTTTTTGGTCATGCATTTACATATTTTTCAGTTGATTGCATGTCTTTGAATGTTATTTGATTTTGGTGTTTTTAGTGCATCTGGTATGTCATGATGACTTTTCAGTTGTCGGAGATCGTTTATAGTTAAGGTTTCGGTTTATGATGCGATGTTGAGATGTTTGTTCTTCAATGCTTGTGTATTCGGTCGATAAGGATGACGTTTAAGTTGCCCGAGACTATTTATACTTTAATTTTGATACTTTTTTGTTATGTTTGCACGATTGTTGCCTAATGTTTGTGTATTGATGGGTGTTCAGTGTTTGTGAATGATTGTTTAGTTGTGCGCGGCTGTTTACACTGTTCATTTTGGTCTATGATGTTGTGCTGAGGCCATTGTTGTTGAATATTTATAGGTTGTTGGTTATTTCGTATGCGAGAATAAGTTTTTCTTGCAGACGTTATTACGTGCAAAACATTTTGCTAAATTAACATTACATTATTTATTGTGGTGTTTCGGATTGGTATGGTGTCCTTTGGGTCTATGATGCTATGCTGAGACTTATTGTAAGCGTTTAATGTGGTTTTATTGAGCTGTTAAATTCTTACATGTTTATCACATTTTTGTTGGTTGTTTTGGTATTGTTGGTTTGACGCAACTTTGTAGTCGGTTTATTGTGCTTATGTTGTCTCTTTGAGGCTGTTTTGTTTTACGTTTTTATATGGTTGATAATGCTCTTAACTTTTATGTTTGCATGAGGTGTGGTGCTTTGATGGCTCTTTTGTTGTTTTTGGGTGGCGTATTTACGTTTATTGTTGTAGATGTGTTTTTAAAATGAACAATCGTTTTTAAACTGTGGCTTACTTTGTTGAGGCTGTGAACACTCTTTTATCTAGGCATTGCAGCCAAGGTGGCTTCAACGAAGTCGGTGGTTTGTAGCTGGTAAGCTGAGCCTCGAAATCTATGTTATACAATGTTAATTAGTAACAATTTGGTGCATTGCGGGTTGTACCTTTGCCTTTGTTGGATTTCCTTGCTTTAGATGTGTTGCTCCTTTTATTATTTGGTTTGTACCATTTAGCTTTGTGGGGGCTTATGATGTATTCATGGTTGTAACTTCAGCTTTATTGTTTTACCATACGTTTATGGAGTGTAACATACTTATTGGCTATGACAAGTATCACTTCATTTTTGGCGTGGCATGTGAAGGCCTTTAGTCAACCTACATATTGCAGCCATATTTCTGAGCCTCTTTTCATTTTTCTTTCTTTTGGTTGTTCCTTTACGTTTAGTTTTGTTAACATGATTATGATTATTTGGTGTGCATGTTTCTTGCAGGATGTCTTCTTCACACATTGACCCTGCTGTTTTACAAGAGTTTGAGAGGCTTTTGAAAGATGTTGTCGAATCAGACCGACTGCTGAGTGAGAAGGTTAACTACTTAACCGCGAGATTTGCTAGCATACACGAGAAACAAGCAGAGCTACAAGTCTCCATTGATGCGATTTATGCATGCTACAAAGGCCAAAAGAATGTTAAAGTCTGGCTTTAACATTACTTCGTAGCACGTATGTAAAACTTATATATCATATGTAACCAATGCTTTTGTTATTAAACTTAACATTTTAGTTTGTATGTTTTCGGTTGCATATTTCCAATCGTATTAATATATACCAACAATTTTGTACTTTTATATTACTTTGTATGTTCTTCGGTAAAACTCCAATTATAAGAATATATTACCCAGTTGTGGAATCCTAATAAAGCAAGGGTAAATAACATCAACGAAAGGCAAGGGCGTTGGTTATATAGAAGTTAATGGAGGTTTAATGCTTACACCATAATTTGTTTTTTTGTTTCGTGTTTTTTGGGATACCATTTAATAAACGCAATTCTAGTACTTTCTTTTACCTTATGCTACATTATTGTAAACAGAGAATGCATGACATATTTGGATGTCGTGCCGCATAACGGCGGGTCCGAATACTAGTTACTTTTTTATTAGAAATATGTATTCTATTTTATAAGAACTCTTTCTTTATTAGTTTTATGTACTTAAAATAATTTTAAAAAATATGCTAAAGTAACTTAGGTTAGGTGTTTAGTTTGCAGAGGTATTGAAAATGAGTAAGATTTAAAGGAAAAAAAGAAACATAAATTCGTTCTGAAGATTGATATAGGAATGAGAGTTAAAAATTATATGTTAAAAATTATAGAGAAAACTTACTCTCCGTTTTGATCGTCTAAGACCGTTTTTTAGGCGTATGGTACATGTGCTCTACGCAATACTTTCTAATTTGTCTCCACTATACATTTTGAATACCTTATTTAAGTATATTGTAATTTCTATCATATGAGATTTATTATAGAGTTAAATGCTTGGTTGGTCCCTGTGGTTTGCAAATCTTGCAGACTTGGTCCCAGTGGTTCACTAATTACACACTTGGTCCCAGTAGTTTCAAATTTTGCACTCGGGTGGTCCTTACCACTAACCTTTGTTAGATTTATCAGTTAAGTATATGCAAAATTACTATATTACCCTCCTTCACAAACCTGCAACCTCCACATCCACCTTAAACCCACCACCACCTCCACCGTCAACTGACCACCACCACTGCAACAAGCACCGGAAAGGTTAGAAGAAGGAGGTACACCGAAACCGAAGGGGTGTTGAGGCGGTATTCTCGGCGGCTTCAGTCGTCTTCTCCGGCGCTCCGGCAAGTTGCAGGTTTTTCGGCGGCGTTTGTTTCCATCGCTAATCCATTCAACAGGTTCTCATTAAATTCAACGATTCCGAGCAACAAATTGAGAAACTTACAAGATGGCATCGGATCGCAATGATCCGAAAGCTTTCTAGTGAACAAGCAGCCTCCGGAGTCAAAGTTGATCCAACAACCATCAGCAAATACGCACGCGGTCAACGGATGTCGTTTTTACAACTTCAACAACAAGCACGAGAAAAATGTCAAGAAATCTGGGACCGACAAGTTCAAAATCTTTCCGCTGTTGATGGTGAAGAAATCGAAAGCGACAACGAAACAAACGCCGCCGAAAAACGCCGCCGAAAAAACACCTTTTTGTAAGTTTCTCAGCGATGGAAACAAACGCCGCCGAAAAACCTGCAACTTGCCGGAGCGCCGGAGAAGACGACTGAAGCCGCCGAGAATACCGCCTCAACACCTCTTCGGTTTCGGTGTACCTCCTTCTTCTAACCTTTCCGGTGATTGTTGCAGTGGTGGTGGTCAGTTGACGGTGTAGGTGGTGGTGGGTTTAAGGTGGATGTGGAGGTTGCAGGTTTGTGTAGGAGGGTAATATAGTAATTTTGCATATACTTAACTGAGAAATCTAACAAAGGTTAGTGGTAAGGACCACCCGAGTGCAAAATTTGAAACTACTGGGACCAAGTGTGTAATTAGTGAACCACTGGGACCAAGTCTGCAAGATTTGCAAACCACAGGGACCAACCAAGCATTTAACTCTTTATTATATATGGTGTTATCCTTTAATGGGTTTCATAAGAAATTGGGTTGGGATAGTGATGATGAAACCATGGATTAGTGAAGTTTATTGGTTGATTTGCATTCCCCATATCGCACGAACTCTAACTAGTATCTATTATATATAATAAATGAAAGAAATTTGGGCCACGTGTCACAAGATGAGGGCTACAATTTTTATGTTTTCCCGCCCAAACTCCCTTCCCTTTTTCTATGATGAGAAAACACTAAATTTTCAGTAAGAATCATTCAACCTCACAACTCATAATTTTCCTCCCTATTCACCCCTCTCTTGCCCCTCCCATAACCTTCTAGAATCCTCGTATCTTCATCTCAGATCTATGCATTCTGTTACCTCTTGATTCATCGAATTAACCATATGTATTTCTAATTTCTTTTGATTATCTTATCTTACTAATAATTATCTTTTTTGAAATATGGATTCATGTATATTTTTTTAGTATTTTGAAGCTATTTTAAAGCTGGTGTAAAAGGGGATGGCTCCTCCACCAGGAGACCACCACAGCGGCGCGGAGTCACCGGCTGGTGATGCCGCTGCTAGATCTCTCCCGACGTCGTCGTTTCTCACGAAAACTTACCAGCTTTTTGAAGATAAGACCATTGATGACATCATCTCCTGGAACGAAGATGGATCTACATTTATCGTCTAGAATCCTACATAATTCGCTAAGGATTTGCTTCCGAAATACTTTAAACACAATAATTTCTTGAGTTTTGTCCGTCAGTTGAATACATATGTAAGTTATCATTATCTCTCCACATATATGATATATGATATTCTGATTTATTTTAATCCAACAGTTAGATGTGAATATATTCTTATTGAATTGATAGGGTGTAACACCTCGTAAAAACACGTCCTATAAAATTCCGACATGTGTCCCGCTGATCTTCGTATACCACGTGCTAAAACAAGAGGGACCAAATGCGTCGTTATGTTATTTTATAACCTCTGAACGACAATTTAATAGTTAAGGGACTAAAAGTGTCAACATGCTAAACCTAAGCCTCTGAGTGACCTTTTAACGAACTAAAAGTCCTATAACATTATTTATACTCTTATGTGTGCCTATTATATGCCAATACAAAGTTTTAAGCACTAATTATAACGTTTCACGCAAGTTTGGAAGTCTAGGGGCTATTCCTGACAAACTGCAGAAACTTGTTGATTTTCGTATTTTGATATACATACCCAATATATGGATCTAAATATATTGCATACAATAAAAGATTATGTTTTATTGATAAGGATGCAAGGATGTCCATCGTTGCGAAATTTCGATCGTTTTTGTGTCCGTTTAAGCGTTTTACGCATTTTAGCGAAACGCGCAACCGTACAACCGAACTAACCGACACCCGGGATATTTCCGGACATAATCCAAGTCACATATACCATAACACCCTTATAGAGCCTTGAAATCAGGTTAAAGGGGGTTACGGGTGACGAAACGCGACGAAACGAAGTCCAGGGGCCAAACTTGACAACAAATGAAAGATGGTGGCTGAGCTGGGTCCTTACGGACCGTATAGGTGGACCCTTACGGTCCGTATGCATAGCTGGCAGACCTGAAACGCTTGTTCATCAAGCATAATCTCACAACTCGACACCTAGCTTGTTTTTGCCACACTTCACCTGGTTTTGACACCTCTTAGACACTTGTAATCATCTCCTAAGCCTTCTAAACACTTGGAATGATCTCCTTGATCTTCTTCAAGTATAAATAGGTGGTGGATTCTTAGTTTTAACTTGCACCTTTTCTTCTCTTATCCTCTATACTCATAATTGGAGGTTCCTGATTATTTGGGAGCTTCCTTTGAGTCTTCTTCAGTCATTAGGACCACAAGTAAGTGTTCCTTCCATGGCCAGTTCTTTCATTTAGCTTTTAAAGCTAAAAGTCAAGCGTTTCGATAAACGCTTTGACTTTCGGTTTAGACCTTAAAGGTCCAGCCATTGTTCGCAACGAACGTGGCTACGTGATCGTAATTAGGTAGGTATAAATTCCTCAAAAGGGCACCTCCTAAATTACCATGTTTGCTTGGTCAATTGACGAGTCAACATATTAATCTTTTAAAAAGTCAACGGGTCAGATTTCGAAATATTCATAAACTGAGTTTAAAGATGTTCTAAAATATGTTTTAACACATAAACAACTTTGTAATAATTATTAGAATATGTGTAAATATGTTCGGCTCGTCAATTTTAGTTTTAGGGTCGGTTCGCAACCGAAAGTTGTGAAGTTTGACTTCTACGTTGACTTTTGATTATGAACCGAAAAAGATTAGTATGCTACTGATTTAAGGTCCCATTATGATCATATTATGATGTAGCATAACCCTCTGAGGTTATATTACATGATAATAATAGTTATCCGAGTTTTATGCGAGTTTTCGTAAAAATGCCAAACTTTGACTATATTGCCTTTTATTTAAAAATAAGGTTTTAAACACTAATGAACTTGCAAATAAATTAGTTACTGATATAATATCATGTTTAACATATTTTGGTGTTACAAATCTGACCATCAATTGAGTTTTCGTATAATGTCGTAAAATATGCTTTAAAGCGACCGAAAGGCCCTTTCGTCGCATAGAACGGTTTTAAATATAATTACTCATACCAAACTTATTGCCAACTGATGTAATATCATAAGTAGGATATTTGGGGATATCATTTCAGTTTATAAACAGAGTTTATGCACAAGATCTTCTATTACGCTCTTAAATAACGATACCGCCCTTACGACACTTAAAATGGTTTTTAATCATGATTTTCATATGGAACCTTTTTCCTACTGATATGTTATACTAAATAACATATTATAATTATTTAAACCTGGTCATAACACCAGTTTTCACAAAATATCGCAAATATCGTCATTTAACGACTTGAACGCTTTCCGACGCGTACTTTGGTTTTACAACATAATTACAAACCAAGACTTGTTACCCACTGATATTATAACTCATTTAAAATATTTTTTTTACAGTGGGTACATGTTATAAACTCAGAATCCCAAATATACTTTCGAAACTATGTGTGAAATTACCAAAATGTCCCTTCGGAGCATAGATTGGATTTAAACTATATAACACACATATATTCGATATCCTACTGATATGATATCATAAATAAAGCATTTTTACAAATATTTATGTTCGTAACATCAGATTATACGCAAGTTCCTTTTATACGTTGCTAAATGACCAAAACTCCCTTAATGAGGCATAGTTTGATTTTAAAACCATAACGGGCATACAAGTTGATATCCTACTGATATTATAACTTGTTTAAAGTATATTGGCATATGGAACTCATTCATGACTCATCCGGTTACCCGGTATCGCTTATATGCGTACGGTTAAGCCTACGAGGCTAGTTTACGTAATTTAACCGAAACGGGTTTAACCTTATCATTTTTATTTCAAAATCCAGAATGTTATATGTTTACCCATATTATACAAGTCATTATACTTGTCGGGTTTAAACTACATTCTTTCCAGTCATCGCTTAATCAAGCGCATCGTACCGTTTTGATACTTTAAGCTAGCCAATCTAAGTCTATGACTTAAATATGGTCCTTTAGCATTCTAATTGGTTATTTATGCCATTATTCCAAACTAGAGCCTTCCGGTAAATTGTACCTACGCTTACTTAATTGGATACGACTGTGCTTATTGTATTTCTTATTTTAAAAGGATTGCTAAGCTCAGGTAAATACTTTTAATTTATTTTTCCTATACGGGCTTGGGATACGGTATAATAATACCGCTTGGTTGGGTATGTGATCATGTTATCGGATTGTGATTTACTAAATCCTTATAATCTGTTTTATTCTGTATTATTTGATAACTTAAAGATTGGGGGTTAATTCGACCATGTCTGGGATATCCTTGGCTCATTTAAGTTACTAATGGCCACGACCTTAAGTGCGAGGTGTAGGCATACACCTGACAGATGCTAACGCTAATAAAAATGTTGAATCCCACTGGTGGATTATTTAAGTGGCGTGTCGGTTAATTAGGTTATTCGGTTTCTGCACCGGACCCCATATGTATTGACAAACATGTAAAACTGTAAACAAGGTCATTTTGAACTATCCCAGGTTATTTATAAAAAGTGCCAAGTGCACCTAAAACCATTTTCAGAAATACTTTCAAAATGAGTCGGTTATTAGTATTCACCAGTGTAAACTGACGTATTTTTAAAATAATTAAGTTACAGGTACAAATACGTAAATAGGCTGGAAGCTGCTCAGTAGCAACATAAGAGGATCTCGCAAATCCTTAGATGTGCCAAGTCTGTTAATCATCTTTTGTTTATATTTCGATCCGCCTACGGATCGTTATTACAAGCCATTGTATTTGAATTTTGAACCTTCAGGTTTGTAATAATATTTAATCCAAGACTTCCGTTGTGCTATTATGTGATACTTGAAAAGTTTGGTAATGATGATATCAACATATGTCACCATACCCTCATCCGGGCCCACCGGGTTACACGTGGAAATCGGGGTGTGACATAGGGATTTTGAAAAGTTGTACCTGATCGCTGGGAGTTTTCTAGCGATTGTTTCCGTAGAGGAGAGAAGCGTCTCTTAAGCGATATTCAACGTCGGAGCTCAATGCATAAATTTAAGAAGCCCCAAAGAAGTCATATGCTTCTATTGTAAGTTGTTTTAACTTTTAATGATGCATAGTGTTTCATCCTACTAATATTTTTAATACACTTAAAGCTATTGAATTACAGTTCCTAGCAGTTGATCAACACGTCGTTTTAGGTCTACAACATCTGTCTCATAACCTTAAAGCTCTGTAATCCAAGTTTTTTGCGCCAATGCTTCTTTCATGCCTCTTCAGCCACATGTTCTTCCAAGACATATTGATGTTAGCAGCCATAGCAACAATATGAGGTAAGGTATATAACGATTTGGGCTTCACAATATATAATCCTTTCATCTTTGTATGTTATTTTGAAGGGTAATTGAAGAACTTCAGTTTGATCTAAGGTATATTTTGTAACCTCTCTTAATGTTGTTATATGGCGACTAAACCGTAATCAGAATTCTAAACGAAGAAGATGAACAAAAACAATACGTTTTTAATTTAAGTGAATGAATCTATATGACTTTCAAAGGTGCCTATTCTTCAAGCTTTGCGTACATGTGCTTCATTATCGTACTTTTCGGACGGTGAAGTATCAACCTCTTCGTCGATTCAGTTGCCTCTACAAATTTTAATCAACGAGGCTTTGTTTTGTGTTTATGTCTAATGTTTGGTTTTGTGTTTCCTGTTGGTTTTCCATTGTTGATGGAAATTCGGAGCATGTTCATGCAGATGTATGGGCTTCTACCTATAGAGCGTTTTTAGCCAGAGCTGCATTGGTTCCTGGTTTAGGTGTATTACAACTTATATGAAGAGCTAGCAACTAATATGCAGTTGTTAGCTTTTTTAAAGAGCCGTACAAATGGGTTGGATCTTTGTAATTTACCAGATAATTAGATAATTGTGGTTATATTTATTTATAATTATTTGTTTTGAATGTGTTATGTGAGCAAGATGTTTGACGTTTGAAATCCTGATGTGTGGGTGTATACCGGTGTTTGTTATGGTTTAAGTTAATGTTTTTACATCACTTTTAATTCTGAATAGCCTACTTTTAATTAGAATTGTATTTTGCAGGTCTAATGAAGTTTAAGGAGCTAAACGGAACACCGGAATGCGAACATGATCAAACGGAAGCAAGAAATAACAAAACAGGAAAAGTGAGGTTAGAGAACCCCTCGCCGACTCCCTATTGGGTCGTCGGCGACGCCCTATGCAAATGTCCATCGGCTGGTTTGTTCGTAGATAGGAGGGGAAGGCGTCGGAGGAATTGCCATGTTACACATGTCGTCGCCGACGGGGCATCAGGCCGTCGGCGACGACCTCTCTTTTTCTGCTTCACGAATTTTGTAATTTTGTTAGTTTGAAAACAAGTTATAACACATATCTTTGACCTAATTGGATCATTACGAGTTTTGGGAGCTGAAACCTTGTTCTTGCAGCCAAAAACCACCATCAATCCATTTGAATCAATTCCCAATCCATCCGATTCATCCACATCGATTCTTACCCTAGATCATCATCATCATCATCACTCTTCACCAATCATCATCATCATTCATCCAAACCTTAATCACACCATACCTCCATCTCCAAGTATCAAGATGATCAATTTCAAGGGTCAATCTTCCGGTGATCAAGTTTGCAAGACCATGAGCGGCTAATCACCTTGGTTCCACCCCGGTGTAGGTAGTTGTTAATTCTAGGGTTTTGAATTGTTATGTGATTTGACTTTGTGACAATTTGTATTGGTTTTTGAAATCATTAACAATAGCTTACATTTGTTTCGTATTCGTAAATTGTCGAACGATGAAAAAGTTATGACTTTGCGAAATGGTTATGTGTATTCATGCATTGTTATGATTAGGTTTAACTTGTTGTGATTATAAAGTGCATTGTTGTCCATTCTGCGGAGCGGTGATAGTTATTGGCACCTACATCACGGTACACTAAATCCGTTAACCACTATACAATTGAGTTTAATCTAAAACTTGTAGAAAACCTAGAGTTGCAATTACCGAAACCGGGTGTGAACCCTTTTTCTCATTACTGTTTAAATCATCATTTGCAATTGCGTTTACTTATGTTTGAACATTAGTAGTAATTAATCACATTTATAAACATTGTCGGTGAACTCCGACACCTTTTCCAACCAACAAATTAAGTTAATCAAAATAGCAAGCTTCATAAAACGTGACAACTTCATAATTAGATCAATCCATACGTAAACCACATACTCTTCGTGGATCGACCCCTTACTACCACTAACGCATTTTTAAAGGTAATTTGGGCATATAAATATTATCTTTGACCGGGGCGTGACTCTCCGATCAAATTTTGGCGCCGTTGCCGGTGAGTTAGTGCGCTTTGCGTTTGGATTTATTGATTTTTGTGATTATCTGTTTAATTGCTTGCTTCTTTTAGTTTATTTGCTTTTGTGTTACGCGGGTTGTGTTACTTGTGCAGGTTACAGGTAGTGCATGGGTATACGGAATTCCGGGCGAACTTCACCACTAGTTTACGAACCGGAAATTGAGCGAGTGGCAAGAAGGAATTTAGCAAGCCGGTTAGAGGCAACACTTGTTCCTAACCAAAACACCCAAACCTCACCATCCACACCGTCTGTTGGAACCGTTCCAATCGACCAACAAAACTCAACCTTAAAAATCGTAATAACCGCTCGGGGGGCACCAACTACCGCCCACCGTCCAACCCACTTCGGCAAAACGAACCTCAAAACCAAAACCCTCTACCCAACCTTAACAACCGTAACCGCAACCAAAATTTAGGTCCTGAACAAAATTTCAATCAACCCGAATTCGAACGGGTAGATCCGAACGATGCGAATCAGTATGAACCGAATTACGACGAGTTAAGGAACAACATTCCAGATGATGCTAGATTTAGTGTTCCAAGTTACCGGTCACCGGATCGGGTTAGCGTTAACACATGGCAATCGGAAGATGAAAGGGATGATGGCTTCGGGGATAATGACAATGATGGGAACTTCTACGATGATAGGGGTTTCGACCGTGAAGAGGGGTATCAAAATGCCAACATCTACTATCAGAATGAAGAGTGGGATGATGAGTACGATTATGGGAATGAGTATGATGGTGGGTACAACCAAGGCGTCGGTTATCAAAACAATCGCCAACCCCGGAACAACAACCAAAGGAATCCGAACAAGAATCGAAACAATAACAACATTCGGATTCCCGCGTTTGTAAGTATGTCTAATCAACCACAACATCGACGAGTAAATCGTGGACCACCGGTTAACCAAGAGGTGAATGGTCCACCAAGAAATGACAACCGCAACAATCAACGTCCACCACAAGGGGTTGATGGTCGGTTTCAACCAATGATATCAGAGATTGATTCTCCAATCGTACCACCTCGAGGAAGATTGGTATTCGATTGCAAACCCAATTACATCAACACTTCCGCATTTCAACGGGCGATCAAATGATGAGCCATACACGCACTTACAAGAATTTTCGGCGATTTGTAGTACCATTGGGGGAGGACACTTTTCCCAAGATGAGATTCGCCTTCGATTATTTCAATTTTCTTTGAAAGACAAGGCAAAGCAATGGTTCTTGACTCTGCCCACCAATAGCATTCGTACATGGGTTGAGATGCAACAAGCATTTTTGGATGAATATTATTCGATGTCTAAAACTGATGATGCTCGGGATGAAATCCGGTCCTTCAAACAACTTTCGAGTGAACCGCTACACGAAGCATTCATGAGGTACAAAGAACTAATTCGAAAGTGTCCGCATCATCAAATTGAGAAGTGGGAGTCGGTGAAATGCTTTGTACTGGTTTAGATGGTGAGACATGGAACCATCTCGAGTCGACTAGCAATGGGACGATACTAAGCAATCACGAGGACGAAGATTGGGAATTCCTTGAGAGGATGGCGAAAAGATCAAAAGCCAAAGAGTCGGCCGACCGAGCTAAGAAACATCCTATCTCTCAGTCACTTCCCGATCTTGACTCTAGCTCTAAAGATCGAATCGCTACTTTAGAACGGGAATTGGCACGCATGAAGAAAAAGGATGTGAATGCGGTGCAATTCGCAGGTTGTGACGGATGTGGGGGACTTGACCATCGAACTAGTGAATCTCAAATGGGGAAAGCCGAAGAGGTTTAAGAAGTGAATCAAGTGTATGGTGATCGCAAGAATAACAATATGAATTCAAACACTTACCATCCCGGTTTGAGAAATCACCCGAATTTTCGTTACGGGAACGCCGAAAACCAAATGAATCCGAATTTTCATGTGGGTAACCAAGGCGGATCTTCCTTCAAAACGTCAAGGGGTAACCAAGGAGGTTATGAACATAATTACAACCAAGGGTACCAAGGTCGTGACAATAGTAACTCTCAAGGTGGGTACCAAAGGAATTACAACAACCAAGGTGGCGGTGGAAGTAGTACGGGAAATGAAAGTGGGGGTGGTAGTGACTTGAATGCTAAAATAGATGCGATGCTTTCGATGATGCAAGAGTCTAAGAAGGAGAATGAGATTCGAGATAAATCACATGAAGCATTAGCAAAGCAAGTGGGCCAACTCGCTGAGGAGATGGCTCAAATGAGAGGTAGCGGAGGAAGGCTTCCAAGTGATACCACGGTAAACCCAAAATATCAAGGCTCTTCCGGAAAGAACACACATTAGGTACCAATCAATAAAATTTCTTTACGTAGTGGTCGAGTCGTTGATAATGGTGTCGAAGTTCCACCATCTCAATTTGTTGAAGGGGTGGTGGAAGAGGTGAGCGATGAAGAGAGTGATGATGGTCAAACGGGTCGAAACGAGAAAGTTGTTAAACGATGTCAAAACACCCGTTGTGACCACATCCGTCCCTCTTGTTAAGGAAAAGGGTGTGGAGAGTAATACCGCCCCTTATCCCGAAGCATTGAAGGGACCCATTAAAAAGGTTGTAAACAAAAGAGGTCCACAACAAGAAGAGTTGTTGGAAGTTTTTAAACAAGTAAAAATCAATTTACTTCTTTTGGATGCAATCAAACAAGTTCCATCTTATGCTAAGTACCTAAAAGAATTATGTACCCAAAAACGAACTCATAAATTTCCAAAGAAATTAGAGTTGATAGAAAATGTGAGTTCAATCCTTTCGGGTGCACTTCCACCCAAGCTACAAGATCCGGGCGCACCTGTTATCTCGGTTCAGGTGGTCGATTTAAAAATCAACCGGGCGCTCCTTGATCTTGGTGCTAGTGTGAGCATCCTACCGGGTAGTTTATATGACCAATATGACTTTGGCCCCCTTCAAGCGGCAAATACCACCGTGGTGTTGGCCGACTTGACTCCTAAATTACCCCGCGGGATTGTCTCCGATGTGATAGTGAAGGTCGAGGACTTTTATTATCCGGTGGACTTTTTGGTACTTGATTATGTGGCCATGGACCCAACCAAATAACCTACGGTGATATTGGGTCGGCCGTTCCTTGCAACCGCGAATGCTCAAATTGATTGTAAAAAGGGGACGGTTGACATTACGTTTGGAAATCGTAGGTTGAGGTTGCATGTTTTTCCGGACTAATGAATCCTTCAGTTGATGACGAATGCTATATGGCAGATGTTATTGAACAGTGTATACCTCTCAGCGACACTGTTGTGGATGCAGAAAACACAATGGAGGAATGTTCTATGTTTGACAGGTCACATGTGGAGACAAACAGGAGCATAGACGTGGAGATGAAGAGTTTGGAGGTGCTTGCAGTTAAGGAGGGAAAACCGATATGGACGCACCAAGTAGAGAGCTTACCTGAAACTATTGATACAAAGTTGAAGCCGTCACTAGTAGAACCTCCGGAAGTCGAGTTGAAGGTGTTGCCCAAACACCAAAGTACGTGTATGTTGGAGAGGGAAACACACTTCCGTTCATAATTGCTTCGAATTTAACCGAGGAACAAGAGCAGAAGTTGATGGGGATTTTGGTCACTAATAGGGCGGCTATTGGATGGACCATCGCAGATTTGAAGGGCATTAGTCCCTCGGTAGTGATGCACAAGATCATCACTGATGACACCATCACACCCAACCGCGATGCACAAAGGAGGTTGAATCCAAACATGCGGGAAGTTGTCAAGAAAGAGGTATTGAAGTGGCTTGATGCGGGTATTATTTACCCCATCTCTGACAGCCAGTGGGTGAGTCCCACACAAACCGTCCCAAAGAAGGCAGGTACTCAAGTCGTAAAAAATGACGCAGGTGAGGAGGTGGTAACCCGGCCGGTAACCGGGTGGCGCATATGTATAGATTATAGGAAGTTGAATAACGCTACTTCTAAAGATCATTTTCCCTTACCATTCGTTGACCAAATTATGGAGAAACTAGCCGGATAAAAATTTTATTGTTTCTTGGATGGATATTCTGGATACAATCAAATTGCTATTCATTCGAAGGATCAACAAAAGACCACATTTACGTGTCCATACGACACATTCGCATTCAGGCGAATGCCGTTTGGATTATGTCACGCCCCCGCCACCTTTCAAAGGTCTATGATGAGTATCTTTTCGGATATGGTGGGGGAGTCTTTGGAGATCTTCATGGATGATTTCTCCATTTTTGGGGCGTCTTTTGAAACTTGTCTAGACCAACTTGAAAAAGTGCTAAAAAGATGTGTTGAAACTAACTTGGTTTTGAGTTGGGAGAAGAGCCATTTCATGGTTCAAGAGGGGATAGTTTTGGGACATGTGGTGTCAAGTCGTGGGATAGAGGTAGACCGGGCGAAAGTAAAGGTTATTTCTACTCTACCCTACCCCACGAGTGTTAAAGGTATTAGGTCATTTTTGGGACACTCGAGTTTTTATAGGAGGTTTATTAAGAAATTTAGTGACATTACAAAACCTTTATGTAATCTTTTATTAAAAGACGTCCCATTTGAGTACGTCCCATTTGAGTTTAATGAAAAATGTAAAGAAGCCTTTAACATTTTGAAGCAAAAGTTAGTTGAGGCCCCCATTTTCCAATCACCAAATTGGTCACTTCCATTTGAAATTATGTGTGACGCAAGTGATTATGCAGTTGGGGCCGTGTTGGGTCAAAGGGTTGACAAGAAACCCGTTGCAGTGTACTATGCAAGTAAGACTCTTTCGGACGCATGATTGAATTACACGACAACCGAAAAAAAGCTACTTGCGGTGGTGTACGCATTGGATAAGTTTAGAGCTTATATTTGGGGTAGTAAAGTGATGACCATAGTGCTGGAAAAGAAGGATGCTAAGCCTAGACTAATTCGTTGGGTATTATTGTTGCAGGAATTTGAGTTGGAAATCCGGGACAAAAAGGGAAGTGAGAATGTGGTGGCCGACCACTTGTCACGGGTGATTTTTGAGGAGGATCCTACATCTGTAGAGATCAATGAGTCATTCCCGGATGAGCATATTTTGAGTTTATCTAAGTTGCCATGGTATGCTAACATTGTTAATTATCTTGTTACAGGTGACTTACCGGAACATTGGGAGCGACGGAGGAGACAACACTTTTTGTCTCAAATCAAATACTACCGGTTGGAGGAACCAAATTTGTGGAGAGAGTGTGCGGATCAGAGGATCCGGAATGTGTAGCCGATGAAGATATTCCTAACGTGTTAAGCTACGTTCATTCATTTGCATGCGGTGGCCATTTTAATGGCCAAAAGACGAGTCATAAAGTGTTGAATAGTGGCCTATATTGGCCAACTATATTTAGGGATGCATTTGAGTTTTCAAAGAATTGTGTTGAGTGTCAGAAACTGGGGGGCATTTCAAAAAGAGACGAGATGCCCATGCAGCCAATCCTCATCGTTGATGTTTTCGATGTGTGGGACATTGACTTTATGGGCCCGTTTCCTAATTCTTTATGGTAATCTATATATCTTGGTGGCCGTTGACTATGTGTCAAAATGGTAGAAGCAATAGCCACCAAGACAAACAACCATACCGTTGTTTGTAGTTTTGTCCAATCCCATATATTTTCAAGGTTTGGGATTCCTCGTGTCATCATAAGTGATGGAGGATCTCATGTTAAAAACTTTAGGTTTGGCAAACTATTGAAACGGTATGGTATCGACCATAAAATTGCTACCCCGATCACCCGCAAACGAGCGGGCAAGTAGAGGTGTCAAATAGGCAGATCAAGGGGATATTGCAAAAGACCGTACGGATGGACCGTAAGGATTGGTCAATCAAATTGAACGATGCTTTATGGGCCTACCGGACGGCGCATAAGACACCCATTGGCACTACACCTTATCGACTAGTTTATGGTAAAAACTGCCATTTACCGGTCGAATTGGTGCATCGATCATTATGGGCTATTAAAGAAGTTAATGTTAAATATGATGATGCAGGTAAGGAAAGGAAGCTAAATCTTTGCGAGTTGTAGGAGTTACGGGAGATGGCATATGAATGTGCGTCCAAATACAAGGATGGAATGAAGAGAGCGCATGATGCCAAGCTGAGGAAGAAAGAGTTCGAGGTGGGACAAAAGGTATGGTTTTACAACTCGAAACTCAAGTTTTTCCCTGGGAAGCTCCGGAGTAAGTGGGTAGGACCCTATGTGATCACCCGAGTTGGACAATTGGGTGATGTTACGATCGAGGATCCGAAGGACGGGTCGCGACAAACGGTGAACGGTCATAGACTCAAGCTGTTTCTGGATGGTTACGAAAGCGTGGAACACAGCAAGGAAGTGGTGAGCTTCGTGGCAACCGTCCCAGTGTATGAGGTCGACTAAAGAAGGACGGTAACACATTTTGTAGAGTTATGTATTTATTTTGATTGCTTGGTTGCACTGTGTAAGAATAGTTGTGTTTATTGTTTCGATCTAATAACTCTTTGAGACGTGTGAGGTTTCGGAAGCCACGAATGAGTCTTGAAGACATGAGGTATGTATTCGAACTCTTTTATGTGTATTGGGGACAATACATGACTTTTTGGGGGGTGGTAGGATCGTGAACGATAGGTTGTTAGCGAATATTTAAAACCGAAAATGTCACATAAAAAGATTTTTCATAATTTTTAGGAATTTTTCTAGCATAGGTTCGCTTTGTAAAAATGCTTGTTTTTGTCTGTTTTGTGAAAAAAATAAAAAAAAAATAATAATTTGGATTTTGGGAAGCCGTCGGCGACGGGGCTTCAAGCCGTCGCCGACGGGCTGCAAAAATGGTGCGTCGGCTGAAGTGTTCGTAGACAGCAGCCCAATCCGTCGGCCAAGAACCACAAAACCACAGGGCGTCGGCGACGAGGCTTCAAGCCGTCGTCGACGGGCTCCAAAAACTCCTACGACGCAGTTTTTTGTTTTAGCGTTTTGGGTCGGTTTTGAACCATTCTTGCCCCATTTTCACTTATCCGAAGTGTTTTAAACCACAATTTTGACCTGGGGGACCTAGCATCTAATTCCTAACATAAACCCACCACAAATTCTCTGCATTCATCACAAACACAACTCACCTCATGTCCTCCTTCTTCCTCATCTCACCTCAAGAACCCTAATCTTCAATCCTTCATAACTTTCTCAAATCTTAAACAAATAAGTTGAATCTTAAGCCTATTTTGTGTAATTTTTCGAGAGAAACAAAACCCTTATCTTACTTTTCATCAATTCTTGCTCGTTTACAAGATTTCTGAGCATCGGATTTCGGGTTTTTGAAAATACTTCATCAAGCTTTAAGTTTTACATCTTTCTCTAGTTTCTCTTGTGTAATAACACTGAAGGTATGGTTTTCTTCACATTTAAGCATGATTATCATATGGTTAGCCAATTTCTTCCAAAATTTTTAAACTTTTGGTTTTAAAGTAGGTTGTTTATTGCAATGTATGATGTTGTGATTTGAGTGTGGGGATGAATTTATGATTTGGGGTGGGTTTTGAGCATGTAACAACTAAGGTGATGTGAGTACACTGGTTGTTAGTATGATTGAACATATACATGATATTGAACTTTTTTGAACTTGTAATAAATTTAGAGTGAAACATAAAAAAATTGGTTTTAGATGACAAATGTTGCAACTTTTTAAGTTTAAACTAGCTAATTTGCATCTAAAATTGATTTTTAGTTCAATATAATTTGTTATGTTCAAGGTTTGGAAGGTGTTGAAGTGGGGTGTGCTAATTGTTTTCGTTTTCTTGTTGTGATTGTAGCAATGCCATATCGGAAAAGAAGCAAGACTACGGGTCAAGACTCATCATCAGGAGCCGGTTCATCATCGGGATTGGGGCCAAGAAAATGGGAACATTTAAGTAGCTTGGTGGATAGTGATGATAGGTTGTACAGACAGGATTGGGAATGGGAAGCTAGTAAGAATAGCCGTTCCGCCGCTGCATGGAACGATGATAAAAAGAAGCCTTTGTCGAGTTTCAAGAACAAGAAGCTTGAAGTAAAATGTGGAGATGGAAGATGGTCACCGGGTCGGTGACCACTAGTGTTCCGGAAAGGATAGTGCCGGAGAGGGTGGTGAATGTGGAAGAGTTTAGGACAATAGGTATTGTTCAAAAGTTTGAAAGATTAGGATGGGAAAGAGTGTTAGACTGGTGTGAGGATGCTACACCAAGGATATATTTGGAAGCTGTTTGTGAATGTTTAGCTTCTCTTAGATTTGTGAACAAGGATGGACCACCACACACGCGACAGTTGGTGGGTGATACTGGCAAGGGACAGATGGTGATGTCCTTTGAGACAATGAACTGCATTGAAAGGTTTGATTCTTTGGGAGTTGAAGAATATACATATCTCGCGACGCACCAGTTTTTGGATAGTAAGGTGAACGCTGCGAATGCAGGTGGAACGATTGAAGCGGTGCTACCATACTCCGATGGTGGGTATGCATTTAGGAGTCAACTTTCGGTTGAAGGCAAAAATCTTCAACCTATCTCTCTTGAGAATGTTATGGTCAGGTTTGGGGACCGTGGAAGGATAAAGGGACCGGACATTCGGGTTTTGCATGCATTGCTATATGGGACGCCTAAATTGTCGTGGCGCCATATTGTAATGATGAACACATGGGATACTCGGGAGAGGATTGAATGCAAGATGATCCCGTATATGCGGTTGATAAGTGCAATGATAGTGCAACAGAATCGACTACCACCAGAATCACTTTGGGTTCCAAAACCAGTGGATCAACTTTCTTTTGCATCCATGAATAAGAATCGGAAGATATTTGTTCGAGTCTTTGGGCATCAATATACTGTTGCTGACGACCAAGGTCATAGCTTTCAGTTTAGTGAATTGAGTGAAGCTCAGCAAGCCGAGAGAGATGAAGAGATGGTTGACGAAGAGAATGAGGATGTGTCTCCGGGTCCAAGGGGACCTACAAAGATACCACCGTCCTAACCGCGAAATATCTGCAGGTGTGTCAGCGTTTGTGAATATTCGGCGTACCCTGGGGCATAGTAATTTCAATCGGGGGCAACAAGCAACGTATGACAATGTTTCGGCCAGGATTGGTGAAGCCTGAGAATATGAAGCAAGAAGAAAAGAGTGGGAAGAGAAGTATTTGGCTGAACAACAGACCCACTGGAGTGTAGAGGCTGCCCACCGAGCAAGGGTGGAAAAATACTACTAGGAACAACAATTGTTCCAAGTTCGGCAGCAGTCTCAATGGGAATTGATGGAGCAACGAAGGCTCCAGGAAAATGCCCAAAGAAGAGCATGGGAGGAAGAATAAGATCGCATCCGGATAGAACAAGAGGCTTATGAGGATCGGCGTTGGATGGCGACTGCCACAGATCAACAAATAGCCATAAATAACGCCAAGATCCTGCATGATCGAGAGAGGCATCGTAGAAATTTGATGGCCGGGTTGCCGTTTCAGCAACATACACCATGGTTCAACTATGAGGACCTTCCCGTGCCTCAAGGACCCTCCAACCCATCTCCACATTGGCCTGAAATGCCGGGCTCAAGTTTTGTCCCGATACAGCCACCACCGCCAGCTGAAGGGGAATCTGGACCGCTCGACGATTGGAAGGATATCTTGTCTTCCCTCACCGGGTTCCCATATAACCCGTACCCGCCTAAAGACCCGAAAGAACAGTACCAAAGGTAGGCGAGCTATGTTTTATGTTGTTGTACCTTTTTGTATTTAGTTTGTGTTGTAGTTAGATTTTATTGCTTTCTTAGTTAAATGAACGTTGTGGATGTGTTCTCTATATAACCCTCACGAGACCTGCCCGTCCTCCCAAGCTATTGGAAGGTTTAAAAGGGCTTATTGCATAAGCTAAACGCAACCGTGATTCCTACGAAAGTGAGTTAGGATTGTTGTTGTTGTACATCATTTTCCACATAAATTAAAGTAAATTAACGTATGGATTGGTGATATTTTCATAAAGTGGTAGAACTAGGTTGCTAACAAATTTTGATGGTTGTGAGAAGCATGCTTCTACACAAGGGTTGAAATTTGTAGGCACATTATGTTCGGGAGACGACCACTTGTTTGAAGGATGTGGAGCAAATGAAGAACGAGCTCGGAAGTCAGGTGCATACGTTTCTTTTTACTTTGATTTTTAGTTAGATAATAAGTGGTGTGTAAATTGTATTTTATTTTCCCAGGTGAAAGTTTTGGGAGATTAGCCGTGTCACATCCCTTGTGCATTCTAAAGAGCTCTAACTCTACACATTGAGGACAATGTTCACCTCAAGTGTGGGGATGGGGTAGTAAAAGTTTTCGATTTTGACCCGTTCATTTAAACTCTACACATTGAGGACAATGTTAACCTCAAGTTTGGGGATGGGGGGAAAATTTCAAAAAAAATTCAAAAGAAATGTCTTTGTTTGAAGCAATCTAAAAAGCACAAGTAACTAAGTTGGCGAGGGATGGCACGAATCATTTGGTCTTTTGTCATGGTCGAGTTCAAGTTAAGGGCATGAAAAGTATTTAATGGGTGGTTATTTGGGAATAAGTCGCCTAAGAAACTTGTAATTGTGCATATCGCATTTCATACCCTTAATATGTGAGTCTTTGAGCCACTTGTATACATTATGCATATACATGTTTCTTTGTTTGAGTGGTCCGTTAGTCATATTTATAGAACTTGCATCTTTTGATACGTTTGAGACCATAGACCGAATGCAAGCATGGGAATGATTAAGGCAATAGGTGAACCTTTCTGTTTTACACCATTATCTAGCCTTACCCAAACATAACCCCCAGTAGCCAATGTTGAGCTTAATCCTTTCGTTTGATCTCCCAAATTAGCCTTTAACCTTAAACCTTTCTAACCCGTGTGATGGAAATTCGATCATAGTATTAGTTGTGTATATAGTGCGATAAAAAAGCAGAAACAGAAAATACTATGAAAAAAAGGAAGAATGATTGAAGAAAAACCCAAAAAGATGTGCAGTAGTTGTGAATAAAAGGCGAACATTTTAGTCTATTAGTTATCGACTTGCTTTAGTCGGTTTAGTGTAATCGTAATAAAGATCGAATTTTCATCACCTTAGCCACTTTAAATATCCTATCCCATACCCTTAGCCTAGCCCCGTTACAACCCTCTAAATACCTTCTGACTTGTGCTTAGTATTCGTGTTCGGTGGTGGAGAATGATTGAGTTGCAAGCATATGCGGGCATATGTTCTATTCGGTTTTGAGTGATCACTTTTAAAAGCGCTAATACATCATATAAATTAGCCAAATTGTAAACCGAGTGGAGTGAACATTGTAAGGGATATGCATATGTTGTAGGTTTTAAGGGCGGGTTAATTGAATAACCATTTTCATATGATTAGTCCATTGAGTGTTAAATAACTTGAAATTGCAAAATATCTTGAACCGGGTATGACTTGAGACCTTGACTTACGTCTCAAGAATGGAGAGTGTATTTCTCGTTTGACCCACGTGAAAGTGAAAAACAGATTTGCTTGAGGCAAGCAAACGACAAGTGTGGGATGTGATGCGTGGGTGTATACCAGTGTTTGTTATGGTTTAAGTTAATGTTTTTACATGACTTTTAATTATGAATAGCCTACTTTTAATTAGAATTGTGTTTTGCAGGTCTAGTGAAGTTTAAGGAGCTAATTGGAAGCTAAACAGAACACCGGAATGCGAACGTGATCAAACGGAAGCAAGAAATAACAAAACAGGAAAAGTGAGGTTAGAGAACCTGTCGCCGACGCCCTATTGGGTCGTCGGCGACGCCCTATGCAAATGTCTGTCGGCTGGTTTGTTCGTAGACAGGAGGGGAAGGCGTCAGAGGAATTGCCATGTTACACATGTCGTCGCCGACAGGGCATCAGGCCGTCGGCGACAGCCTCTCTTTTTCTGCTTCGCGAATTTTGTAATTTTGTTAGTTTGAAAACGAGTTATAACACATATCTTTGACCTAATTGGATCATTATGAGTTTTGGGAGCTGAAACCTTGTTCTTGGAGCCAAAAACCACCATCAATCCATTTGAATCAATTCCCAATCCATCCGATTCATCCACATCGATTCTTACCCTAGATCTTCATCATCACTCTTCACCAATCATCATCATCATTCATCCAAACCTTAATCACACCATACCTCCATCTCCAAGTATCAAGATGATCAATTTCAAGGGTCAATCTTCCGGTGATCAAGTTTGCAAGACCATGAGCAGCTAATCACCTTGGTTCCACCCCGGTGTAGGTAGTTGTTAATTCTAGGGTTTTGAATTGTTATGTGATTTGACTTTATGACAATTTGTATTGGTTTTTGAAATCATTAACAATAGCTTACATTTGTTTCGTATTCGTAAATTGTCGAACGATGATAAAGTTATGACTTTGCGAAATGGTTATGTGTATTCATGCATTGTTATGATTAGGTTTTACTTGTTGTGATTATAAAGTGCATTCTTGTCCGTTATGCGGAGCGTTGATAGTTATTGGCACCTACATCACGGTACACTAAATCCGTTAACCACTATACAATTGAGTTTAATCTAAAACTTGTAGAAAACCTAGAGTTGCAATTACCGAAACCGGGTGTGAACCCTTTTTCTCATTACTGTTTAAATCATCATTTGCAATTGCGTTTACTTGTGTTTGAACATGAGTAGTAATTAATCACATTTATAAACATTGTCGGTGAACTCCGACACCTTTTCCAACCAACAAATTAAGTTAATCAAAATAGCAAGCTTCATAAAACGTGACAACTTCATAATTAGATCAATCCATATGTAAACCACATACTCTTCGTGGATCGACCCCTTACTACCACTAACGCATTGTTAAAGGTAATTTGGGCATATAAATATTATCTTTGACCGGGGCGCGACACTCCGATCAAATCCGGGCTAAGGAAGCTGCTGGGTTGCTTGGCTAACGATGCTGTTGTGACAAACTCTTAGCCAAAATTGATTGTTGTTAGCACATGCTCCACGATATGACTATGCTTGAATCTACAAGGTGGATGCTATATGCAATTTTACCTTTCAACTTTGCAAAAGAAGGAAAAGGTGAAACCTTTATGGGTTATCTCAACTGGATCAAGTTGTTTAAACGATCTCAACACTGAGTTTTTTTCAACCCAACCCCATCTTGACCCCATTGGCAGCCCACCCATGTTCATACTAACTCCATTTCAATGTTTTTCGCAGAAAATTGCTTCAAATCTCCAGGACAAACTAGGAGAAACTGTCAATCGTGCAGCCATTGATGACAAAATGTTTACAAAGCTTTTGATGGTTAATGGACAATTTCATAATAGTGAAATGTTTTCATATCTTAATTTATCAATTATGAATGTGTTGAAGTATTGGTTGTTCTGTACTCGCTTTAATTAAGATGAGTTTTTGTTCTTTTTTTTTCTTTTGCATTTTTTGATTTTGCTAAACATGTTGCACATTTTGGTATAATACCATTATCTCAACTCATCAGTTTTATTAAACAGGTTGTTGCTCATGGGTTACCAATGATTTATGGTTACCAAAAAAAATAATAATAATAAGACTACCGATGTAAATCGAGTAAGCTGTATTTTTTTTTTTACATTTTTCAACTTTGTTTACTTCTAAATATTCAAAGATCGATAGTTAGATGGGGTGGATAACGGGTCAAAAGGTTTTTCTTTAGTACAAGCTGTAACATAACAGACTAAGTTGGCCCGCAAACACTTTTATGTTTACTTTAAAAAGGATTATTATTAAGAATTGATGGATTTATCCTTCTTTTTGTTGTTATTTACATATGGTTTTATAACAGACTTACACTTGAAATACACTTTCAACTCGCTCAACCCATTTATTTTGTTAGTTTTTTTTATTGTTGGTCCATAAGACATCAGGCGTGACTTGACTATAACATATATTCTGCTGGCAATATCTGAAGGAACACGTGTAACCCAGTTGTAATCAAAGCATTAAAGGGTGTACGTATCATTGTTTTGTTTAACCTAATCTCTTAAGTCCTTTAAAATTTAATGAATTCACAATGGCTATTGATTTTTACATACGTATATACTAAAAGCCATGAGATTTTAGGATTTGAGGAATATATTATTACTATGGTTTATGTAAGAATTTATGTTTTAGGCAACCATCTTTATTTTCATTCTCCTAAGGCTTAAACTTTTGAAAAAGTTGCACTAGAAGAGCAACAAAATGCCAAGTAACGATGCAGGACCCGCATTTCATACATCACAGTTGCGTGAGGCTAAGTTAGTTAGTCTGGCTACATTTTCACAACCCTTGATTAAGCTTTTGAAAATTTATCTCTTCTTATAGTGAATACATTAATATGTCATACTTTTTGTATGATTTTAAGTGTATTAATCATAAAAGGTTTTTAATTAATTTAATTTTCTTGAGTTCAGGAAGCAATCCCGGGTAATAACCTAGTATTTTTATATATGTATAGATTAAGATGAGAGGTGGACTTATATAAGAGCATTGGGCCTTTGGCCTAGTGACAAGATAAACCATCATTCTTGGCCTTAGCGCCATAACGGCTTAACACCTGTCAGACCCTTTTTGGGGTGTTCAAGCGCAAAGAATGAGACTTTGAACTTTAAAGCCTAAGCCATGAGCCCATGAACATGTTTAATATGTATACACCTATAGTCATTTTTTAACACATTTTTACTTCTTAAAAGCATGCAAACAAAGGGTCTAGTCCATAAGCCTAATCAAGCCTCAAGGCTAGGAACATTGTTTTAAAAATCGAACCGAGAGCCAGCAATGTGTGCTGTTATTAAAGCCGTCTTGAGGATCTAAGTACCTCGGTCGAGCTAGAAAAAAAGGCCCTTTAACCTAACCAATTATATAAACTATTTTTTTTTTCAAAAAATGGTTAACTTTATAGCAATAAACATGGTAAAATTATAATATTAGAATAACATAATCACATATTGTAAGTTATAAGATTTTTTTTTTAAATTACGAGTCGTTTCTTTTTTTTTTAGATTTCTTTTTTGTTTTTACGTTTTATGGATATGAATCAAAACAAGAATATTTGGACCCAATAAGTTATAAGATTATAGTTTTATAGAGAAGGTCAAATAATTTTTTTTTAGATTTTTTTAAATATATATAAAAAAAATTAGGCCCCAAGGAAAATGGACATTGGCAAGGGGTGTGGCTCTCCCACCACTAAGCCGGCCCTCGCTATTATATAATGTAATGGAATACCGCTTATTAATATTGGTAGGGCATATATTTATAATGGTGAAAGAAGCGTAAGATAATACACACGTTTTCGAGATAGACCAGCCATACAATTATTATTCTTTTGTAGCTATCATCTATATGATGATATCATGCACTTTTTGAGACAAGTTGAACACTGAACATGTTGGTCCGCCTGTACCTGTGAACCAGTTGGAGGACATGTTTGATCCCATTATGGTTTTTAAAACAACAGACCTTTTATATGTGTAGTTCTATAACTATTGTTGATAATATCGACTTGTTTAGCTAAAAATGTGATAGAATTAGTTCTAACATATCTTTAATGGATCAAACGGATTATATTAGTTTGCTAACTCAACGAAAACATAAAAGATTAATTGATCAAATTTATTTTTTGTTATTAATTTGGTTTAAAGCCATTCGAAATGTATTAATCATGTTTTTGAGCTCCTAAACATTCTATAAATCACGTCCCAGAGTTTTTTTTTCCCTTCGCAAGAAAAATATGAACCCGATTAGGAGCTGTTTGGTAAATTCTGAATGGGTAAATGCTGAACCTCTTATGAGATCTGAACCATTAAGTGTTGAACCAGTAAGAGATCTGAACCATTAAGAGCCCATCAAGAGCTAAACAAGCAGCTTCTAACTTAAGTTAAATAAGCCAAACCACCAACCCACATGAATTATTTGTAATATTATTTTGATGGTTAGGTTTGTTTTACTACATATGCAAGAGAGAGAATGATGTAAAACATGTGGTGGATGAAGGATGATGGGTGATATAATAAGCATGGTAATTAGTTATTGGGCCTTACATGATGAGTTGGATTGGGCCCATCAGCCGACACAGTTGGACCTGGTAAAACTGCACCGACACTCATCACGTAACTCATGCAAATAACTTCCATGAGCTACCCCCCTTTAGTCATTTCTTTTTCTTCACTATTCTTCCATGAGCTACCCCATAAGAGATCTGAACCATTAAGAGCCCATCAAGAGCTAAACAAGCAGCTTCTAACTTAAGTTAAATAAGCCAAACCACCAACCCACATGAATTATTTGTAATATTATTTTGATGGTTAGGTTTGTTTTACTACATATGCAAGAGAGAGAATGATGTAAAACATGTGGTGGATGAAGGATGATGGGTGATATAATAAGCATGGTAATTAGTTATTGGGCCTTACATGATGAGTTGGATTGGGCCCATCAGCCGACACAGTTGGACCTGGTAAAACTGCACCGACACTCATCACGTAACTCATGCAAATAACTTCCATGAGCTACCCCCCTTTAGTCATTTCTTTTTCTTCACTATTCTTGCATGTGCGATTATCATGATTGTATATATTAACTTGTGACGTGATGGTGGATCTATATATTGCTAAAATAAAAAAGGCCCTACTCAACGTCTAGCCCATTTGTATAATCCAAATCATTTAGATTAGACATCTTTTAGTTTTTTGTGTGAGGACTTTTAAGTATTATAAATAAGTTTTTTGTGTGATAGACTTTTAAATATTATAAATATGAAAATTGAAAATAAAGCCCACTGGCCATAGTGTCGCGGTTTATATGCGGCCGCGATCCCCTAGAGGTTCGTCTTATCATCAGAGTGGGGAAACAAGGAAAGAGATAAGAGGATGACTGATGACGGGGTAGCTCAAGCCTCAATAAAATGGATTTTGCACATTAACGCTTGAAAGGTTAAAGGGCTAAAGGGTTCGTAACCCGCCAACTCGGGTGAACAACATATGAACAGTGAAAAGCATGTGAACAGTAAAACATCAACTCACTGATTGCTTGTCATAGTCTCTCACAGCCGAAAAGAGAAACATATGCACAGCTAAGGTTCATTTGTCAAAATGGGCAAGTCCCCTAATGCAGCTAAGGTTCATTTGTCACAGGTTTCCCTTTTGGGCAGAATCTTTTCCTATATAAGATGACAACATACATCCATGGAGGACACACTAGATCAGCTGAGCTAACACACACTCTCTGATCTTCTCTTCTTCCTTGAGAACTTGCTCTATGCATGTTCCTTCTCTTCACTCTAAATAAACACAACTTCACTAAGCATCAACATTCTAGACTGAATTCTCTTCGGTCTTGGATTCTAAGTGAACAACAACAAAACTAGTGAACCTTTCTCTACGTCTTGCAAACGTAGGGGGACCCCACGACCTGCATTAGGCTGATCGGAACCCTTGAAGCCTTTTTAGCCTAACCAGTCCATCCACTATCCTTGGTCTTATATTTGTTGTAGCAACAAGTTGGCGCCCACCCTAGGGCTACGCCGCTCATTCTTCTCAAAAGACCAGTACTGTAGCTCCATTTTCTTCAGAATCATCATGTCGGAAAGTGAATCTCCCGATGAAGTTAATCAAGTGTCAAGAACACCGACAACAAATACTAGCCAAATGTCTCCGGCTACATCCACACCCTTTACCACCCTGGGAGGTACTCCAACGGGACCTTTGTTCTCGGACTTTACATCTTTCCAAACTCCTATTCCTTCACGGTCCGGAGTTCCTTCTCCACAAGTAGGAGTCACTAGCACCCCGGAGCGTGTCGATTTGACACCAGAAGGGGTAGCAAGGCATTTTTTACAACTAAGATCTCTTCTCAACCAACACGTGAGCCAAGAAAGAGAAAAAGGGGTAAGAATAAGGCCAGATTATGACGATCCGGAACCCTCACTATCACCCAGACCTCCACCTTTCCCTTTTACCAGCTCACGGCCAGTTGCTTCTCATTTTGAAGCTGGTCCAAGTGTAACCTGCCAACCTTTTAACCCAACTCCTAACGCCTACGGGAGACCAATCCCAACCGCTTTTCCTTTGTTTACCTCACAACCCGTTGTAACTAGTGCACCCCTGGGCATGAAACCACCCTTGAACAACTATGGCAGCCACCAGCTCCAAACGTTCCCCCTCCTGTTGCCACCATGTGGGAACAAGCCTTAACGATCCTACCTTTGGCTCGGAGTGCAGCTATGAGCACTCCCATGGGAACGAACCAAGTAACAGCAACTACTGAAGGCCTTCAAGGCTTTAACCTAATGCCCCAGATAATGGCTCAAATGATGGCACATTTCCCTTGGTCTCAACTTATCAATCAAGTGTTGAGTGCTCACCAAGGGACAACAAGTCATAATCCTGCTTCAAGGGTAGAGGAAGACCTTGCAAAACCCTACAAGCCCAGCAACCTATCTTGTTTCTCTCAACAAATTGCCGATTATGACTTTCAAACAAAAATCAAGATGCCATCTCATATAAAAACGTATGATGGAAACGAGGATCTAGAAGACCACCTCCAGATCTTTACGGTGCTGCTAGAATCGAAAAATGGTCCAACGCTGAGTGCTGCCTCATGTTCATGCAAACTCTTGTTGGATCGGCCAGAATATGGTTCAATGACCTACCCGCCAAAAGCGTTTGAAGCTTCGATGACCTGAGCAAAGGGTTTCTGGCCAACTTTTCACAGCAAAGGAAGTGCGTCAAGGATGCAATGGTGATTTTCCAAATCAAGCAAAGAGATGATGAAAGCCTTCGAGAATTTATCGAAAGGTACAAGAAAGAAGGATTAACATATGTGGGTGCTGACGAAAAAATGAGGGTGGCAGGCTTCATGAACGCCATCACCTCCAAGTACCTCACAAGGGACTTTCACAAGTGCCTACCAAAAACCCTTGAAGAAGCTCTCGAACGAGCTGAAACCCACATTCGAGGAGAAGAGGTTGTTGACATCAAAGAGCAAAGGAAAAGAACACCCAGCTAGCGAGGCAACAGCCCAGCCGGAAGAAAGGAAACTTCAATTCCTATGATAGGCGACCAAGAAGCTCAGATCAACGAAGGCCTGAAGGTCGGAACCCTCCAAGCAGGGAAAAGACTGTGAATTTCATAGCTCTGACTAAAACCCCTCAAGAGATCCTTGCCACTGAAGAAGTAAAACAAACCTTGTGACCTCCTCAACCCTTGCCCAAAAGCAAAAGAAATGAGACCTCCACTCAGTTTTGTGAGTTCCACGAAGAGAAAGGCCACCATAACAACGATTGCTTTCAACTCAAGAAAAGAATTGAGGAAGCAGTTAAGTTCGGAGAATTGGCTCATTTAGTAAAAGGGGTCAGGGACAAAATGGCTGAAGGAAAAGGCAAAGAAGTGAACATGGTGAACATTGATCAAGGGATTCCCCACAAACGACAACGCTTGGAAGCTTGGGAGCTTCAATGTGTCTGCTTCCCACCACCTCAAGGGGACCTACTCTCGAATCCTCCGGTTGTTGAAGCAACCGTGGGAACAAGTAAAACGAGCAAAGCCTACAATGACACAAGGGCAGCCACTGAGATCATGTTTGAAAAGTTCTTCAACCGTCTCACTAATGAAGAACGTTCAAGGCTTCAACCCTCTGGATCTTCCATAAAAGGTATCGCTTATATACCACTGAAGCCTTTGGGCCAACTAACCCTTGATGTCTGTTTTAGTGAAGGCAAGATGGAAAGAACCAAACCACTCACCTTTGTGGTTATCAGCATTCCCTCAAACTATGATGTTATCATAGGGAGACCAGGGAAATGTGCGTTCAATATGGCCGTCTCGGTTGGTCAAGGCACTGTCAAGTTTCCCACCGAGAGAGGAATTGCAACCCTTCAACCTACCCAGGAAGCCTACATGGTTGAAAGGGAAAGTTCGAAAATGAAAACGATAAGCAAGGCTTGATCATAAACCCCAAGTATCCTAAACAAAGGATACGGGTAAACGAAAACCTTGCCAAAGAAACTCTCTCATACCTCGAGAAGCTACTTATACACTATAGTGATGTCTTTACTTGGTGCCCGGAAGACATGACGGGTATCCCTCGAGGCATTGCTGAACATGAGCTGAAAATACCACCCGATGTCAAGTCTGTTGTCCAAAAGAAGCGGAGTCTAGCTCCTGAGCGAAGCATGGCAGCATGCCAAGAGGTTGAAAAGCTTGTCCTTGCTGGTATTCTTCGAGAAGTTAAATATCAGTCCTGGGTTGCTAGCTCGGTTATGGTTTGAAAACCCAACAAGTCTTGGAGGATGTGCATTGACTTCAAAGACTTAAACAAACCATGCCCAAAAGATTGCGATCCCTTACCAGAAATAGATCTCAAGGGTGATTCTCTTACCAGTTACCCTTTAAAGTGTTTCCTTGATGCTTACAAAGGATATCACCAAATTCTCATGAAAGAAGAAGATGAAGAAAAAACCGCATTTCACACGGATAAAGGTATCTATTGCTATCAAAAGATGCCTTTTGGCCTAAGAAATGCCGGTGCAACCTACCAACGACTAGTCAACAAAGCATTTTGCTAATCAAATTGGCAAAAACATGGAAGCTTATGTTGATGATTTAGTGATCAAAAGCAAGACCGAGTATCAAATTCTCGACGATATACAAGAAACCTTTCAAAATCTGAGAAAGATCAACATGAAACTCATTCCGGTGAAGTGTTCATTCGGATTTGAAGAAGGCAAGTTTTTGGGGCACATTGTGGAAAAACAAAGCATAAAAGCCAACCCCAACGAAGTCAGAGCTGTCCTTGAAACTAAATCTCCACAAAGCAAAAAAGAAGTGGAGAGTCTGAATGGAAGGCTTGCAGCCTTGAAGCGTTTTACCTCCAAGCTCGCTGAAAAATCCATACCCTTCTTCAAAACACTCAAGGGATGCACCAACAAGAAAGATTTCAGGTGGACAGAAGAGGCGGAAGAAGCCTTCAAGCAAATGAGCAACACTTGGCTTCACTTCCAGCTATTGCAGCCCCTGAAATAGGAGAAACGATCTCTGTCTACCTATCGGTTGCTGAAGAGACACTAAGCGCGGTCTTAACCTCGAACGAAACAAAGTTCAGGTACCCGTTTACTTCTTTAGTAAAACTCTAAAACTAGCAGAGATCAAGTATTCTCCTTTGGAAAAACTTGCTCTGGCCCTAGTTCAAACAGTCAGAAGGCTTCGAAGGTACTGTCAAGCACTCCCGATATAAGTGGTCACCGTCCAACCAATCAAAAGTGTACTTGAAAAACCAGAGAACTCAGGACGATTAGCCAAATGGGCTGTGGAACTAGGTGAACATAATATCACCTACGTTCCAAGAAAAGCTGTCAAAACCCAAGTCTTGGCCGACTTCATTGTGGAAGTCCCAAAGCAAGTTACCACTAAAGTCAATACAGCCTTCACTGAACCTTCTGACCCTGAAGCCTGGAAGCTTTTTACCGATGGAGCTTCCACACAGAAGGGTCAGAGCTGAGCTCATCTTAATCAACCCTGAAGGGTTAGAATTTGCATACGCTCTTCGACTTGAATTTCAGACCACCAACAACGAAGCTGAGTATGAGGCACTGATCGCTGGTTTGAAGATAGCACAAGAAATGAAGTTTAAAAAGCTTCAAGTCTTCACAGACTCGCTTCTTGTTTCAAGTCAAGTCAATGATAGCTATGTAGCAAAAGAGCCCAACATGAAAAAATACCGAGAAAAAGCAAAAGAGTTGATGAACACATTTCAAGAATGTACCATCAAGCAGGTCCCAAGATCACAAAACAAAAGAGCCGATGCTTTAAGCAAACTTGCATCTCTCACATTTGCTCACCTTACCAAGAAGGTTTTGGTAGAAGTGTTAAAAACTCCCTCAATTCAAGAGCTAGAGGTTCAAGACGTAATCACTGAAGAGGGCCCCAATTGGATGACTCCCATAGAAAAGTTCCTCAAAAATGGTGAGTTACCCGTTGACCAGCCGGAGGCTAAAAGGGTTCAAATCAAATCCCGACAGTATGCTTTGCAAGGAGAAACCCTTTACAAAAAGGTTACCTTGCACCATTACTCAGATGTGTGGGCCCGGAACAAAGCCAATATGTGATCAAAGAGGTCCACAAGGGGATATGTGGAGCTCATTTTGGACCAAGATCGGTGGTTGCAAAATTGATGAACCTCGGATACTCCTGGCCCACTATGCACCGAGATACAACTGAACAACTAAAAAAATGTGAAGCTTGTCAAATACATGCACCGGTTCCCAAAAGCCCTAAACATGATCTAGTCCCTATCTCCTCAGCTTGGCCATTTCACAAGTGGGGAATGGATATTGTTGGTCCATTCCCACCGGCCAAGGGTGGAGTGAAATTCCTGTTGGTAGCTGTGGACTACTTCACCAAGTGGCCCGAAGTCAAGACACTTGCAAAGATAACCGCAAACAGGTCATTGACTTTGTATGGGAAAGCATCATTTGTCGCTATGGGCTGCCAGGAGTGTTGGTCACGGATAATTGGAAGCAATTTGCTGAGAAGCCTTTTAGCACATGTTGCAAGGAATTCAGGATCACCCAAGTGTTCAGCTCAGTTGCATACCCTCAATCCAACGACCAAGTTGAAAGAACAAACAAAACTATTGTAGAAGGAATCAAAACTCAATTGGGGAGACATGAAAACAATTGTCTTGAAGAACTCCCAAACGTTTTATGGGCAATACGAACAACGGAAAAAACAAGCCACAAGAGAACACCATACAGCCTAGTGTTCAGATCGGAAGCTGTAATCTCAGCAGAAATTGGAGTTGTGACTCAAAGAACACTCAACACGAATCATAACTTGTCTTTACTATCCTAAATCAGGTTGAGAACCTAGCAAAAAACTCCATGGCAAGGGCCATGTAAGGGGATGAGCTCCCAGCCACATCGCTCAATAGGTTCAAGGGTTGAATGAACCTATATAAGGGTGAGTTCCTACATCAATTGAACTCCATGAGACTTAGAAAATTTTTTCAACAAACTAGTCTCATAGACGGGTCTGAACAGCTTACATCAACTGTTCCTTAAACTTTAGAAGAAAGTTTACGAAATACACATACACTAAGTAGTGATATAAAGGATAGACAACATGTGCTCTTTACATAATGAACCTTGAAGCTAAAAGTGACTGCAGCACTAAAACTTCTTAAGGGAAATTAGATAAACAGACACATCAAACAAACAAGACAAGTATCATTAAAACATGAACAACAAAGATACAAATCATCAAGTGAAACGATGCATAATCATAAAAGGCCTTAAGGGCCATAACCTAAATATTATTCATACAGCCACCAAGGCTAATAAGGAAACCACAAGGGTTCCTATCAAAATTGTTCAAACGGCCATCAAAGCCAACCACAACCATAAAACGAAAACCTTAAGGGTTTCTCAAAACCTACATTGTTCAAAAAATGATAACATAACATCGTTTAAAGTGCTAAGATAGCTACGAATGAATTGTTCAAACATCAGAAGAAGGTTTGGAAACCCCAGATCCATCACCCTTACCCTTCTTCGCCTTCTTCACCTTCTTTGCTTTTGGGTCATCACCACCAACAACGGTTGAACCTTCAAGGCTTGCCGCATTAGACCCATCAGCATCACCAGACAAAGTTCCTCACTATCTCCTGAACGGGAACGCTTCTTGGACACAGATTCAAGCAACTCAGGACAAACCTTCTCTTAAGCCCAGGAGGTTTCAATCCCTGCAAGACAGAAATAGGTTTACCAAAGCAGGAGGAAACCTCATCCACATAAGGATAAGTTAGCCTCTCCATAGCTTGAACAGATTCTTTGAAAATCTCTGAGGCCCCAGGGCGAAATAGAGGAGATTGTTCCAAAGCTTGACCCGACTCATGGAGTTTAAAACCAGCAATCAAACCCAAGTGCTTCCCATAATTCAACAGCTTTGTATAAACGTCACCAAGGGCCAAATTAAACTCAGAAGAGTGAAGGAGATAAGTGACAACCGGTTGGAAACCATGCTCAATGAGCCATTGGTTATCGCTGGTAGCCTGAACCACAGACTTTAAGCCTTCCTTCTCCTCAGCAAAAGCTTTCTTTTGAACCTCTAAGGCTTCCCTCTCAGCCTTCAGTTGAAGCTTGTCAGCTTCCATCCTCTTCTTCAAATCCCCAACCCCAATCTCGTGTCTTCGGGTAAGCTCACCAACCTTCTTTACCCAAGCCTCTTCCTTCTTTGCAAACCCATCAATATCCTTCCTCATAGCAGCCATCGAAGATTTCATTTGATCCTTCTTCTTCGAAAATTCAGCATATTCCTGCATCCCTTTCCTAAAACAAGTAACATCCTCAGCTAAAAGGGCAGAAAGATTGCAGGAACTAAGGATTAACCTGGAAAGCATGGCATCACCCTCCATATCACAAATGGAGTCACGAACTCCAGAAGGGGCGAAATTGGCTAGGGCATCAGCACAAACATCAGGATCCTTGAAACTGTCTCCCACCTTGACACTCCAATTGGGGACATAAACCTCATCACCACTTGAACCTTCGGTAACTCCCCTTGACGACCCCTGAATCGAGGGCACCACAACCTTCTTACCAGCAGACTTCTTCTTCTTAGCAACCACCAACTCCTGCTCCTTCTCCACATTTTCACTAAGACTTTGGTCCAGAGCAGTCTCAACATCATCGCTAAGGTCCACAATGCTCTGGAGAAGATGATGGACCGGAAGGTTTCAACAAACGCCGATTTGAACGATGAGTGGACACCTTAGGAGCAGCAGCCTTGGTAAAACCCTTAACATTTGGCACATTCATGTAGCTGGAACCCTCGAACCGATGTTCTGACCCCCTAGCAACAAGCATCTTCACCAGGCGTAGCTTCGGCATCCCCAAACACGACATCTGAGGTATCATCACTCTTCACAAAGTCTAGTGCTGACATAACTACAAAACCAAATGAAAAGTATAAGTAAACAAGCAATAGGAATGTAATAATGCAAAACAAAGCAAATGCATACCCTGATCATTTCTTATAAGCACAGGATCACGATCCGACTTATCCCATAACTTGCTAATTCCTAACAACACCAAGAGTTGTTCGGGAAAAGGACGAAGCCTCAAAGGACATTCTCTAATAGATTTCGAAAACACACTATTCAACTCTGAATCAGAAGGTTCCAGTTCATTCAAAACGGGATCAGATTGCCTCCAAACAAATTTAAACGGAACAATCAATTCAGAAACAAAGAAAAATCGATCTTTCCAAGAACCAAGAGTTGTAACCGTAGAGGATATCAAACAAGTATCAATTTGAGTGGTCTCAAAGGTATACCAGTCACCGTTTTTTTGCTAAACGAAAGAAACGGTGAAACGACAACAACGAAGGGTCATACCCTAACGCCCTACACAAAACTTCAACGTGTAAAACCCTAGCAAGCCCCAACGGATGTATCTGACCAAAAGATATACAATAATACTCTAAAACGTTCAAAACAAAGATAGAAAATGGATGACGGGGATTAGAGAATTCAAAATGACGACAATAAAGAGCGATTGAACCGGCCGGACACCGATCAATCGAAACATCCATCCCTGGAGCAACCGGTCTAAAGTCTAACCCTATACCCCATTCAAGACAAAACGATTCGACTTCCTCTTGAGTTAACCGAGAAAAACTCACGGCCAAATCCTTACGAGCACCCATCGGAAATAATCGACAGAAAGCAAAAAACGGAAAATAACACTAACCTGAAAGGAAATAAGGATATAGAAGGAAACTTGGGAGAAATTGTTGAAGATTGCGATTATCTCTAAGGAAAAATAAAAAGCCAAGAGGCGAAATAATTGCACAACAGTTAATTGGGAACTGCCCTCTGCAAAAACTGCCCATTAGTCATATCAACTGTCTTGTCAAAGGTTCAAATTTCAAAAATCTCAACTGCAACAAACCCTTCAAGCCATCAAGCCTTTAAGCAATAGAAATAATGTGTAAAAGTCAGAAATGTTTTAAGCTTACTTCCCAAAAACCTCTGACTTGGGGGGCTGATGACGGGGGTAGCTCAAGCCTCAATAAAATGGAATTTGCACATTAACGCTTGAAAGGTTAAAGGGCTAAAGGGTTCGTAACCTGCCAACTCGGGTGAACAGCATGTGAACAGTGAAAAGCATGTGAACAGTAAAACATCAACTCACTGATTGCTTGTCAAAGCCTCTCACAGCCGAAAAGAGAAACATGTGCACAGAGAGCATCCTTTTATCCGCAGGTCAAAAGCCTTCAACCCTCAAAAAGGGCAAGTCCCCTACTGCAACTAAGGTTCATTAGTCATAGGTTTCCCTTTTGGGCAGAACCTTTTCCTATATAAGATGAAAACATACATCCATGGAGGACACACCCGATCAGCTGAGCTAACACACACTCTCTGATCTTCTCTTCTTCCTTGAGAACTTGCTCTATGCATGTTCCTTCTCTTCACTCTAAATAAACACAGCTTCACTAAGCATCAATATCCTAGACTAAATTCTCTTCGGTCTTGGATTCTAAGTGAACAACAACAAAACTAGTGAACCTCTCTCTACGTCTTGCAAACGTAGGGGGACCCCACGACCTGCGTTCGGCTGATCGGACCCTTGAAGCCTTTTTAGCCTAACCAGTCCATCCACTATCCTTGGTTTATATTTGTTGTAGCAACAATAACTAAGTGTGCAAGGTTTGCTTTCGGGTGATGAGGTACCATTGGAACACTGCCCCCTCTCGGTCCTGAAAAAGTTACACCATATATGATAACTCGATAAAGAGTTTTTACTTGTTGTGTTTCGTTGCCAAACATTCACATGGTCGTTACTTTTCGACCTGTACACTTTAAACAAATTAATTAATTTAAAAAAACAATCCAAACACCACTATATTTAGGGATGGGATGGAATTAGGGGTGTGTGTTAGGTTGGCGGGTCAAAATTCTCTTGACCCTAACATGACCCATATAATTGTTCGTGTCATATTGAACCCATTTAAAACTATGATGTGTTAGAGCTTTCACAATGGATTTCTTATATTTGGGTGAGTGGGTTAGTTATGTTATAAGGAATGGTTGTGAATGGTTTTGAGTAAACGAGAGAGAAAATGTTACTCTTCATCTCTTATAGTTTTTTTACGATTTTTGAAAGTGGTTGTGAGTGAAGAAGAGAGAAAATGTAATGATAAAGGTACAAAAAAATATTATTTAACTGAAAATGAGAGAGAAAAAATATTGATTTTTAGTGTAATTATATGGATAGGAAAAATGAATTGATTGTAAATGCTCTTAGGGTTGTGTTTCCTATCAATGTGTTTATACTTTGTGAATATGAGTAAGAAATAGAGGGTTCTTGACAATTTAAACCAATTACTCTCCTTAAATGAAATAATTTTTAATTTTTAATTGTTGTGGTCTAGTTAATTGTTTTTTTATTGTCTGAGAAACTTGGCTTTATATATTTAGCTCGATATTAAAACAAGGGAATGGAAAAGATTGAAGAATGAGTAGGAACTATAGATTTAGGTATCTTGGAAGTGAAAAGTAGATGAAAAGTTTTAAAAGAAAAAAAATACTAATTTCTCTTTCAGAAGTTAATGAAAAATTAAAGTTAATATATTTAGATTTGAATATTAACATGTTTTTATATCCAAAATCAAAATACAAACTTTAAAAAAAAATCCTAAGACAGTTAACATGTTAACCCACTTATTAAAATGAGTCGCCTTGAGGTTAACCCATTTATTAAATATGTCTTGTTCGGATTAACTTGTTTAATAAAGCAGGGCGTGTTAACCAGACTAAAACCTATTTTTTTACATGTCTATCTGTATTTGTCACACCTAGAGAGATCAGATGGAAAATTTAGTTGTGACACTTGTGTGAAAGAGATAAAGTTGTGTAATGAAATAGATGGGAAAGATGCATACAAAGAGAGAGAAAACTAAGTGTCCAACCTGGGTTAAAACCGAGCTTGGGGTAGATTAGCTTTTAAAATCATGTATTGAATCACATGCTGACTAAAATATTTTGCAAACTAGTATGGAAGATTATGTTTTGAAAACTTATGCAACAAAACGTTTGTAAAACACCAATGACCATTACATAAAATTTGTGTAATGAAATATTGGCAAGTCAATAGTAACTCAAGATTATTGATCGCCCAACTTACTACTAATAAAATTTGCAATTCATAAGGAGCTGCCACTAACGGATCAAGTTGCTATTGATCACAGTTACTATTGATAGCAGTTGCAACTTATACCTGGCTACCATTGCCATTGATGGATCAACTTATCCATAGTTACACCTTTTCCAAGAAGCACTTAACATATCTGATGTAGTATCAGAGCTATACTTTGATTTAACAGAAACAAGCATCATCATTTGATTCGTCTCTACAAACCAGTGACAATCATCGGTTGATTTCTCGATTGGATATGTTCTTCCAATCACCGCCACTACAACATCCGCCACAAACGTCAATTTTTTCACGGTTTTGATGAAGGTTTGATTAGGTTTTATGCGGTTTTGACAGCACAATCATCGTTACCTCAATCATCGCCCTTAATCATTGTTAGTTGCTATTATTGTCGTTGTTGTTGTTCTTCAGGTGACCCTCAAGAGTATTGGTTACACAAGGTTTTGGTTAGAAGTGTCGCCTACACAAGATTGTTGCTTTGGTCATTAATATCGCCTATACAAGGTGTCGCTTCCACATAAGTATTGCTTACTCAAACAACATCACAAGATTTCACTTGAACTATGACAACGATTTTTGCACTTACACCAACCAAAAAGCCATCTCATAACTCTCACAACTTTGCCTTCACTCTCTTTCCAACAAATTTTGGCTATTAGAACACAATGATTGAGCCATTCCTTATTACAAATAAGTTGTTCAGTTATATCGAAGGTTTTATCCATTCTCCAAGTCCCACTGTTTCCACTGCATAGGATTCAACTATTGTTATCACGGTTAATCCTAACTATCAATCCTGGATTGAAAATGATGCACAAGTTCGCATGATCACTATTTCAATAGTATCTGACGCATATTTGCCCATGTTCAAGGGACTACTGCCTAAAAATTGTGGGATTCTCTTGCTCAAGTCTATGCTCCACATACTGCCTCTAGGGAATACATACTTAACATTGGTAAACCAGTCAAAGATAAAGACAAAGACAAAGACATGGTATTATAGGTTAATACTGTCTTAATGGTCTTAAAACAATTGTTCTTGCTCGTTCAACTCTCTTGGCATTCAATGAGTAGTTTGGTTCATTCACCAAACCATAACTACATGGTTGCAAACCGTCCATAACTCACTAATATTGTTACCATTGTTGCCTCAACAAATCCTTCTCAACGTCCTTTGCAGCTCTTATAAATGGCAACTAAACTTGGCTATCAACTTCTGCCAAGTGTCAGTTTGTAGCTCAACCTCCTCAAGCCTTTTGTAGTTCTCGTCCTCCCAATAATTGGTGTGGCTACACTAGAGGCGGATGAGGGTCCTATCGTGGTGGCTACAAAAATAACAACGATGTTCATGGTCATGGTCGCAGTCAATTATGTTGGGCATTGGCACAAAACGTTGTTTATGGTACATGCAAAAGATGCGAAATTGGACATATTCCTTTAAATTTCCCTAATCGTAACACGTCTACTTTTCGAAACTGTCCAAATGCTAACTATGTTTATGTGTAGTCTCAACCGGGCTCTTCATCGCCGAGCATGTGGTATCTAGTTACATGAGCTAACAATCATGTACCACCAAACTTGGCAAGTCTAGACAATTCTGAGGCGTATCATGGTGACTTCATTCATGTTGGTAAAGGTAAAGGTCATCCTATCCTTTACATTGGTTCCTTAAAATTTCATTCCTTACACAACTCCTTTAGTATTTCTGACATTCTTCATCTTTCTGAAATTTCTAATGTTCTTCATCTTCATGAAATTAAAAAGAATCTTCAATTTGTCCAAAAATTATCTTTATAACAATGTTTTCTTTGAATTTCATTCTAGTTTCTTTGTTATAAAGGACAAGTCTACACGGAAAGCCCTTCTTACGTGCCCTAGTGAACATGGACTATACGCTCCCCATTTAGTACAACTCTACAACTTCAATAAGCTTACTTTCTCTGCTATGCGGACATCCTCTACCATTTGGCATGGGATACTTGGTGTAACATTCGTGAATTTCGGGTTTTAAACCAATGATTATTTTGTATGCAATTTGATACGTAAATATAATCTTGTTTATTATTCACTATGTTAGTTGTTCTCATGTGAAGTTAATCATGCGATATTTGTAATCACGTACATTTTAAATCTCATGATCGCGAACCAAGATGCCCTGAAAATTTTGAACTTCTAATTTAATCAATATATTAGTTAATTCATTAAATCAAAATCAAGTTTTTATATTAATACTTGATAAACAAATTTAATAATTCTAATATAAAGATTTTTATCACATATTTATAAAATTTATGCAATATAATTATAATACTTTCTAATTTAAATCGAATTTAAAAATGATTATACAAAACTATTCTTAAATTAATATTAATAATGGGATACAGATTTAAGAAGGAAATTTATTTTAAACTTACCTCTATCTTGTCACCATCATATATATATATATATATATTAATATTAAATTAATAAGTTATTTTAAGATTATCACGGAGATATATCTATTGCAATTTTGTTTTCTGTTTTAAATCCAACCTTAGACTATTAATAGGGGTCTTCACCATCATTATTATTCACACCAAAACAATAATTCTCTTTTGTGAAGCTCTCAAGAATCCTAGAAGTCACAAATTTCAAGTTGGTTGTTAAAATTTTCAAACGTTCTTTGTTTAATCATCGTGTTCTTAACATTCCCTTTTTGTTCTTAAAATTTTTCTTAATAACTTAGATCTATGATTCCATAATAAGTTTATGTAATAATCATAGATCTAAGATGGATCAAAACTCAAATTAAGTAATTAATAATCAAAACTTTTCTTAAAAGTGTCAAACATCAATTCTCGGATTTTTGCAGATTTACTGCTCTAACTTCACGAGGTCATATCTTTATTAAAACAAAACCTTTTTCAATGATTTTTTTTTAAACTAAGTTCAGAGTCCTTGCTTTTCAACCATATAGAGAACTCACCTTAACTCCAAGTTTTTAATCTCCAGACTGATGTCGCAAACCCGGTGCACGAAGCTACTGAATTTTGTCGTAAGTTGTGTTTTACAAAGTTCTTACCAACCTTTTTGTGTTATTAAAAAGCAACGATTTTTATTTACTAATATAATCATGTTCCATACAATAAAAATCTAGAAATTTATGATTTTGATAAACCTTTAAAAGATATTCAAACTTTTTTTTTATCTAAAAATCAAGTTTTAATGTGTTTTATCCCAAGTATAATTTTAGTTTTTATCTAAACTTCTTAGTTCAGTATTCTAGATATACTCAAACTCTATCTATTATAATTCTTATTAAACTCAAACATCTTTTTTTCATCTTTAGTAGAAATTTTAATCACATTCAAACTTTATAATCTTATTCGTATTCAAACTTTAGCAAATAGAAGCTTATGGCTAGGTAAAGACGAGGTACTTGAGCGATTTTACGTCCACCAACTCTTTCTGGGAATCCTTTTGTTGGGTGTTCTAATCTCGTTTAATAAAATTTCTAGTATGCAACAACTTTTACATTGCAGCCTCCAATATTATAACTAATCTCATCCAAACCTTAATACTTTGGGGCATCCATAAAACGGTTCTCGTAGTTACAATCAAGTCAAGTTAAGCCACATGATCACAAGGTAAGAATCATAACCCCTTTTCTATTTTCAAACTTTCGGGGTGAAATATGTACAAACGAAAACTCAAACAAATTCATTAAATTCAGTTCCTTAATAACAATGATTTCTTAAAAGTGTCATTTTTTTAAACAAGTCACTAAGATTTCATCATTGGACACCTGGTGGAGGTGTTCCACATCAATTTTTTTTCACAATCATCAACTTTCAAGAGCCGAATGTTTCTACATTATGGGACTATAAGAGTGAAACCCGCCATCATAAGTCAGAGACACCCGGTGGAGGTGTGCGTCAAGCTATCATATCATTTTGTTTGTGATCATCATAAGCGTTGTGATTGTTTTATAATGTTTTACGAATAATTTTTATCAATTATAAAAATGTATTGTATCATTATAAATCTATGTCTCTCACCAATTATTTTGAGTTGGCGGATTTCATACATGTTTAAGGTAATCCATGCTCAAATCTAGGTTCAAGAAAAAGATCATATAGTATTTCCCAAATATCAAGAAACGAGACGATATTTATTTTTATGTTGGTTGTTTGAACAAATTGTTTATTTTGTGGCTTGAATCTTAAACAATGTAAACTTAATTATTTCAATTAATAGGAAGTTTCCTTTTATTGCTTATTTGCCACGGTAAGAGTGTGACACTTGGTCATCCACATCCCCATCTTTTTTAGTTCATGCTTTCATGTTGTTCTATTCATGTTTCCAACTGCATTTCTTGTACTACTTGTCATGTGAGAAAATCTTCTAAGTTACATATATGTAATGTAACCTTCCATAGTTCTAATTACTTTGATTTGCTATATTCTGATGTATGGGTCCCTTCGCCTTTGTTATCATCTGATGATCATCGTTATTTTATTCTTCGTAGTGATCAATATTTTCGTTATATGTAGATATTTCTACTAACATAGAAATAAGACATTTACAACAAATTTACCAACTTTGTCCGCATGGTTGAATGAAAGTTTAATACAAAATTAAACAAGTGCAAACATATTGAGGTGGTGAATTTTGCCCGTTAGCCAATTTCTTCACATCTCTTGGGACCATTCATCATTTGTCATGTCCACATACAACTGAACAAAACGACTTGTCGTACGCCGTCATCACCATCTCGTTGAAACAAGTATCAGTATTCTCGCACAATCTTCTATTCCTAAACATTTCTGACACATCGTCGTTGACATTGTTATGTATCTTATCAATCGCTTCCATCTCGTACCTCCCACAAAATATCCTAATTCAAACGTATCTTTTATAAACGTGCGGACTACTCCTTTATTCGTGTATTTGGTTGTCAGTGCTTTCCACGCCTTCAACCATATAATCCTCACAAAATGGATTTTCGTTCCACTTCTTGTATCTTTCTTGGATAAAGTTCCCAAAATCATGGGTACAGATACCTTGATCTCACAACTGATAATATCTATATCTCTTGACGTGTTAGATTTCTGTAACACAACTTTCCTTTCCAAAATTCGCCTTAGTCAATCCCTCAAACTCCTTCCTTCAACGCTTATTCATCGTTCTAGAAATTTACTCATCTTCCTGACGACATTCCTACACTACAACCTACACTTCCCACAACTCCACCCACATCTATGTCACCCACCACACCTCCTACATCCCCAACCCCTTCTCATTCCCCTTCTTCTGCTATATCTCTCAATTTCCTCCCCCCCTCCCACCAACTTATCAATGTATTCCTAACCTTCGACCAAATCCAAAACCTTGTGTTCCACACATCCCTTCCACCAATCATGTATCAATGGCTTCCATACATCATGTCGAACCCATCTCCTTTACCATTTCTAACCAACATCTGGAGTAGCGTCAACGCATGGCTGACGAATTTACAGCTCATGTCAAAATGATACTTAGACTCTAGTTCCACATGTTCCTAAAAATAATGTTATTAACTGTGAGTGGGTCTACATGATTAAGAAAGATCAAGATGGTGTTGTTACTAGATACAAAGCTCGCCTTGTTGCTAAAGGGTTACGCCAACAACATGGCATTGATTTCAATAAGACATTTAGTCCTGCTGTCAAATCCACAACTATTCAAGTAGTTCTTTTTCTTACTATTACAAAGCAGTGGCCATTTCGCCAACTTGACGTTCAAAATAGATATCTTCATTGGAATCTTACAAAGACAGTTTACATTAGACAACCACGTAGTTTTGTTGATCCCAAACACCCAGATCAAGTTTGTCCCTTGCACAAATCACTTCATGTTCTCAAACAAGCCCCACGTGCTTACTTTTATCGTCAAACACATGCCCTTTATAAACTTAGTATCAAGGCTTAGAAAGAGATCCTTCCTTTTTCACATGCAAATGTGGCGATAACATTCTCTAAAACCTTGTTTATGTTGATGGTAACATAATGACCCCATTGTTGTTGATCGTGTTATTCAATTACCTAACCAAGCATTTTTTTGTTAAGGATCTTGGTGCTCTTGATTATTTACACATAAATGAATTAGTTCCTCTAGGAAAGAATATTATCCTTTATCAAAAGAAATACATCTATGATATTCTACACCATACTACCATCACTGACTACAAGCCCGTAACATCTCCCATGAGTGCGTACCAACAGTTATCTCTTAGAGATAGCCCATTATTACCAATCCAATAAAATATCGTCGATTAGTTGGGGGATGTTAATGTGTAACCTTGTCCAGACCGGACTTTACTTCTGCAGTTAACAAAGTGTGACAATACACACACTCCTACATAGAACCACTGGGTCGCTGGAAAACACTTCCTTTGATACCTAAAAGGCAAAATTGATTATGGGTTGATCATTCGTCTTGATCCAACTCTCATCTACAAACCTTTACTGACGCTCACTGGTAGGGCTCCTCCACCCCGTGTGCCTTCTCGAATGCTGACTAGGCTGGCTGTCTGGATGACCATCGATCCATATATATATATATATATATATATATATATATATATATATATATATATATATATAGTGGAGGGTTCAAATGAGAAGAAATTCTTTTTAAGAAGAAAAAAGAAGAAATTTCAACCAATAGGAATGCTTTATTAAACTTCATTTAATATTTGCACTTAATGTAACTATAATGGTATAAGGTAAACTTACATATATCATTAATTGGTAGTTTCATCTTTAATAACAAATATATTAAATTTGTAACCTCTTTTTAAGATATATATTTTTCTCAAAAAAATAAAAATAAAAATTCATTTATAGTGTAGGATAAATACGAGGTGTGTAGGATAAATTACGAGTTGTGTAGGATAAGTTTCAATATGTGTAGGATAAATTTTGAGATGTGTAGGATAACTTTTGATGTGTGTAGGAAAAAATTGAAGTGTTAGTCTTTATGACTAATTAATTAGTTAAACATAATAATAAATGAGATGGAGAAAAAACTATTAATGTTTTATAAGTGTACTCTTTTGTTTTTTTCTTCTCAATAAAATTTTCTTCTCAAATGAATATTCCCATATATATATATATGGATCGATGGCCATCCGGACAGCCAGCCTAGTTGATTTCCACTTTATACGAGAAAAAGTTCGCACAAGGAAAACTACGTGTTCAATCCATATCCACAGATTGTCAAATGGTGAGCATCTTTACAAAGCCTCTATCTACTCATAGATTTACATTTTTATGATCCAAGTTACAAGTCGTTGCCGGCTTTATCATGTAGCGGAATATTAGACAAAAACGTAATTTATCAAAGTTTGAGGTATCTTTATGTAAATTTGGGTTAAGTACATAACGTTTTCCTCTTATAAACCCCAATTACAATTTATCATTACAAACACTTACCTACACCTTTAAGTACATAACGTTTTCCTCTTATAAACCCCAATTACAATATATATTACAAACACTTACCTACACCTTTTCCAACACACACTTAAGAGTTCTGATTATGCCGGTTGTGACCTTCAATTCCTATTGCCAAGAAGTGCTAATAGGTGTGTCCATTGATGTCGTATTGAACATACTAGTTTGACGAATATAAATCAACTAGTGAAACGTCCTTTTTTAAAGAATGGGCAATCCATGTGGTGTCGAAACTTGACAATGAATCATAGAGTTGCTAGACGACATTGTTGTCCTTTCCTATAATTAAACATGAGAACGTGTATAGTTGAAAATGTATTAGATGTGTAAAAAAAAGTCCTGAGAGTGGGCAAACATATAGAAATTGAGAATGATTTGTGAGCAATAAGGCTTTCACCAAAACAATGGAACAAGTTTAAGAACCGAAGCCATACCCTATATATATCCACCAACCTCAATGTCATGAAACCCTATCACCATAATAAGTTACTATCTTTTGTTTATATTTTTCCATTTACATATTTTAAAAAATCGTGGAGATCAAGTCTTTTTGTGTTTCTCTCGAAACATAAGAAGAAACCATCATGATTTAAGAACATAATGCTATAAGCTATAGTTAAGTTTTGATGGAAAAGATCAAGAATTCCATGTGCAATGGAAGTCCGTGAATGCAAGGAACATTTTGTAATTGTAACCTCAAAGAGAATGGAGACAAAATGATGTATGTTGATGTATATATGTTTGTTTCGAAAAGACGGGAATGTTATGTATTAATGATAATGATCGGAAACAATTCAATGGGTGTACATTTGGGAGAACTAGAAAAACGATAGTTTAACTGTAACCATAAAATAAAGGTTGCATTGACTGATGCATGTGGAATTCATTTAACCTGGTAGCAATCGTATCTACTACCAGAAAAATGATCACTATCAACTACGGAACTTTCAATAATAACTAATCATCGTAGGTAAAAACTAGAAAAAAAAAGTATATCATAAAAAATATACGTTATGTAACAAATATAACAGATGGATTTAAAAGATTAAACTTTAGATTAGATTTTATTCCAGACTTTTCCATCACTTTCAGGTTTTTTTTCTTAACGATGACTTTCTTGTATTAGGCTATTACATTTCCCAAATTAAAGAGCCATGTTGCTTTCCTCCGGTCAGACTATGTTGTCTTAACCGGGTCCACTCTGGCTTTAGAGTTTGGCTTGGGCGTTCCCCCGGGAAACCATACCGCCGGTTGCCACTTGATAGTCATTGTGCCACCACAAGAGCAGAACTCTCTGGCATAACACACGGTGAGACGAAAACCCGGGTGGGCTTAAGATAGAGCTCGACAAGGAGGCTAGGCTCTATCTATCATTGCCTAATCCACCATAGTGACACAAATGAGGATTGAACTTGAATCTCCATTGGAGAATCCAAGCCTCTCTACCACTAGGCCACAAGTGGGGATTTCCGTCACTTTAGATAGGATTTTATTCCAGCCTTTTCCGTCATTGTTTATAGAAATCCGATAGAGATGATTTTTTGATGAATTTAGGATGTATTATTTGCATTTACAAGAACTCCACAATAACTTTTTTTAGCAAAATAGCTATAAGACTATGGGCTGTGGAGGAGGGTAGTAGTCCTCAAAGGATGATCCCTCACGTAGGCGTCTACGTAAGCAGGTGTGGGGATGAGTCTAAAGATGATGGACCTAGAGTGTGGGGATAAGCCTAAAGAGGATGGTCTCAATATATATATATATATATATATATATATATAATATATATATATATATATATATATATATATATATCTGTGTGTGTGTGTGTATGGATGTATATATGTGTGTGTTAGAATAAAGAATCGGAGCGTCTTCAACGTCTTGGCCAGGACGTTTGCGACGGGGACAACCTGGGGGGGGGGGTGTTCCATCCCGTCGCAGCTCCTGGACGCCCAAGGGATGTCCCCCACACTCTGCAGCCCAAATCAATGTATAAACCCATCTTTGATCTACCAATGAAAGTTCCTCGGTGATATTACCACATTGATTAGCTAGTAGTATGCATCGGAAATCCGTGAGTGAAGTTTCCTTTTGCAATCCATTAGTAACAACTGTCGGAAGTTTGCCAGTGAAGACTTTACCCTTGCACGTTCCCTCGCGACCTTTCTCTGACTAATTATCGATATAGCTTTAAGGCTGCGAGGTATGGAATGGAGCCCCTATGGGCTCCATTGTGACACATCATCGACACGTAGGCCAAGGGGCTCCATTGCCTTTTATGAATAAAGCCCAGGGTACCCCCCCCCCCCCAAATTTATTTGTTATTTGGTTTTTAGGTTTAATATTGAAGTGGGCACACAAGTTCATCCGTTATTGCTCATTGTTGTAATCACTTGCCTTCAATTGCGTCTTATGGATGGCGACCATGGCATGGAGAAGAGGGCACTATTGTTGTTTTTTTTTCTGAGGTGGAAGGGGGTTGGCGCCCCATACCCTCTAGCCTAATAAAAGTTATGTTAGTTTGTGTGTTGATATATGATGTAATATTATAAACCAATATAATGTAATATTTGTAATGTCATATTATGAACCAATAATAATGTAATATTTACAATGCAATAACTATGATCCAATATATTGTTATATATTAATTATTAACCGATACTTTCTAACTGAAACTTATTACAAAATTTGGTGTTGGTGAACAAATAAAGGAGTAGGCAGAACAACTTTAAACCATAAAGGGTTAATTCTGTTTTCACCAAAAAACCCTATTTCATCTTCTACCCTCTCATTATAAACCCTATCTATGTCCCTATTCTTATGGTACTTCTGTTCTTTTTGAGTGAATCTGTCAGCTTTCAACTAAATGTTATTTCTGCAGTGATTGTAATATTTTAACCCATAAGTTTTCAAAACAAGAGGCAAATGTATATGTGCATATATGTATATACACAAATGTATTTACTTAACATGTACAGAAAGTTGACTATGTGGAGTGAAAATTTACTTGCATGAGTCCAAGAGTTTCTGATGCAAGTGGCATAAATACTTAAATAGTCTTCATTACAAACCAACAAAGCATTGACTTTTGTTGACCATTTCACTATATATTTATCCCATTACTGTCTCACTCTTTCTTGATCATTTCACCCTTCAGAAACCCTTTGCAGGTCATCAACGGTGCCTGTAATAATAATATTATTACTCTCAACACTTCCATCATCATCATTATCATCAAAACCTAATTACTCAACCAAAGGAAAATGGAAGCTTTTAAAGAGCAGCATAGGCGTATCCGCCATGCACATGGCACTACTACCAAATGATCGAATCATAACCTTCGATAGAACGGATTTCGGCCCGTCAAACATAACATTTCCAGCCGAAAAATGCCCTCATGGGTTGGATTGTTATGAGCATTTGGTTGAATTCTACCCTGCGAAGCGTGGGGTGCGTCCGCTTACTATATTGTCGGATACTTGGTGTTCTTCGGGTGCTTTGTTGCCTAATGGTGTGTTGATTCAGTCTGGTGGGAATAATGCGGGTGAACGCGTTGTTCGGACGTTTAATCCTTGTGACGATTGCGATTGGGTCGAGACGCAAAACAGGCTCGTTTCGCCTAGATGGTATGCTTCTAACCAGTTGTTGCCAAATGGTAAAGTGATTATTGTTGGAGGTAGAAGACGTTTACGTATGAGTTTATTCCAAAGTCGAGTTCAAGTTCTGGTAAGAGTTTTAACTTTTAAACAACTACCAACAATTCTCTCAATTCTACGCGTTTTTGTTCGCGTGAGCAAAACCGATTAACCAAACCAAAACTGAGACCGAATGATTGATGTAACCGAACTGAAAAAGAAACAATACGAAAACCAAAACTCCAGTTTTGTATTTTTTGAAAACTGGACTTTACAGTTCGGTTAGGTTTTGTATTTTCCAAAGGAAACTGCAAGACTGAATTGAATATAAAAAAGTTTATTTTTTTAGTAGTTGTTAAGTTTTAAATTTATGAGTTAGTAATTTTAATTTTTGAACGTATAATAAATGCTGTAGCCTAAAAGATTTTGTTTAAATATATAAAAATCAATTACCTTATATGTCACTTTACAACTTTTGTTGGTGTGTAAATTTACTATTCAATTTTTTTACATTTTTATTTCTTATACTTTTTATTTTTTACAGTACTGTCACACACTATTTTTAATCGTAACTCTAACACTTCTGCGCTTTTAACTTTTTTCATTTATACTTTTCATATTTTATAAATTTATCGTTTTATATTTCGTTCTAATTTTTTCGAGTTAACACACTGCAATGCGCGTGTGTGGTTCAACGATTTTACATTTTTTAGCGGTTTAACGGCTCCGTTGCAATAAGCGGATTCTGTTTGTTATTATTTTATATACCTTACATTTCGGTCTAAGTTTTGCGAGCTACATGCTACAACGCGTGTGCATGGTTTAACGTTTTTACGTCTACCTTTTATTCGGTTAATAGTGTTGCCACACAAGCGCGAGTCCTAAATACTAGTTATTAATTAAATAACAAAATAATCCAAGTCCAAATTTATTAATTTGAGCTACCTTTAGACTGAATAATTGTAAGCACAAATGATAAAATCAAGAAAACTGAAACCGAAAACCTAACGTTTTTTAATTTTTTAATAACCCAAAAACAATATTTTTAGTTTTTATTCGTTCGAGCTAAAAACCGAAACATGCACATCCCTGAATAACATGTGTTTAGTCAGTTCGGTTTATACAGGTGGAGATTTTATCTAGTAATAACCGAAAAACCGAACTCCATAACCTTAAAATCATACGGAATAAATTCAAATTATTTTATTTTTAACGTAACATTTCAAAATTTTGTAGTGGAATACCAGCTTCCATTTCTCAAAGAGACGATCAGATCCGACGAGTTTCCAAACAATCTCTACCCGTTTATTCATCTCAACACTGACGGAAACCTCTTCGTTTTCGCAAACGATCGCGCGATATTACTCGATCACGTGCACAACAAGGTGGTACGGAGGTACCCGGTGGAGTATCGCGTAATTACCCGAGCACCGGTTCGTCAGTTTTGCTTCCGATGAATCTTTCCGGTAGTTCGGCAACCACGCCTCCGGTTGCCGAGGTGTTTGTTTGCGGCGGGACGGTACCGGACGCGGTTGACAAAGCTATAGTTGGCGTCTTTGTAGAGGGGACAAAGACTTGTGGACGGTTGAGATTAAATGATGCTAATCCCCGGTGGGAAATGACTGAAATGCCCTTGAGACGAATAATGGGTGACATGTTATTGTTACCTACTGGTGATGTTTTGATTATAAATGGCGCGGCCCGTGGGGCGGCGGGGTGGGAGTTTGGGAGAGAACCGGTTCTGGAACCGGTTTTGTACGAACCGGGGTTAAAAACGTTTCGGAAAATGAACCCGACGACAATACCCCGGATGTACCATTCGAGTGCTCATTTACTCTCGGACGGCCGGGTGATCGTAGGCGGGAGTAACCCGAACTCTAACTACAATTTCTAGGTGCTTTTCCCGACCGAGCTTAGCATTGAAGCATTCTCGCCTCCGTACTTATTTGGTCCGAAATCTCGACCCAACATCACCGGGATTGGATCCGGAGTTAATCTTGTTTACGGACAGAAAATCATGGTTAATTTTCGGCTGAAGGGCAACGAGAAAAAATTCAAAGATGGGAAAGTTTACGTGACAATGATGGCCCCGTCGTTTACGACTCATTCATTTTCAATGAACCAAAGGTTGTTGGTGGTGGAGGTGGCGGAGATACGGCAGAGGTTTGCTGAGAATTACGCGGTAGTGTGTTTAACCCCGGCGACGCCTGAGGTGGCGCCACCGGGGTAGTACCAATTGACAGTTGTATATGATGGAGTTGCTAGTAGAAGTAGATGGGTACAAATTGGTAGTTAATTAATTACCCTTAAATTGTAAGGATGTATTGCATGAAAGTTGGTAGTTGGTACAAGTTGATTTTAATTGTTTAAGTCTCAAATGCATAAGTCATTTCATTTTGTTGCCCAAATGTGACATGAAACAAATATAGAAAAATAAAATTGAAAAGTGATGGGCCTGTTTTTATTGGGCCTATGTGAGCATGGGTTTATTAAAGGATTGAATTCATTAGGCCACGGCTGATCCATGAAAACATTGGGCTGTTTCTTTTGTTGTTTAATATTTTATTTTTGTGTCAAACTGGATTACCGGTCCAACATGAGAATGGGAACCTTATATTTTTAGGTATGTAGGTGGGCAAAAAAACCGGAAACAGAACCGAACTCAATCAAATACCCGAAATCGGGTATTTTTATACTCGGGTATTCCATACCTGAATCCAAACCTGGTTCTACCCGTAGAGTATAGATAGGGTGCATATTTTGAGCCGAATACCCTCTACCTGATCCATACCCGAGAAATACATTGACATAACTTTGGGTTTCCTGAATACCCGTAGGCGGAGCTTGCAAAATTAGGGCAAGATTCTCTGGTCAAGAAATTGCCACATGTATATGCGTTTTTTGGATCATGGATTGGAAAAAAAAAGAGACACTTAGTTAAAAGTTTACTAATATGAGTGTGATACATGTCCATCATGTAGGTTCTATAATCCGGAGAATTCACAAAACTATAGACATGAAATCGCTTTAGATGCAAATGGTAAACGACTTCTGGTGACATCGAGTTCAATCAGACTACCAATATATATGGTTACTAACACCACATCTTGGTGTTCATACCAAATGTTGCAACCATGAAATATGAATTTATTACTTAGTGCTAATATTGGGTGCGATCAGGTTCAAGATAATACGAATTGAATGAAAACGCTTCCTCATAGTGCACCCATCTTCTTGACAGTTGATAACTCGGTTCGGGTCACATCCATCTTATGACAGGCTTCAGTTTGTTGAATGTAGTTTCCTTTCGGTGTTTTGTGTGCTTAGTTCTTCTAGAAGCTTCTTCTATGTTAAAACATAGAGGTTATCATTTTCTTTTGGTGGTTGATGTTTTGATTGATCAAAACCCGGCGACCTGAGAAATTATTTTGCCAACTCAAAATCGGGTCGACTTGTGTGGTTTATACAGGTACAAGTCGAAATATAGTGTGATGGGTTATTAGACTCATCAAGTCTTTTGTTTGTGTAATCCTTTATTTTTATTGTTAGTTTTTAATTTCATTACAAGAGGCCATATTTCAGTTTTCTATAGTTTTAAGTTTCATTAAAAGAGGTCCTGTGTTATTAATTTATTTGAAATAGTATGTTGCATGCTTGCTCCTCATTATGTTTGAAAATGATTTTCAATTGTATGATCATTTAATACAGTTATTTGTGATATTTGTAAGTCAACAACCACTTAGAATATGATTATTTTGATTTTGATTTTTATTTGACTACGATATCCAGTTAATACCCAATTAATCCATCTCCTTATGCGAGTCTGATTGGAAGAGGTGGAGTGAGTTTAATATTCGTGATGTGATTATGTAATGTTTTTTTTGTTTGGGTTTTCCAATTTTCAGTTGGCCCCTTTGTTCTATTTTATGGTTTTAATAAAATAGTAGCAATTCAAAAAAAACCCAGTTAATCCATCTATGAAGGTTTCATTACAAACATTAATGGTGCGACATCATACGTGTCGTGATGGGTCTATTTAATAACTAATATTATATAACCCTAAGTAAAGCAACAATTTATGTTCCGTGACGGGTTAAGAAGAGGGTGAAGAATTGAAGATGTAGCTGGTTATTTTTTGGGTTTTAGTTTCTTCAATTGAGATGTAATTTTACGATATTGCTCATCACATGCTTGATATGTGATTTGGATTTAACAACAAGGTGGATGGAGTTAGTCATGTGGATGAAATCGCAATAAATTGAAATATTGATGTGTAATTTGCAAAACTTTTCAAAATATAGCAATTTGCTATAAATTTCAGGGAACAAAACAACAATTTACTCTTAAAAAGTAAATACATATAATATTTATAAGAAAAAACTTATTTTACTTTCGAATACATATATACACCTCTAGAGACATATGTTAATGTTAACCTTTTTTAAATGATTGTTAGCGATAAATGAGTTGCAAAACAAGAAATGATACTAAAATTATTTGAAATCCATAATATTTCAAAAACTAATAAAATAAAGTCAAATATCATAAAAGCTAAATATGTTTTTTTCTTACAACATAATGACAATTTTATTGTTAGAAAAGATTTCTTCTTTTCTTAAGACAAGACAAAGAAACCCAAATTATTATTTATAATGACAATTTTATTGTTAGAAAAGATTTCTTATTTTCTTAAGACAAGACAAAGAAACCCAAATTATTATTCAATACTACCCCACTGGGCTCCCCAATACGTTGTAATAAGTAACAAGATAACATAAACATTAAACATATATATAAATTTCATACATTTTAAAAAGTATTATTAAACATTTTAAAAAGTATTTTTAAAATAAACCATACGTATATAAATTTCATACATTTAAAAAAGTATTTTTTATAGTAAACCATAACATAAAATTATACATTTATACATATTATTTTGAAGTGGTGATATAGTAAACCATAACATAAAATTATACATTTATACATATTATTTTGAAGTGGTGATGAGTAGTAAAACTAAAATTTTAATATTATACATATTTTGATTTTTTTTCTAATTTATTTTTTCTTGAAAATGGATACCATGATGCTATTGTATCAAATCGAACCGAAAACGACAATGATATTTAAAATGGATGCCGTGATGCTATCGGACTAGAGCGAACCGAAACCGACAATGATATTAAATCTGTTTTTTTTTTCTATCGTAAACTATACAAGTGCCGATAAAAATATAAAAAAACACATTTTTTATCTTAAATTGTTTGAGTATTGATATAACCGAACCAATTTCAACCAAATAACATGGGTACCAATATCTGTAGTATCGGAACCGGTATTATTTTTTATGGTTTTCGATTGATATTTTTCTGTCGTAAACTATAAACTATACGAGTGCCAATAAAAATATAGAAAAAAACATCTTTTTTATCGTAAACTATACGAGTGTTGATACGGGACTAACTGAACCGATTTCAACCGAACAACGTCGGTATAAATCTCGGTAGTATCGGAACCGATATTCTTTTCTATAGTTTTTTATTGATGTAAAGCATGTATTCTTTTGGACATATCACAATTTTAGTTTTTTAGTTTTTCTTTCAACTGCTATAGCGAGTGTCGGTACCACGAATACCAACAGAGTTCCTGCCGGTAGTGCGGGGGAAAATACTACTAAGAGTAAAACTTTAAAGGTTACACTGCCTAAAAAAGATTCTAGAATTCAAGTTTTAAACCCAAAAAAAACCCCTCTAATTTATGAGCCAATGAAAAAATATTTTTGTTATTAGTTTCCACGTATACATTGCATACCAATTGGTCATGCATAAAAGATATAAAATATAGATGGTATATACAAAAATTAAGGCACGTGAGTTGAAAGAAGAAAAGAACGTTTCTTTTTTCTAATACATTATAATCGGTATTAGTGAATTAGCTAGATCTCAAGTTGGATATCCCTGTCTCTTCTTGCATGGGGCCACCACATTCTTCACATACACCACGACAATCTTTGTCCCATCGTTAAGAGTTTTTCTCTCAAATACATACTTGTCTTCTCACAAGCGATCGATTGGTCCATCACCATCTTGTACATCGACGGTTCAACAAAAGAACTAGACTTTGCCGCCAAACACGACTTCATCTACCTAATTTGTAATCATATCAAATCGAATCAATTCATAAGAGCGAAAACCATCCCTCGTACAGTTTCTCATATTGATGTTAACGATATCCACATGTTTAAAGGAGTACACCAACGCGTGTAAAGGTTAGCGTGTAAAGGTTAGCGTGAAGAATCAAAAGTTATTGATTAGGGGTTATGAAAAGTAAAAGTTGAAGATAACGAGCTTATTTTGGTCATTTTTCATTCATGCAATCATCTTTGAATTAAAACTTTTTAGTGAAAAAATTCTACTTACCATTTTTGTTGTTAAAAAATAAATGTATTAAATTAACTAGAAAGTCACAAAAGTACCATTTTTACGAATATGTTACATCTTTGTAGTCATGTTAGAGAACAACTTCTCATACAATTTTAATATATGTGACTACAGATCTCTTATTTATGTTTGCTCACGTATTCGACTTTAACAATTTCTCATACAATTTTAATATGTGTAACTACAGGATCTCTTATGTTTGCTCACGTATTCGACTTTAACAATTTCTCATACAATTTTAATATGTGTGACTACGGGATCTCTTATGTTTGCTCACGTATTCGACTTTAACAATTTCTCATACAATTTTAATATGTGTGACTACAGGATCTCTTATGTTTGCTCACGTATTCGACTTTAACAATTTCTCATACAATTTTAATATGTGTGACTACAGGATCTCTTATGTTTGCTCACGTATTCGACTTTAACAATTTCTCATACAATTTTAATATGTGTGACTACAGGATCTCTTATGTTTGCTCACGTATTCGACTTTAACAATTTCTCATACAATTTTAATATATGTGACTACAGGATCTCTTACGTTTGCTCTCGTAATTGACTTTATTTCAACCAGTTTAAATTAAATATCATATTGTATGTGAACAACTACAACCATGTCAACTATTTCTCGTTTTTCATTAACAAAACATACATTCAACAAACCAAATTCAATACTACCGCACCAACGAATCATGTAATATATGTTTTCTTAAGGCATATGAGGCGAATAAAACGCATAAGGGTCCTGAGGGTTTTTTAATACATGAAGTCTTGACATATCTAAGTATCATTTCATAATTCATCTAAACGTATACAAAGAGAGATTGATATGTATTGGCAAGAGTGGTCTAAACATATCACATGTCTTTAGAATTACAATAACATCCCATATTGAGGCTTGTTCAAAATATCAATCATGCGAGTTGTGTTATGAAATATTTCAACTTAGTAGAAAGTCAGAGCACGAGTAATGCCACAACGTAGCTATGCAAGTGTTTGTAACACCTGAGGAAAGGACAAACTATGTGGTTATAATGGTGCATCCAAACAATTACCAAAATGCGTCTAAAACTACTTGTAATTTATAGACACATATTTACTCAACCTAAAATACATGTGTCAGATTCTGGATGCTTTATATGTTTTAGAAAATATTATAAAACCCAATCCATATACATATCGTGTAATTGATTTTAATAGTATCCTAATAAATAGGAACATGCATTGTAAATGTGAAGAAATGTGTCCAGTTTGTTAAACATCATTTCATAATTCATATCATGAATTTCAAAATACATCATGAACTTAACATGAGAAACATCAAATCACTCAAAAGTATTATAATGAGATTGAGGGTGGAGCCACCTTTAGAGGATCGGGATCAAGTGATCTCATACTTTTCGATTTTATATGTTAATTATAATTAGAGGTGAGCAAGTTATGGTTCTAGAACCCCTAGAACTTTGAACCCGAAACGGAACTACAATGACTGGAACCTTTTTGCCTTGAAAGAGTTAGTTCGTGGGTTTAAGCATTCATCAATAAAAGGTTCAGGGTTGATTCCGGTTTCGACCCGTGGGTATTAATTTAGAACCACCGGAACATTGAAAAAAAAACTACCATCGAACTTCCATTTATTCCTAGTTCCTTGTATTTTTCCTAAAAAGTTAAAATTTATTAAAACCACCAACTTCCTTACGCATAAGCAATCCTTCCAAGATCAAACTATCAGCCAAGGAAAAGTTCGGTTCAGCCGATGAAACCTTCGAAGATCAATCCTTCCAAGCTCAAACCATCAAACCGTCTTCGATTCTGTTATTCAGAGTTGTATCATGTGTATGCTCTTGGGTTTTTTTTGTTGGTAGAAAGGTTCTATGTTTTTTTCGGTTAATGTTACTACTATTAAGCAACATTTTTTGGTTTAATTAATGCAACCCAATTTCCATGCCTAAACTAAATTAGCTTTTCGCCCACTAGACCCTTTATCCGACCCATCAGGCCCTTTTGGACCCGAAACATAATAGGGTGGATTCGTGGTTCTCATATTACAAGATAAAAGGGTAAAGGTTCTGAAAGTTCCGGGTCCAAAGGAGTTAGGTCTGACCCTTTGCACAACCCTAATTATAATACCGAAGTCAATTGACCCATTAAAGCTAGTGAGAATAAGAAAACAAGTTAGCTTAGTGATAAACCACTATCCTTTCCGACGAGTCATGGGTTTGAATCTCTCTTGGATTTTTTTTGGCGTTTTCCTTCACTGGCCCATTTTACGCTTCCACTCAAACGGATAAAACTCAACAAATCATCTTGGTATTATACAATCACTTGAATTTTGTACTTGGTTTTTGAATTTTTATGTAATCTATCCCGACCTAGAATTGTAATCGAGTTGATAGAAACTTAGTGACCCCATTAAAATAAGACCTGGATTTTTCATATTATAAACTTTAAAATAAATTATCAAGTATCATTTCATAATAATTTTGAACCTTTATATAAGTTGTTCATATTACCATCAACATTTCAGAATAGAAATCAATCATTTTTTAGCTTTTGACTTGATTATTAGTTATTGAGCAGTTAGAAATATATCTTCGTTTAATAGAAAGAGAATAAGCATATGGTTATTCATGGTTGAGCAAGACAATAATCAAAATAGCTTTTTAGTTTTTAATTTTCAGATCTTAAATAATTTTCATGGTTGAACAAACTAATTTTTTTAGTAGTTCAGTTGATTAGAAACTCATTTTATTTAAAGTTTCACTACACCAAAACTGACACGGCCTGACCCATAAAGACCCACTCCTATTTATTGTATGTTTAATTTCCAATATTTTCCATGTTGCATTTTCCATTATTCCATTATCTCCTAGAAGTTAGGATGTCAAGTTAATTAGTTTGCACCTTTGCATATTTAAGTTTATGTACGTATGCATTTTGAGGAGAAAAAAATGTTAAAAAAACTAGTCTTGTTTTTAAGCCTAACCTACCTATGGGTATTTATCAGGAGATTGATAATCTTGAATCGGTCCCTATCAAAAACCGACGAGATACACTTGCACAGTGGAATCTTTATTAAGTGTTGAAATGTTGAATAGTATACTATTACTTGATGCATGCACCTCGTGTTAAATTAACCTCGATCAGTTAGAAAGAAATAAGTAACACGTGTGTATTATAAACTAATTGATTTCTTTGTCGAACCTATCAATGTCACTCATTCACACACCGAATATCTTATCCTCTTGGGTCTATGTTGAGAAACTTGTCAAATTATTGATAACGTATTAACTAATAATGGATAAGTTACCAGAATTTAAAAAAAAATAATAACTGTCCCATGTTATTATAATTATAATATATATCAAAGAGACCTGCGTAAAAGGTTTTTCTTTCTTTTTTTTTTTTTTATTTTATTTTTTTTCCTCTTGGGTCTATGTTGAGAAACTTGTCAAATTATTGATAGCGTATTAACTAATAATGGATAAGTTACCAGAATTTAAAAAAAAATTAATAACTGTCCATGTTATTATAATTATAATATATATATATTTATACAAAGAGACCTGCGTAAAAGGTTTTTCTTTCTTTTCTTTTTTATTTTATTCTTTTTTCAAAATAGCAAAAAAGAAAAATTTACACAAGATGTCTTAAATTTTTAGGCTGATACCATATTAATATAAAATAGACAGTATGTCGAAGAGTTTAAGACACCATGTTTTAATTTTCTTTTTCTAGACTTTTCAGGCAAAATCTTATTTTTAGCATACCCCCAACCATATGTGTGTTGGTGTGTGGGGTTGGGGTGTCATTCTTTCTATAGCAAATTTATTTTGTAGAGATATCACAATCGTTTAAACCACTTATACGTAATGCATTCATAATCTAATAAGATAGCAAGGTAGGTAGTTAGGTAATCACGTTATGTATCACATTTAAAGTAGAACATACTAGTATCTGGTTCTCGCATTTCTCAAGGTATACTTGTATCTAAAATGAACCCATATATGTAGTGTGAAAATCATTTCACAACACTATAAGTATTTGCGGGAACAAAAGAAAAACCAAATATATGTACATTCAAAATCCACCAACCTAATTTTATTATAGGTTATTAAACTTTGTACCGTTTACTTGCACAAGAGTAGGTAATAATGTACTTGTGCATCATACGGTTAACATAGGTTTCAAAATACAGTCAGTTCTAAAAATAAGAGTGAGAGAGAGAGATTTCAAACCCTTTGATCCAGTTTTTTTCAAATGCGAAGATTAATTAAACTACAAGAAAGTAACCCTGTAGGAACAACATTTTTTAAGCCTGTAGGGACAATATGTTGTCTCTATAGGCATTTTTCACCTTTAGAGACGACATGTCGTCTCTATAAAATTTATCTCTATGCACCTGTCCCTATAGGTCACAATAGTCCTCTCTATAGGTGTCGTTGCTATAGATGAAACTTGTAGAGAGGACATGTTGTCTCTACAAGTATGCTTAAAAAGTAACTAAAAAATACTAAATAAAAGAAACATTTATAAAATATTTTGAAGTCCTATAGAGACGACAAGTCGTATATGTAGGTTTTTATATAAAATAAATAAAAAATCATTTTCACCTATAGAAACGACATGTCCTCTCTATAGGTTTTCTTAAAAAAATTAAAAAACAGCTATTTCTTTAAAAAGAAGAAAAAAAAAACATTTTCACCTATAGAGACAACTTGTCGTCTTAATTGGTTTTCTTTAAAAAACAATAAATAAATGTTCAAGCCCCCAGATCGACTTCCCCATTATCCTCGCCACCATCTTCTCCCTTTCTCCACCAGGCGATTCTAGGGTTTCACTGAGAAACCACTGGCTTCAAGATCCAGGCTTTCTCAGTGATGAATCTCTCTACATCCGACACCAGATCGACTTGTTTGACCGCTCGGTACCTTTATTTTTACCATATCTTTTATTTGTTATGAATCGGATCTGTGTAATATTTAAGATCTACCATTTGGTTGTGCATGGAAGATGGATTTCAGATCTAAACACCAAATCTAGGCTTTGCAATGGTAGTCTTCCATCATGGTGTTATCAGTTAACAAATTCAAGATGCTCTTGTTTATCATTCACATTATCCTCGCTCTCGCTCGCACACTCAAGATCAAGTCTGCTTTCATCTTTGCTTTTTGTTTTAATTAGGTTTCCGTTCTCAAACTTTGCTTGCTAGCGGATGTTAATTTTAAGTTTGTTTACTCATTATTTAGAGTTAAATGCTTGGTTGGTCCCTGTGGTTTGTGAAAATTGCAGATTTGGTCCCAATGTTCATTAATTACACACTTGGTCCTAGTGGTTGCAATTTTTGCACTCGGGTGGTCCTTATGACTAACCCATGTTAACTTTCTCAGTTAAGTCTATGTAAAATTACCACATTACCCTTACTATTAAAAAACAAAAATAAATAAACACCTTCTTCTTCTTCACCCTGATCTCTCTCTCTCACTTTCCTTTTCTCTCTCTAAAACCACAAGACCACCGTCTCCCACCTCCACCACCGCCTCACCACTGCCGCCTCCACCACCGCCTCCAATTGATTATAAAGACATAATAGAATGATCATAAAAGAAAAGGGGATGGATTATGTTTACTTTGACCGAATAACCCCTGAGCATGAGCTTGCGGACAACAATACGACCAACACGGCTGGTAGCGCCGATGACGAGAACAGTGGTGTTCTGAGCCCCAGGGATTGCAAACTCGCACATGGGGCCGCCCTCCTGAATAAGAAGGCTACTCTCGTCGTTGGTGCGGTGGTCCTAGAGATCTGACCCAATTCCGAGAACTTGCGCCAGGCCTCATCGAATATCTGCCTAGACCGTCTCCCTAATCCAACGGGGTTGGCGTCCACCAGCCTCTTCATCATAGAGACCTTGCCTTCAACCTCCTCCTTCTCATCATCATCGTCTGTAGGCGGAGGAGGAGCAGGGGATAGGGGTGAAGAAGACGAAGAAGCTCTAGAAGGGAGCATTAAACGTCTGCAAGGTTGATGCTGATTGGCAGCACCACTCCAACTACTGAAACCAGTGAGGCCGAAGTCATTGCTAATTTTCACTTTACCACAGCCAAATCCGGCAGGTAGTGCGGCAGCTGCAGCAGTTGCCATTGTTGTACAGTATGGACGGATTACGCCCCCTATTGTCTATTTGCAAGACCTTAATCAGCCGAGTTAAATGCTTGGTTGGTCCCTGTGGAGGCGGCGGTGGAGGCGCGGTGGAGGCGGTGGTGGAGGCGGCGGTGGTGGAGGCGGTGGTGGAGGTGGGAGACGGTGGTCTTGTGGTTTTAGAGAGAGAAAAGGAAAGTGAGAGAGAGATATCAGGGTGAAGAAGAAGAAGGTGTTTATTTATTTTTGTTTTTTAATAGTAAGGGTAGTGTGGTAATTTTACATAGACTTAACTGAGAAAGTTAACATGGGTTAGTCATAAGGACCACCCGAGTGCAAAAATTGCAACCACTGGGACTAAGTGTGTAATTAATGAACCATTGGGACCAAATCTGCAATTTTCACAAACCATAGGGACCAACCAAGCATTTAACTCCATTATTTATCTTTAATTTGAATATTAGGATGGATAGATATGTGAAGATATATATTACTTTGAGGAAATAAGAAAATTATGTTATTGATTGGTGATAGTTCGTGGTGGTTTTTTCTTGTTAGGATGTTTTTGTTTCTTAAAGATGATAATAACAATAATTGAGGATGCATTTGTTAGGAAAGGGCATACAGATGTTGAGAATGAATGGAGGTGGGAGTGATCATGAAAGTTGGGAAACTGGAAGTTATGTGTGATGATGATGAATTGGATCAAGAAAATAGCGAATATGATGCAGAGGAAGAAGAAGAGGATGCGTTTGATGTTCATGCTCATTTAGATAATGGATATGGAGAGGAAGATCTAGCCAATCGAGGTGTTGAACTGGATCCGGCTTCTTTCCCAAATGATGAAGCTTATGCGAAAGCGCTACAAGATGTTGAAGATCAAGAAATGGTTGCTAGATTGCTGGCTCTCACTAGCATTAAAAAACACTAGGAGCCTGAGATTAATTTTAGTTTGTTTTAAAGTAGGCTGATACACTTGTTGAACACATGAAATTTGATCATGGATACACTTCCAAGAGCCCTCTAATAGTTAACGTATGTAATTCCATTTTTTTCCAGTTTTTGGGTTTCATCGGTTTATTAAAACAAGAAATGCCTTCTAACAAAATATGTTTTGTTTAGTTGCTTGAGATTATGGGAGAGTTTAATCCAGAACAGCAACGGGCTTTCTGTCAGTTTGTGACTGGTGCACCTCGCCGTCCTCCTGGTGGTTTGGCTAAGTTGAATCCCAAGTTAACAATTGTGCGAAAGGTATGTATACTTTTGCACTGTTTATATCAGGTACAGTAGAGGAGAAGATACAAGAAAGTCATGAGCTAGGCCCATTTTCACTTGTGCGAGGCACAAAGACTCCATGAGTTCATGTTTCCCCTTTTATTTAAACGTTTTTATAGTTTTAAACGCTCGGGGATGTTACGATGGGTATAGCTAGAAAAATGAAAAGTATTTAGATCATATGCGGATAAGGGTTAAACGAAGGGGCCATTCATGTATAAACAAGTACCGAGGAACGAAGGGATAGATCTATTGGGTTTTGGCAGGCCCCACTCTGAACGGCAATAAAAACAGATCGCATCAGAGTGCTTTTGTGTATAAAACGAGTGTCTCAGACACAATTTAACGTCAAGATTTGGTCGCCTCCTGTTCGGCATACAGATTAGTGTCCTTGCAAAACACTAATGATCTTGCAAGTTTCATTATGCTATACGCACCAAATTTATTACTTCTTTGTCGTACGCGGACATCGATGGTTAAACACGTTTTACAGAAGTATACCAAGTTTTCATATGGCATACAAGGTTTTCATATGACATGCGGAGGGAAATGATTTTATTACTTTTTTCTCAACACTATTTAAACCGGTTATCAAAAAATTTACTTCAAATCTTTTTCGAACAAACTATGAACTCGTCAATATTATGTTGATTTTTTCGCATGTTTCTTTCTCAGGTTATATTTCAAACTATGGCACAGTTAGAATAAGAGAACACATTGGGATTCGAGTACTTAGCAGGCGTTTATTTTCTAGAAGTCTTAGCAAATATTTACTTCCGCTGTGCAATGAAGATACCAGTCGATCACGCCCGACTCTGATGTACTCGATTTATCGGGGTGTGACATTTATGAGGATATTATCGACGTGAAAAAGAACAAATCATTTCCAAACAAATATGAGATATGCTACGTGGAGGCCACAAGTCTAATCATGATGACAACTGTTGTGTTGAGGGAACACGTTTATATACGTGTGTGCGCGCGCACGCGTTTAGATAATAATCATGAATAAAAAATATTAATGTGACATATAGAGAGGACTTGTCGTTTCTATAAGACAATATATTTTTTATTTTTTGATTATTTATTAATCGAGAATAAAAATAATAAAAAAACCCTAATGGGAGGATAAGTCGTCTCTATAAGTTAGATTTTTTTCAATTTGACTTATAGGGAGGACATGTTGTCCCTGCAAGTGACTAATTATTTGATTTAATTATTTAATAAACATTAATAAAAAAATAAAACAAAGTTATCTTTTTCTATAGAGAAGACATCTCGTATCTATAAGTTAGATCAACTTTTTTCAATCTGGTTTTATAAAGACGACATCTCGCCTCTATAATTGAATAATTTTTATTTTTAATTAATTATCAATCACAAATAAAAATAATAAAAAAAATTATGTTTTCTCTATAAGACGATATGTCGTCTCTATAAGTTAGATCATCATTTTCCACCTTGATTTATATGGATGACATGTCATCTCTACAAGTGAATATATATATTTTTTCTTTTTTAATAAAATATTGATCATGAGTAAAAAATACAAAATTATCTTTTCACTATAGAGAGGAGATGTTGTCTCTATATGTTAGGTATTTTTTTCAAATTTTTTTTGACGAAAATGGTGGGAAATTTTGCCGCCTAAATGAAATTTCTTTTTGATAGTTCAAACTTTTTAGAGACGACATGTCGTCTCTATAAGTTACACTATTTTTTTATTTTCATATATATATTATATATATATATATATATATATATATATTGATCATTAATAAAAGAAATTCAAAAGAAAAGTATTTAAATTTTTAGAGAGGGCATATCGTCTCTATAGGTTGAAATGCTCATTTAGGGTTTTTAATTCGTTAGACTAGAGAATTAGAAAAAATAAAAACAAATTATTTTCACTCTATAGAGACGACATGTTGTCCCTATAAGGTAACATGGCTTAAAAAGCACAAAAACCTTATAGAAACAACATGTCGTCTCTATAGGTTGATCTATAGAGACAACTAATTTCCTCACGATAAGTGTCGTCTTTATAAGGGTTTTTTCTTGTAGTGATAAGGCAGCGGCAAGATCGTAAATATAAAAATGTTCGAATTGGCTTGAAGGCCAAATATGAAAGACTTCATTGTTAGACTTTTTTTTTTGTTATTAAATCTGGCTTCACCACTTTTTAAAAAGTTAAATAACTTTTTTTCATTTATAGAACATAAAATCAAGAGTTTTATTATCTTTGATTGAGTAAAATATTGCTATAATTTAGAAAATGTCATTTTTTTTAAAAGTTTCTTATGTTATGTGTAAACGTTGTGTAATTATGTATGTAAGATTACGTATATACATAGATTGCGCTTTTTTGTGCATAGTTGTGTGTGATTTTATACACATGTTGCATAGTTGTTTATTTGTTAATTATAACGTTGGTAATTATATACATATGTTGTGTTAAAATATGGATACATACACCACTTGCCTAAAGTACACATGTCGTATTTGATTACTATGTACACTTCGAACAATAAAAAAACAATTTCCTAGTAATTTTCATCTAAAAAGCGTGAGAAACAATTTTCATTTATCCATTGATGAGGATAGCATTCGACAGCTGAAACATGAAAGTCTCTAGGAAAATCGGGTGTGATAAATGTTCCATTGACAGGTCGACGATTGATCTAACCAACGGATCACCGAATGATTCACTGTCAAAGGTTATTGAAATATGTCATTGGCGGATCATCGATGGGATCTCCAGTGGCAGGAAGTCAGCGATGAAAGTTTGTTTTCTGGTAGGGATGGTTTTATAAAAATTAATTGTAACTCAACGATAATCATTGTTTTATATGTTTCTAATTGTCCACATTTGCTACTAATAAATTATCTAGAGGTAATTGTACATGATAATTTTTGTGATCCGTTGAGTATGCATATCCTTATTATAAACAAAATTATTATTAACTAATAATATAATTAAAAAGCCTTATATAAAATGAGGTGGTAACGGTGGCAGACCTAATAATTATATTTCTATAGGTGTGAATGAGGGGTTCAACCAAACTATTAACGGGTATGATCGGGATTTTTTGAGGACGCGCCCACCTAAGGCTACATTGGATACACCCCTAGCTGTAAAGAAGAGAGAAAAGGAGAAGAAGAAAAGATGTACAAGTCTTTTAGTGGGGAAAGGCTCTCTAAAGATTGGGAGGACCATGTGTAAAGGGAAGATGTGTACATATGTTCAATTTTGAAGTTAAGACATTGATAAGGAAGAATGTACCCAAAAAGAGAAACGAGGAAAACATAGATATCTAAACACTTTAAGAAACTTGTAGTCAAGACAAGAAGAAAAGTCTTTCATGAGATAGAGTTTCAAACACTTGAGGAGTTAAGGTCATATGACCATCGGTATAAAAGATGTCGAAAATGTGTTATGCCAATACTTCGAATAACATCATATGCAAAACTTATTTATTTAAAAGTAACTCTAAATATAGAGTTTTGTTTTAATAATATTTTAAAATAGATTTTAATTGAAACTCTGTTGTATCAAGTACTTTTGTTCCACTGTTATAAAACAATGGATATAAATTTATATTGTAATGCAGAAAGGAAAAAAAAAAGCAAAATTGTGTATGTATTTTGTAAAATATTTAATCTGATATAGTAATATAAAAAAATTAGACTCTATATTGAATGAAACAAATAACATATATACATAAAAAATAATAATATAAATTCGTTATCTTAAAAATAAGAGAATTCAACATTTTGAACTTCACTTATGTGAATTCGCTATTTGGATTCCATTTTTCTATAACACCACCGAAAAAGTAAAAAAAAGAAGAAGAAAAAAGCAAAAAACAAAACCCAAACATGCAAAGGGGTTTGAGAAAAACCATAAAATTTCCAAAAAGAAAAAAAAAATATACGAATATAAATAAACTAAACAGTGTATTGAATCTATACACATATGTATAATATTAACTCGTTATGTTAAAAACATAGAGGATTCAACACTTTGAATTTCAGTTATGTGAATTCGCTATTTGGTTTCCATTTTTCTATAACACTACCGAAGGAAATAAAAACATACAAAGGATTTCGAGAAAAAAAATTAATTATATATTATAAATTTGTAATAATTTTTGGCATTGTTGTTTGTACTATGTGTATTGAAGTTTGTATGATGGTTTAAGAAACCATAGTAATTTACCATAGTAAATATTAAATAAGCAACACTTTTGTGTTTTACACTTTGATGCACTATGCTTTTAATTTTTTTGTAAATTTTTCGTTTTACGTTTTGTTATATATTTTACAAGTTAACACATCACAATGTACGTTGGGGTTCAACGTTTTTTCGTCATTTTTTTTCCTGTTTGACAGGCCCGTCGCAACACGTCTATTTTTCCATGTTTGGCAACTTCGTCGCAACTCGCGGGTCCTCGACCAACTTAGTTATTTTTTCTATGTTTTAAGTTTCGGTCTAATTTCTTCGCATTAACACGCCGCAACGGGCGTACGTGGTTCAAAGATTTTACTTTGCTTTCCGTTATGTGTTATTTTTTTCTTTTTAATTTATTTTGTTTTTACCAGCTTTTTCGATGTTGGTGGTCACCGATAGTGGTGTAGCATTGTCGTTACTTGGCATGGTTTTACGCCCCCTGCAACGCGGGCATGGTTTAGTACTAGTTTTTTTTTTCCAAAAAGAAAAGATATTCAACAAAGAAACAAGCAATGATGGCCACATTTCCAAAAAATCATATTTGTTTATATGACGGAGATGGATAAGCGCTTCCTATACATGTAGTCTTGAGAAGGAGAAATATTTAGGTTAATTAATCAGATCATGTGTATTGTGTAGTATTACTGACGAAAGCGCATATCATATTTTCTCGACTTGCATGATGGCTGTTATGGTATGGCAACATGTAAGAGTCCGGTGTGGGGTTCCCTAGATTTTCGCTTTCTCGGTTAGAGATCTGTTGAAGTTGCACTTGCATTCGTGATTGGTGTCTGAGAACAAGAAGCTTTTCATGGTGTCGTGATTATTACATGTTGAGGGATATGGAAAACTAGGAACGAGAAACTCTTTTCTAGGAAAGACGCAAAAATTTAAGACATTTTTGGAGTTGTAATTGTTGGAACTCGTATGTCCAATACTTAATTATTTTACATTACTTTCATAGTACGATCCAAAGAGGTACACTTTGGAGGTTAAGCACGAAAATAATAATAATATTATAATAATGTCACACCCCGACCCGCAGCGGAATAAGAGTCGGGGCATAATTGGGTTATCACCAAAGCTCATGATATTTACTAATATGTTTCATATTTATTAAAGTCAAAGTTACATTTCCAAATATCCAAACATGTCCATACAATACAAAGAAAATAAACCAAACATAACTATTCCAACTCTAAATCATTTTATTCTTCTAGTCCAATCCTATGTGTTTCTGACTGCTGCTGGTTCACCTGTATCATGTGTAAAAATAGGGGTTTTTGGGTCAACATAAGTTGGCGAGTGAACCTTGTTAGATAAACATTTATTATTGATTTACTTGTTAGTTTATCAATGAAAAATTGTGCATAATCATAAATGAGCAAATGTAAATAATCAAGCAGTGGCAAATAGCAATCACAACTTATAACATACAATAACATATGATAGCATACATTAACATACCAACAACATACGATAAATAACATAAATGAAACTGTGCGATCAAGGCTCAATCAAACGAAGCCGATCGTATTGCATGTACTGAAAATGAAAATGTCTGTGCGATCAAGGCTCAATCAAACGGAGCCGATCGTATGTGGGCACGCCAGGTTCACGCTCATAATGAAATGGAGAACATGCTCAACGCTCATAATGTAATGGGGAGCGGCGGCCTATGAAATTGCATGTACTGAAAATAATAAATTGCATCCAACAATAACCACACAACAACAAACTGAATACACATGTTCATGATATGATGTATGCACAATGGTTTAAATATAATATATATAACAAGACACATGATACACCCCAAACGTGATTAAACGGGAATTTGTAAAGATTCACTCACATTGGGTGCGTTTGAATGAGATGATGAGATACGCACGAGTTGGATGAGCGGAACAACGAGTAATACTAACCTAAATAATAAGGGAAAAATATATTAAATGAGTGGATTTTATTTAGGATTTTAATGAAATTTTTAGATATGTTTTTGTGAGTTTAAGGCTACTTTCTATCTTTAAAAATGTTATTTTTAAGTATTTTTAATTGATTTTTAAATTAAATTAAATAAATAAAAATATAAAAAAAATTGTTTATTTTGCGTTGACCGTTGACCGTTGACTGACTTGTTGACCGGTTCGGTCAGTGGAATTGTTTGCGCCAGGTGAGGCTCGAACCCGAGACCTCCCGTACGCGTGCACGGCTCTACCAACTGAGCTACGTGTCTAACCCGAAATAATCTTGTTTTTAATTATATTTATATACTAATTCGGTTTAATCAAAATTCTTTTAATTTCAAAAACATTTTAATCCAACAAACCGGTGCCAGTAACGGGTTTCGAACTCGTGACGTGCGACATAGCGTTGCACACAGTCCACCGCTGGACTGTGTGTCTAACCTGGTTATTATCTCGGTTTTTATTATACTTAACAACTAACAGAGTTAACCCAGTTTAGTTTTAAACAAAAAGGCATCTTATTACATAAGGAGTGCGTGTATCAGGGATCAAACTCGGGACATGCGTGTGTATTTTGCACACAGTCCACCGTTGGACTGTGTGTCTAACCCGTTCATTTTACTGGTTTTAAATAATCTTATAACTTAACTAACTTCGTCTTCTTCATTCAAATTACAGTCAACTGATTCACTAATCCGTTTCTTGTTTTTTACGATTAACAAACATTCTTAAGGCTAAAATGAAATGGCAGAGACGGTAATTAGAGATGAACATACCGATGAACGGTTTATTTCAGAATTCCGGCAATGTGTAGGTCCCTGTTTTTATGCTCTTCAACTGAACAAGACAATTAACCGTTTTTATTAGCTAATCGTGAAATTGAAGTGATCAGCAAATGTTAACAGAGGGTTTGAATGCCCTTACCGATTCTCAGATGAATATAGAGATTTTCAGGTGTTTTCCGGCGAACTGAAATTAGCTGAATACAGTGCCTGAATTCGATTTCAATTGAAAGGTTTAAGTTAGAAATAGCCTAACAATTGTTGAACTACAATGTTATTGAAAGATTTACCATTGAGGATGAATACGGTTTTCCGGCGAGTCTTGCAGAAAATTCCGGCGAGTTGATTTAAGCGTTCTGACGAACTGAAAGTGTGACGAAAGTGAAATGGAATGTTGGTATGATGTTTCTGAGTCGCGAGAGAGGTCTAGGATTGAAGTAATCTGGACTTGATTCTTTTCGGTTATAAAAACCGGTAATAATGAAAATTTAATGTTCAATCACTTCCGAATTGATTATAATCATCGGTTTATCGGTTATAAACGTGAATGTGCGAGTAATCAAACGATTTGACGATTGAATTGCCGATTTCCGTTTCTCAGTTGGTGCAACCAGTTTAACCGAGTTTGTGTATAAATCTTATTTGTTTCCTAGAGATAACAGAAAACAACAAGTGGCGGAGTGGTGATGTGTGTGTGTGTTAAGTCATTGAAACTGTGAACCGTCTGACCCGGGTTCGAGTCCCGGCAGCAACTTTTTATTTTTATTTATTTTGTTTTCACTTTTTATCAAATATAATTTTTATAGTTTAGTTTGTTTATTAATTATGCATCATTAAAAATCAAAACAACCAAAAATATACAACGTGACATTTATAACTTGATATTCGATTACAAAACGGAGCGGGTTTTGGAAACCCGTTTTTGACAAATGTTACAGTATCCTCTACTTTTAGGAATTTCGTCCCGAAATTTAAGTAGTTGAAGTAGTAGGAAAAAGATGCGGGTATTTTTCACGCATTGAGTCGTCACGTTCCCAAGTAAACTCAGGTCCCCGTTTCGACTCCCAGCGTACCCTAACAATTGGAATGCGACTTCGTCGTAGACGTTTCTCTCCGAAGTCTATGATCTCTACTGGTCTCTCAATAAAATGCATAGATTCATTAATCTGAATATCTTCCAGATGAATGTGGAGGTTTTCATCAGCGAGGCACTTCTTCAAGTTTGATATGTGGAATGTGGGATGAATCCTGTTGAGTTCTTCTGGTAGATCAAGCTTGTATGCTACAGGTCCGACTCTTTCGAGTATCTTGAAAGGTCCTACGTAGCGTGGTGCTAGCTTGCCTTTTTGACCAAAACGAACTACTCCCTTCCACGGTGACACTTTTAGAAGTACATGATCACCAATGTTAAACTCTAAAGGCTTTCATCGTTTATCTGCATAACTCTTTTGACGACTCTGAGCCGCTAGAAGATTGTTTCGGATTTGATGGATCTTGTCTGTGGTTTCTTGGATCAATTCTGGACCAGTGATTTGAGCTTCCCCAATTTCGTGCCAACATACAGGAGATCGGCACTTACGACCATATAAGGCTTCAAAAGGTGCCATGCCGATGCTTGAATGATAGCTGTTGTTGTACGAAAATTCAACTAATGGTAGGTGGACGTCCCAATTTCCCTTGAAGTCTATGACACATGCTCGAAGCATATCTTCAAGAGTTTGAATGGTGCGCTCAGATTGTCCATCAGTTTGGGGATGATAGGCGGTACTGAGATCTAATCGCGTACCCATATCGGATTGTACTGCTCGCCATGTTGTGAAGTGAAACGACCATCACGATCAGAAATAATGCTTAACGGTACCCCATGTCGGCTTACGATTTCGTTGATATAAATACGGGCAAGCTTTTCGTTCTTGAAATCTTCGCAGATAGGAATAAAGTGAGCTGATTTTGTAAGTCGGTCAATTATTACCCATATAGTGTCATACCCACCAGAAGTGCGAGGTAACCCGGTAATGAAGTCCATAGTTATATTTTCCCACTTCCATACAGGTATTTCAGGTTGGACCAGAAGTCCTGAGGGTCTTTGGTGTTCAGCTTTCACCTTGGAACTTGTAAGGCACTTAGAAACAAAAACAGCAATATCCTTCTTCATTCCAGGCCACCAATAGGTATATCGTAGGTCTTGATACATCTTATAGGCTCCTGGGTGTATAGAATATCGTGTTTTGTGAGCTTCATTCATAAGAATTTCACGAAGATTGTTGTGGTTAGGAATCCAGATACGATCTAGGTAGTACAGAATACCGTCAGATTTAGTTTCAATTTTTAGCTCAGCTCCACAATACATCTCCTTTCGTACATCATCTTCCGTTATTGAAACGTGTTGGCTTCTCGAATTTGATCTTTAATGTCGGTTATAATTTGCGAACATAGAAGACGAATGGAGTTCGCATAACCCTTTCGACTAAGCGCATTAGCCACAACATTTGCTTTGCCAGGGTGGTACCGAATTTCACAGTCGTAATCATTTAGAAGTTCGACCCATCTCCGTTGCCTCATGTTTAACTCTTTTTGATTGAAGATATGTTGAAGACTCTTGTGGTCTGTGTATATTTCACACTTAGTACCATAGAGATAATGTCTCCATATCTTAAGAGCGAACACAACGGCTCCAAGTTCTAGGTCATGAGTGGTGTAGTTCTTCTCATGCGTCTTGAGTTGTCTCGAAGCATAAGCTATAACTTTTCCTCTTTGCATTAGAACGCAGCCTAATCCTTGCCCTGATGCGTCACAATAGACCGCGAAATCATCACAACCTTCAGGAAGAGTAAGGATTGGTGCATCACAAAGTTTTTGTTTAAGAGTTTGGAAGGCTTCTTCCTACTTGGGTCCCCATATGAAAGGTTTTCCCTTGTGAGTTAAAGCCGTGAGTGGTACAGCAATGCGTGAGAAGTTTGAAATGAATCGACGATAATAGCCAGCCAAACCAAGAAAAGATCTTACTTCAGTTGGTGTACGTGGAGCTTGCCATTCTTGTACTGCTTTGATCTTAGAGGGGTTGACATGTATTCCCTTATCATTGACTACATGTCCGAGGAATTGCACCTCTTTTAACCAGAATTCACATTTGGAGAATTTGGCGTAAAGCTTTTCCTTCTCTAGAAGTGCAAGGATGAGTCGAAGATGACGCTCATGATCAGATTTAGATTTTGAATAAATAAGAATATCGTCGATGAAGACTATAACAAATCGATCAAGATAAGGTTTGCAGACTCTGTTCATTAGGTCCATGAAGACAGCTGGTGCGTTGGTTAAACCAAATGGCATAACCATGAATTCATAATGGCCATAACGAGTTCGGAAAGCAGTCTTTGGGACGTCTTCTTCATGCACTCTAAGTTGATGATAGCCAGACCGAAGGTCGATTTTTGAAAAGCAGTTGGCACCTTGAAGTTGGTCAAGAAGATCATCAATGCGAGGTAAAGGGTAGCGATTCTTGATTGTTAATTTTTTGAGCTCTCTGAGTCGATTCACATACGAAACGATCCGTCTTTCTTCTTTACAAAAAGGACAGGTGCACCCCAAGGCGATGAGCTAGGACGTATCCCTTGTCAGTCAACTCTTGTAATTGACTGGCTAGCTCTTGCATTTCAGAGGGGGCTAACCTATAAGGAGACTTTGCAACTGATGTAGCACCAGGTATAAGATCAATACGGAATTCGACGTCCTTAACTGGAGGAAGTCCTGAAATGTCATCAGGAAAAACTTGTGGGAAATCTTTTACTACTGGAATGTCTTCGAGTTTCTTCTCCATGGTCCCTTTTTGATGATATGAGCTAAAAATGCGACATAATTTTTGCGAAGGTATTTTTGAGCTTGAAGACAAGACATTAAGCTGAGCCCTTTTGACGAGGTTTCTCCAAAGATTCGAAGAGTCTGACCGTTTGAAAGAGGAATACGTATAAATTTTTCGCGACATACAACTTCTGCCTGATGTTGACTGAGCCAGTCCATACCAATTATGATATCAAAACTTCCAGCTTCATAGGAATAAGGTCGACTGAGAAATCGTGGTCGTTTAGGGTGAGTGTACAGTTGCGTATAATAGTACTTAATGAAACTGGTTTCCCGTCAGCAACTTCTACCGTTATGGATTCCGTGAGCTTATCCCGATTTTGGTTTAAGATAGGTTCAAATTCTAAAGACACAAAACTTCTATCCGCACCAGTATCAAATAACATAGATGCATCTCTACCATTTATAAGGAACGTACCGTTAACCACATTGCCGTCAGCTCTGGCCTGGTTAGCGTTGATATTGAAAGCTCTCCCTCTTGCAGGTGGAGGAGCTTGGTTTGCTTGATTCACGGGTTGGCTTGGGCCTGAGCATGAATAATGTTTACCAACCTTGGACAAGTGTTTCTGAAATGGCTCGGGTCACCGCAATTGTAGCAAGCCCGCATTGGTTGACCCATAGGATAATTGGGCTGGTAATATGTTTGGGCTAAATGTTGGGTGGGTGGTAATAGTAGGGGTTGTTGGGCTTGGCCCATTATTTGTTGGTGGGTTTGGGTTGAAGGTTGGTGGCGGTTCGTTCGCTGAGGCATGCGGCAGGTTTGAACAGTATGACCTGCGCGACCGCAGCCGGTGCAATATTGGCAAGGATGATCAGGAGAATGGTGATATTGGCAACGGTTACATTTTGGTAACGGGCCAGTGTAAGGTCTTCTGTATGGTGCGGGTGAAGGGGCAACCTGGGTAATGGGTGCAGCAGGGATAGGGGAGTTGGCTTGAGTAACTGCGAAATTTCTGGTGTTGCGCTTCCTCTTGTTAGCAAACTTAGAGGAAGAGATAGGATGGTTTGAAGTTTGACCCTCAACAGGGGCTTTCTTTTTCTCTTCTTTGAACTTCCCGTTGCGAATTCGGTTCTCGGTCAGTTCAGTTGCTAGCTCCATAGCAGCTTCAAGTGTTACCGGTGAAGTGCTGAGGACTGAATCTTGAATTTTCGAGGGAAGTTCTCGAATATAATGCTCAATTAGACGATAAGTTGGGGTGAACAAATTTGGAACCATTTGGTTCGACTCCAAGAACCTCTTGTTATAAGTGGTATGGTCTCCCTCCTTCTGCTTTAGAGCATGAAATTCATCCTCCAACTTTTTAATTTCACTCCTAGGACAGAAACGCCTAGTCATGATTGCCCTTAACTCCTCCCAAGTTAAGGCCATTGCATCTTCAGTTCCCCTCTTCCCTTTCTCAGTATTCCACCAAGTGAGAGCTACCCCAAATAGTCTCCCGGTGGCGTATCGAACCTTGCGATCCTCAGGACAATCACAATTGAGCAAGGTGTTTTCCATTTCCTCGAACCAGTGGAGGAGAGCAGTGACACCTTTGGTCCCCTCAAATTTAGGAGGATCACAAGATTTGAAATGTTTGTAAGAGCACTTGATGGTAGGAGGGTTGTCGATGTTCTGGTCATGTTGTTGAGGAGGGTTAGTAGGATTTGTAGCGAGGGCTTGTTGTACTTGGACCACAATGTCAGGCAGTATCGTGGCCATTTGTTTCGCGATTTGTGTGGCCAAGCGTTCCTGAGACCTTCCTGATCTTTTACCCCTTCGTTGTTGTTTGGACGACATCTACAGGAACATACATGAGAAGATTGTGAGTTTATGGTGTCTTTTTAGGTGTCATGTGTCTTTAAGAAAATGAAAATAACATAAATATCAATAATGCAACTACATCCATAGGATGTCTTGGGTTTGCTCATGTTGGGCCTCAAATGTCCCCCATACCTTCACTATATAGTCATGTGGGCCCCCATGGCTATTGGCTTGGTAGGATTCACATTAGTATTGGCAATTTAACACTCGCATCACCCGAATGCAAACCACAAAATATGTTCATGAGATGTTTGGTCGGAACGTGTCCAGGTGTAGACACAATGACAACTCAAAGTGGGGTTAGCTCACACGACGTTTGGTATAGCATGCTTTGGCCTAATAGGTACTTCGTCGTTAGTCCCCAGGTAGGCAAACTGGTCCTTTATTTTGGATTTATACGAATGCCAGCCTAGACAGACGTTCCGACTACCGGTACAGGTACCCTTCCAGTTACTACATGCCCGTCATGAGAACTCACTTTGATGAGATTTGAAAACACAAAAATCATTGTAAAAGCAAACATGATGTGGTGTGTGCTTTCATGGATGTGATATGTTATGAGTATATGATTCATGATAGGCATTATATGATAATACATACTTATGAACATGCTTGCATAATATTGAATGTAACATTTAACATAAAACATATAAACATCATGAAATTTGGCATGTAACACACAAAAATCTTATAAGTTTCTAATCAACTATAGTATAGGCTCTAAGGGTCTAATAACCTATCCTATATCCCTATAGTCATGGCTCTGATACCAATCTGTCACACCCGACCCGCAGCGGAATAAGAGTCGGGGCATAATTGGGTTATCACCAAAGCTCATGATATTTACTAATATGTTTCATATTTATTAAAGTCAAAGTTACATTTCCAAATATCCAAACATGTCCATACAATACAAAGAAAATAAACCAAACATAACTATTCCAACTCTAAATCATTTTATTCTTCTAGTCCAATCCTATGTGTTTCTGGCTGCTGCTGGTTCACCTGTATCATGTGTAAAAATAGGGGTTTTTGGGTCAACATAAGTTGGCGAGTGAACCTTGTTAGATAAACATTTATTATTGATTTACTTGTTAGTTTATCAATGAAAAATTGTGCATAATCATAAATGAGCAAATGTAAATAATCAAGCAGTGGCAAATAGCAATCACAACTTAAACATAAATAACATATGATAGCATACATTAACATACCAACAACATACGATAAATAACATAAATGAAACTGTGCGATCAAGGCTCAATCAACGGAGCCGATCGTATTGCATGTACTGAAAATGAAAATGTCTGTGCGATCAAGGCTCAATCAAACGGAGCCGATCGTATGTGGGCACGCCAGGTTCACGCTCATAATGAAATGGAGAACATGCTCAACGCTCATAATGTAATGGGGAGCGGTGGCCTATGAAATTGCATGTACTGAAAATAATAAATTGCATCCAACAATAACCACACAACAACAAACTGAATACACATGTTCATGATATGATGTATGCACAATGGTTTAAATATACTATATATAACAAGACACATGATACACCCAAAACCGTGATTAAACGGGGAATTTGTAAAGATTCACTCACATTGGGTGCGTTTGAATGGAGATGATGAGATACGCACGAGTTGGATGAGCGGAACAACGAGTAATACTAACCTAAATAATAAGGGAAAAATATATTAAATGAGTGGATTTTATTTAGGATTTTAATGAAATTTTTAGATATGTTTTTGTGAGTTTAAGGCTACTTTCTATCTTTAAAAATGTTATTTTTAAGTATTTTTAATTGATTTTTAAATTAAATTAAATAAATAAAAATATAAAAAAAATTGTTTATTTTGCGTTGACCGTTGACCGTTGACTTGTTGACCGGTTCGGTCAGTGGAATTGTTTGCGCAGGTGAGGCTCGAACCCGAGACCTCCCGTACGCGTGCACGCAGCTCTACCAACTGAGCTACGTGTCTAACCCGAAATAATCTTGTTTTTAATTATATTTATATACTAATTCGGTTTAATCAAAATTCTTTTAATTTCAAAAACATTTTAATCCAACAAACCGGTGCCAGTAACGGGTTTCGAACTCGTGACGTGCGACATAGCGTTGCACACAGTCCACCGCTGGACTGTGTGTCTAACCTGGTTATTATCTCGGTTTTTATTATACTTAACAACTAACATAGTTAACCCGGTTTAGTTTTAAACAAAAAGGCATCTTATTACATAAGGAGTGCGTGTATCAGGGATCGAACTCGGGACATGCGTGTGTATTTTGCACACAGTCCACCGCTGGACTGTGTGTCTAACCCGTTCATTTTACTGTTTTAAATAATCTTATAACTTAACTAACTTCGTCTTCTTCATTCAAATTACAGTCAACTGATTCACTAATCCTTTCTTGTTTTTACGATTAACAAACATTCTTAAGGCTAAAATGAAATGGCAGAGACGGTAATTAGAGATGAACATACCGATGAACGGTTTATTTCAGAATTCCGGCAATGTGTCGGTCCCTGTTTTTATGCTCTTCAACTGAACAAGACAATTAACCGTTTTTATTAGCTAATCGTGAAATTGAAGTGATCAGCAAATGTTAACAGAGGGTTTGAATGCCCTTACCGATTCTCAGATGAATATAGAGATTTTCAGGATTTTTCCGGCGAACTGAAATTAGCTGAATACAGTGCCTGAATTCGATTTCAGTTGAAAGGTTTAAGTTAGAAATAGCCTAACAATTGTTGAACTACAATGTTATTGAAAGATTTACCGTTTGAGGATGAATACGTTTTTCCGGCGAGTCTTGCAGAAAATTCTGGCGAGTTGATTTAAGCGTTCTGATGAACTGAAAGTGTGACGAAAGTGAAATGGAATGTTGGTATGATGTTTCTGAGTCGCGAGAGAGGTCTAGGATTGAAGTAATCTGGACTTGATTCTTTTCGGTTATAAAAACCGGTAATAATGAAAATTTGATGTTCAATCACTTCCGAATTGATTATAATCATCGGTTTATCGGTTATAGACGTGAATGTGCGAGTAATCAAACGATTTGACGATTGAATTGCCGATTTCCGTTTCTCAGTTGGCGCAACCGGTTTAACCGAGTTTGTGTATAAATCTTATTTGTTTCCTAGAGATAACAGAAAACAACAAGTGGCGGAGTGGTGATGTGTGTGTGTGTTAAGTCATTGAAACTGTGAACCGGCTGACCCGGGTTCGAGTCCCGGCAGCAACTTTTTATTTTTATTTATTTTGTTTTCACTTTTTATCAAATATAATTTTTATAGTTTAGTTTGTTTATTAATTTTTGCATCATTAAAAATCAAAACAACCAAAAATATACAAGTGACATTTATAACTTGATATTCGATTACAAAATAGAGCGGGTTTTGGGAAACCCGTTTTTGACAAATGTTACAAATAATAATAATAATATATTTTTTGAACAACCAACAGAATCACTACTGAGCACTCTTGGGGCAACTATTGGACCAAACGAGTACTCTGATAATAACCCGAGTCCACCAGGATGTGTAAGTTTGCATGAAGAATTAAAAGTTATTGATTAAGGGTTATGAAAAATAAAATTTGAAGATAACAAGCTTATTTTGGTCATTTTTCAAACATGCAATCATCATCTTTGAATTAAACCTTTTTGGTGAAAAAAGATCCACTTACCATTTTTTTGTTATAAAATAAATGTATTTTCCATTTAACAGAATATTATTCACCTTTAATCTTTCAACAATAAATTTATATATTAAAACTAATTACTGTAAAACTCGTTTGGTTCAAGGGGAAAACCCGGTAACCCACCATCCACAGGTACGGCGGTGAAATTACCGATAAAACCCGTTTGGCTCAAGGATCGAACCCAAGTTTCTCTGGGTCCATATCATTGTCCACCAGTGCCTCACTCTACACCAAGTGAGAGTTGAACCTGAATCTCACAAAAGAAATGAAACCCTTTCACCACTTGATTTACACGATTCGCGGTACAATATCATGGAGACTAATTATTTGCAATAATTAATTGATTGTTTAAAGAGTTAAACAAAGAAAGAACTTATTATCTAAATCTAATAAATAAATCCACTAAATGCCATGTGGCAATTACTTATTTACCTTAACTATAATGTTATGTAGCAATATCTCATCCACTCTCAAAAATAAATAAATATATATAGTAAAATAATCTTATATTCATGACTATATCATTTCTATTTCTATATTATTAATAGTTAATATTAATATTAGTTGTCTACTTATCTCTATTTAATAAAAAAAAAAACAAATTTATTAAAAGAAAATAGGATAACAAAAGATTATTAATAAAGAAATCCAATATATGCCATGTGGCAATTTCTTATTTACCTTAACTATAATAAATTTCATATAGAATGTTATGTGGCAATATCTCATCCACTCCCAAGAATAAATAAATATATATTAAAATAATCTTATATTCATGAGTATATCATTTCTATTTCTATATTATTAATAATTAATATTAATATTAGTTATCTTCTTATCTTTATTTTAATAAAAAAATAAATTTATCAAAAGAAATAGGATAATAAAAAAATTTATACAATATATATTGTAAAAATATATATGTATTCTTAAATCGTGAACAAATTTCATTCCATCTACTTTGATAACATTTTTTAAAATAAGAAAATATTAGTTTTGAAATAAAATTCTTAAACACATTATTTAAAATAAATAATGTTATATTTTCTTCAATTTTGTATGTATATAGTCATAAATATAATAATATTAGTTGTCTCCTTATCTCTATTTTAATAAAAAAAAAATTTATCAAAAGAAAATAGGATAACAAAAGTTAATCTAATAAAGAAATCCACTAAATGCCATGTGGCAATTTCTTATTTACCTTAACTATAATAAATTTCATAGAATGTTATGTGACAATATCTCATCCACTCTCAAAATAAATAAATATATATATTAAAATAATCTTATATTCATGACTATATCATTTCTATTTCTATATTATTAATAATTAATATTAATATTAGTTATCTGCTTATCTCTATTTTAATAAAAAAAATTATCAAAAGAAAATAGGATAACTAAAACATTTATTCAATATATATTGTAAAAATATATATGTATTCTTACGTCGTGAACAAATTTCATTCCATCTACTTTGATAACACTTTTGAAAATAAGAAAATATTAGTTTTGAAATAAAATTTTTAAACACATTATTTAAATGAATAATGTTATATTTTCTTTAATTTTGAATGTATATAGTCATGAATATATGATTATTTTAATATATATATTTATTTATTCTTGAGAGTGGATGAGATATTCCCACATAACATTCTATGAAATTTATTATAGTTAAGGTAAATAAGAAATTGCCACATGACATTTCGTGGATTTCTTTATTAGATTTAGATATGTATTCATATCAAAATTTATAATTATAGTGTGTGATACAAGTAACAATATGAAATATAAAAAATAATTCAAAAATCATAACAATTTTGTTTCTTGAGCACAACAAACCTTAACAATAACAAAATTATTTTAAAAAAACATCATTCGAATTGCACAATTTTTCCAAAGAACTCGATCAACTCCATGATCATCTAAAACCTTTCATTTTATATCATCAACTCATGTAATACATGGGTCTATAACCTAACAAGATAATAAATAAGGTTGATGATTGATTAGTAATTAAAAGTTAATTAAAGGTTTCCAACTTGGAGAGTGAGTTAAAACATTGGTTTAGTAGGTAAACATGTTTACTATAAATTTATTTGTAAACCTAAACCTAACCTTAATCATAATCGCAACAACAACCATAACCAACCCGTCGCCCCCTTCGTTCTTTCTGCGATCGGCCGGCCACCAAAGGGCTGTTGCCGCTGCTAGGTTGACGCACCACTACCTGCTGCTCCTTCTCGTTTCGCGTCTAATTAGATCAGAGCTGTTGTGTGGATCTCGAGTGTCGGATCTGTTTCGTGCTTGGTTTATTAGCGGAACCGTTTGTCAATCCATCGTGTGAGTTCTTGGTATTCCGCTGAGGTACTATTACTAAACACCCCATGGTTGGTTATAATTATTTAATCGAATTGCATATGGATCAATGGAAATAGTTGAACTGATTTATAATATAGATGTTCACGCTTCCGTTTATCTAATTAATATGAGATATTAATTTTTAAAAATCAGATGCTATAAAATAAAGTTTTAATCCGGTACACTACGGAAATTCCTATTAGTAATGTCTATTGAGTTCTCATGGTTCAAGAATAGATTCAAACATAGTTTGATAGAATGATCCTGTAAAAATGGTATGAATATCGACATAATAACAACACAAACAACAAGTATAACGACAAAATCAGGTGACAAAACTTATTAGTTAACCAACCCAAAAACACCCTGACCAAACCCTAGATCTCAAGAATTTGAGATCTAATGATACAAAGTACAGATTTAACAGATTGAGACAATCTGTTGAATAATAGAACAAAAGGATACAGAAATACCAACACGGAGATCACAAGATCTTAGATACAGTCCTGATCTCAACATAGAGATCATCAACAAGATGAATACAACTATGAATACAGAGAGAAACACACGAGAAACCCTAGAAAATATATGATGCAATGAAGCTCTGCACTCTCTCTCTCTCTTCAATATATACCAGCCTCTTAGCAATTTACACTTCAACCCTTCTAATGTTACGAAACAGTCCTTAGACTTTATTACCTGCACAACCAACTCCAACAACTTTTAGTTATAACAAACCATCACACAGGCCCATAACAACTTAGCCCAGTAACAACCAACCGGACCACACTAAACATTAGCCCAATAACTTAAATGTGAAGATGTATGAATTACATATGTGTAATGTAACACATATTTTAACATCCCCCATAATTCATACAGCAAACATGTCAAACGGTCCCAACCTTTTGCACAACAACTCATGTTGTAAACTGTTTAACCCCTTTGTAAATAGATCAGCCAACTGATCTTCAGACATAATTTTCTCAGGACAAATTACACCATCAGCAATTTTTCCCTCAAAAAATGAAGGTCAATTTCAAAGTGTTTTATTCTTTCATGAAAAACAAGATTAAAAGCAATAGAGATTGCTAATTGACTGTCACAATATAACTTGACTAGCAAGTTACACTCTATTTTTAATTCCTTTAGAATATTTAAGATCCATGTGACTTCACATGAAGCAGAGCACATTGCTCTATACTTTGCTTCAGCAGTGGATCTAGACACCACACTCTATTTTTAGACTTCCAAGACACAAGTGAACTTCCCCAAAAAAATACCAAACCCTGTTACAGACTTTCGAGTAGCTAAACAATTAGCCCAATCTGAATTAACAAAACCTTTCAATGCAAAATGATTTTCTCTTTTAAACAAAACGCCTTCACCTGGAGATTGTTTTAAGTGTTTTAGTAATCTTAAAGCAATCTGCAGGTGACATTCTTTAGGGCTATGCATAAACTGGCTTAGAAATTGAACAACATAACATATATCTGGTCTGGTAATAGACAGATATATAAGCTTGCCAATCAATTTCTGAAATCCAGTAACATTTTAACACTATCTTGACTTTGACTTAATTTACTAACAACAATATGACTTTGCTCAATAGGAGTATTAACTGGCTTGACTCCTAGATAACCAAACTCCCTTAGAAGTTCAAGGTAATATTTCCTTTGATTCAAGCAAACACAACTTCTGAGTATAAAACTTCAATTCCAAGAAAATATTTCAATATCCCTAAATCTTTTATCTGAAAGTTTTCACTTAAAACCTTTTTAATCCTAACTATGTCTTATTCTGAATTACCAGTGATGAGTATGTCATCCACATAAACTAAAAGTACAACAAACACAGACTTTTAACAGAATGTACATTGAGTGGTCCCACAAATTTTGAATAAAACCCATATCAATTAAGACTTGAGTTAATTTTTCATTCCACTTCCTAGGGGCTTGTTTCAAGCCACACAAAGACTTAACCAACTTACAAACTCTTGTTTCATTCTCAGAGAAATAACCAGGAGGTAAAGTCATGTACACATCCTCAGAAATAGACCCATAAAGAAATGCATTATTGATATCTAACTGGTACATTTGCCAGTTATTTTTAACAGCCATACTAATCACACATCTTACAGTGACCATCTTTACAACTGAAAAAAAGTTTCTCCAAAGTCAAGACCCTCACGTTGACTATACCCTTTAGCTACCAACCTAGCTTTAAATCTTTCCACCTCACCATTAGACTTGTATATAACCTTTAATATCCACCTAAAGCCTATTGCTTTCCTATCTTTAGGCAACTCTACTAACACCCAAGTACCATTTCTATATAATGCCTCCATTTCTTTGTTCATGGCTTCTACCCACCTAGGATCTTTTATGGCTTCATTAAAACTATTTGGTTCAATAGTTTTATTCAGATTAGAAACAAAGCACATGTTATCTACACATAAATGAGAGTAATTAACAGATTTCTCTATGCCATACTTAACTTTACCCTCAACCACAAATTCATCAAGCCTCCTAGGCATATGTACATTTCTGGAAGACTTCCTAACATGTTGAGTACCCTCAGATAGGTTTGTGTCAATATATGATCCTGAAGTGTCCTCTACCCTACCACTACCACCCTGACCACTACTGCTCTCATGTTCAGTTTGTTGAGTACTACCATCTCTAGAATCAGGGGCTGATGTAGAGGGTGTCAGTGGTTGCTGATCATCACTAACAGGATCTTGTGAACCACTTGTACCATCTTCATCATTGGGCATGTTACGAACTTCAGATGAAATGTTTTCAAAAAATTAATGTGATTTAATTCTAGATCATACCTAGTTTCTTGACTACTAAAGACTTAATTTTAAAAGGGTATACATTTTCATATAATTTTACATCTCTAGAAAAATATATTTTCTTACTGTCCAAACTCCACAGTTTATACCCCTTTTTCACATTAGAATAGACAAGAACACACACTTGTCTACATGATAGGCAAACTTATCAGGCTCATTTTGTACTAAAACACAAACATCCAAAGTTCCTTAAATGTGACAAAGAGGGCATAAATCCAAACATAATCTCAAAAGGACTCCGACCATTCAACACATAAGAGGGTAACCTGTTAATTAGATACACATCAGTTAGAATACAGTCAGACCAAAACCTCAAAGGTAAACCACCCTGAAACATCAAGGCCCTAGTTGTGTTTAAAAATGTCTATGTTTCCTCTCCACCACACCATTCTGTTGTGGTGTATAAGAACAAGAAGTTTGATGTAATATACCTTTAGACTTACAAAATACATTCATTTGGTTGTTAACAAACTCAGTTCCATTATCACTTCTAAAAATTTTAACTTTCTTTTTAAATTGAGTGAGCACAAGTTCATAGAAACCTTTTAAATTTCAAAAACTGCAGTTTTATTTGTTAAAAATAACACCAAACAGTTCTTGAATAATCATCAACCACTGTTAGAAAATATTTAAACCAATCATAACTTGCAACTTTATAAGGACCCCACAAGTCCAAGTACACTAAATCACCTACTTCTTTGGACTTGTGTTCACTCAAAGGAAATGGAACTCTAACTTGTTTAGCCATATGACAAACATCACAAGGCCCATGTTCACTTGAATTAATTTTAAATCTTTGTTTAAACACAGTTAAGACTTGATCTGAAGGGTGCCCTAACCTACTATGCCATGTACAAGACTTCACATAACTATTACAACAAGCATTAACAGAATTACCATTGTTTCCTACAAAATACAACCCACTATCCTGACTACCATTCACCAGGATTCAACAAGATGAATACAATTACAAATACAGAGAGAAACACACAAAAACCCTAGAAAATATCTGATGCAATGAAGCTCTGCACTCTCTCTCTTCAATATGTACCAACCTCTTAGCAATGTTACACTTCAACCCTTCAAAGGTTACGAAACAGCCCTTAGACTTTATTACCTGCACAACCAACTCCAACAACTTTTACTTATAACAAACCATCACACAGGCCCACAACAACTTAGCCCAGTAACAACCAACCGGACCACACTAAACATTATACTAATAACTTAAATGTGAAGATGTATGAATTACATATGTGTAATGTAACACATATTTTAATATATCCAAATGGTTTAAGTTTGATTTATTGCAAGTGTTTTTATCTTTTTTATCGGTTTCCCTTTCTTTTTGTTTTCTTTCTTTTGTGAATGAAGTTTATAGTTCGATAAAAGTAACACGTCCGCAAACATCATTAAACATAAAATCTAATACAAATCTACTCTTATCAAATGACAATTAAAAAACTGTGTAATCTCAATCAATAAGAAACCTACCATATCCTTTTAAGACAATATTCATTTGCAATATGTATAAGAGCTGATAAGAAAACTTTGTTTAGTGTCGGTCAACTAATTTTATGCTTGCAGATGGGATCTTTATGAAAGCTTGGTTGATTATAAATGACAAAACACTAAAGTTTTTAGTTTTTATAGACTTTGGTTTAAGTGAATTATTAATTAAGTAGCGATGTAGATTAATACCATAATAGAGGGAAGAGTAGAGATAAGGAACCCGTTGGCTCCATCAATACTAGGGATCTTCCTCAACACTACTAGAATCAATAGAGTCGATTTAGGGTCAGCTCAAGCTTGAATTGAATTTTAAATGAGCTTGCTCGGCTTGACTAGAATTCACATGACCAAGCTAAAAGTTACGTCGAACTCACATAACCAAGCTAAAAATACCATAAATGATTAGTGGTCAAAAGTATGTAACAATATGGTCCATAAATGTCACACCTCAAATTCCACGTGTATCCCGGTGGGCCCGGTGGGGAGTATTGTGACGTAAGTTGATAACATCATAACCAAACAACACAGAGCAACACAACGGAAGTCTTGGATTTAAATATTATTACAACCCGATAATGTTCAAAGTTCGAAAATAATAAATACAGACGGATTGCAATAAAGATCCACAGGCGGATCGTAAAAATATGTACAAAAGAGATCAACCGACTTTAAAGCACAACTAAGGGTCGCAAATCCGCTACATTGTCGCTTACGCAGCTTCTGGCCTATTACGTGCTGTACCTGTAACTTAATCTTTTGAAAATACGTCAGTTTTCACTGGTAAATACAATCAACCGACACTTTTTGAAGATCTTTTCAAGAATCATTTTAAGTGCACCTCGCACAATTTATAAATAACTTGGGACAATACAAATGACCTTGTATACAGTTTTATAAGCTTGTCAATACATATGGGGCCCAGTACAGAAACCGTGACATGATCGACTGACACGCCACTTTTGAACTTTCACACAGAAAGCAGATAATAATAATTGGCACTAACAGGTGTATGCCTACACCCCGTGCATAGGTCGTTGCCATTAGCACTTTAATGAGCCTAAGGATATCCCAGACACAGTCAAGCCCACCCATAATGTTTCAGTTATCAGGCAATACAGATTAAAACGAGTTATGAGATTTAGTTAAAATCACAACTGGACAGAACATGATCCCATACCCGACCAAGTGGTAATAATTTACCGTATCCCAAGCCCGTAATAGGGAAAATAGGTTAAAAGTATTTACCTGAGCTAAATATTCAGAAAGTAATAACTCAGCCTCAAATCAAGAGATAAGTACAAGTACAATCTACCGGAAGGCGTCTAGTCTGGAATGATGGTATTATTAACCAATTAGAATGCTAACGGGTGCTTAGTTAAGTCATAGACTTGAACCGGTTGGTCTTACGTTTAATAAATACGGTACGATACACTAGATTAACCGGTGATCGAATAGAATGTTATTTAGACCCGACAAGTACTAAGACTTGTATAATATGGTAAACACATAACATTCTAGATTTTGATATAAAAATGATAAGGTTAAGCCCGTTTTGGTTAAATTACGTAAACTAGTTACGTAAGCTAACCGTTCGCATATAAGCGAAACTGGGTAACCGGATGGGTCATATAAAAGTTCCATATGCCATTATACTTTAAATATGTTATTATATCAGTAGGATATTAACATGTATGCCCGTTTAGGTTTTAACATCAAGTTACGACTCAAAAGGGCGTTTTGGTCATTTTACGCTTTATAAAAGAGGTTTGCAAGTAAACTGATGTTATGATCATAAATATTCTGTAAAAATATTCATTTTATGATGTTATATTAGTAGGATATCAAATATATGTGTGGTTGATAGTTTTAAACCAAACTATGTCCCGTAAGGGCATTTTAGTCATTTCACACATAGCTTTGATGTCATATTTGGGATTCTGAGTTTATAAATTTTACCTACTGTAAAAATATTCAAAATAAGTTTTAAAATCAGTAGGTAACAAGTCTTGGTCCTTAAATATGGTTTTAAACCATACTATGCGCCGAAACGGCGTTAAACGCGCTAAATGACGATTTAAATGAAGTTCAATGAAATATGAGATTATGATTAAGTTTGTATACCCAAAATATGTTGTTTAAGATAATATAACAGTAGGTAAAAGATTTAGGTATCAAAAGTGTTGTTAAAACCATTTTATGCTCGTAAGGGCATTATTGTCATGTATCGACATTATACAAGGACTTGTATAAAATCAGTAGATAACAAGTCTTGGTCCTTAAATATGGTTTTAAACCATACTATGCGCCGAAACGGCGTTAAACGCGCTAAATGATGATTTAAATGAAGTTCAATGAAATATGAGATTATGATTAAGTTTGTATACCCAAAATATGTTGTTTAAGATAATATAACAGTAGGTAAAAGATTTAGGTATCAAAAGTGTTGTTAAAACCATTTTATGCGTCGTAAGGGCATTATTGTCATTTATCGACATTATACAAGGACTTGTATACAAACTTAGTTGATAAACTGTTTTGATATCCCAAATAATACATATTATGATATCACATCAGTAGGCTATTAGTTTTGGTGGAGGAGATATGTTTAAACTTTCTAAAATGCCGAAAAGGGCATTTTAGTCATTTAAAAGCAATGTTAATTATATTTAATCAAAACGCAGCCTATGACCAGAATGTTGACATTAAAAGAATTTTATTAAGTTTACAAATCATCATATAAATTATTGTATGCTTGTTGGTGTTTAAAACCTTCATTTCTACAAAAAGAGCATTTTGGTCAAAGATTGGCATAATGTCGGATACTTGCATAAAACACAGAATATTAAACGACCATGTAGTATAACTCAAGAGGGTTATACTATACTATAACATGGTCCTAAAAAAACTTAAAGACAGTAGCCTAAGTTGTTAAATCGGGTCAGAACTAAAAGTCAAAGCAGAAGTCAAACTTCGTGACTGTCAGTTGCGAACCGATGCTAGACCTGGACTTGGCGGGCCGAACATGTTTATACATGTTCTAACTATTATTAACAAGTTATTAAAGTGTTAAAACATATTTTATAACACCTACATTACTAGATATGAATTTATTTCAAAACTGACCCGTTGACTTTTTTATGAATATAACTTTGACCCGTCAATTGGTCAAGCAAACATGGTAATTAGGAGGTGCCCTTTTAAGGGATTACCTAATTATGATCACGTAGCCATGTTCGCATGGAACAATGGCTGAACCGTAATGGTCTTATCCGAAGGTCAAATCGTTTTTACGTAAGCGCTTTGACTTTTGGCTTTAAGCCTATAAAACTGAAATGAACAAGTTGGAACACTTACATGTGATCCAAATAAGACTAGATAGCTCAGGGAATGCTCCTATATACTTCAGGAACTTCCAACTTGAGCAAGAGAGGAGAATGGGAGGAGTGAGCAATGAAATGAGCAACTATGTTGCCCCATTTATAGTTGGAGATGGAGATAAGGGCTTGCCAGGTGTTAGGGATTGTTGTGAGAGGCTTAAAGTGGTTTGGGACGTGTTGCAAGCTTAAGAATGGGTGGCAATCGCGACAAAGGTGGCAACACATGAATCTGCCAAATAAACTGCCAACTGCGACCCCCTTGCGGACCGTATGGGCATGTGCATACGGTCCGCAAGGCTCCTGAGCGCCCCCAGTTTTTATGCTGGTTACGGACCGTAACCATATATGGTTGCGGACCGTAACCGCCTCTCAGAAAATCAAATTTTGGCAATTGTTCAAGTTTAGCCCTCAACTTCCATTGTTGCCATTCAGAGGTTATAAATTAACATGTTGGCAACTTTAGTCCCTATTGCTTAGCACACGGCATACTAGGATCAACGGGACACGTGTCGGAATTTTATAGGACGTAAAAACATAAGGCGTTACAATTAATATCGACTCTTTCATATTCTATTCTACACAATCTTAAATAGCAAAGTCGGTGGGGGAGGGGGGGTTTCCATCGGCTTTGCTACCCCTCCACTTTAGAAATTGAGATTTTTAGCCCCTACTCTATTTTATAAGTTTTACAAACTAACCTCTCTAGTTTTTAATGTTCTAGCTTTACCCATGTACCATATACAATACACATTTTTAACCTACTGAGTTTTCTATATTAACTTAATTTTTCTTCAGTAACTTTCGTTTGCTCATTTCTTTTTTCAGAAAATATTTTTCGTTGTGTTTAAAAACTTTATAAAATATCATTTTTAACCCCTCGAGTTTCTAAAGTTTTGAGTTTAACATTTCCGTTCCTTTACTTAAAAAACTAATTTTGTACATGCGTATTTTTATATGCGTGTGGGCATAAATTCGAGTTGGTTTACATTTTGTTGGTCCCAGGTTCGTCAAACTATGAATAAAGCAATTAAATATTTCAGTAAAACAAACTTAACTAATGTTTTGTGCAGAACTTGAAAACAACACCCAATAATCATATAATCATGGAGGTGTAGAATTTTTATGTTATTCAATTTATAAAGTGTTTTACAAGTATGAATAATAAATGTGTTTGCAAGTTAAAATACATAAAAATTCTACCCCAGATGGAACAGTCAAGTTTCAGATTTTTTTGTGATGGATGAGAGAAAATATTTTTAGCTATTTGAATGCTCTCTTCAAATCAATTGTCTTCCTTCTTCAGTTATATTGCTTTTTATATGAAAAGTTCAAGCTTGAGGATTAATAAACAATAGTTTATTAATCAAAGTGGGTCAATTTGAACTTTATTTCTTTGATGTTTGTACAAAATTTGTCAACTTGTGCTTACTTCATTAGCTTCTAGAAGTCATTCACATGGAGTCTTCCATTTACCAATGAGGGTCAACATGCACTGATTGTATTCTTTCCTTGAATTACGTGTTTTGGATTGATAACCTTTGCTCTACAGTTGATAGTTGTTGATAATTAATTGAGGCCTCTCAAATTTCCTTCAATCGTCTGAAGTTTTCTTTCATCATATGAAGTCTTCTTCTATCACTTTGTCACACCCCGATTTCCGCATATAACCCTGTGGGCCCGTGGGGAGTATTGTGACGTATGTTGATATCATTATTACCAAACAATACAAGTAACATAGAATGGCACAGCAGAAGTCTTGGATTAAAATTATTATTACAAACCGAAATGATCAAAGTTCAAATACAATGGCTTGTAATAAGGATCCACAGGCGGATCATTTATATATATAAAATGACGTTCAACAGACTTGAGCACAACTAAGTACTTGCAAGATCCTCTTATGTCACAACCGAGCAGCTTCCAACCTATTTACGTTTTTGTACCTTTGACTTAATTATTTTGAAAATACGCCAGTTTACACCGGTAAATACACTCAACCGACACATTTTGAAAATCTTTTCAAAATTTGATTTAGTTGCACAATGGCATGAAAATCTTTTTATACTTGGGATAAAACTATATCTCATGTTATCAGTTTTACATAACTCAACAATACATACGGGGACCGGAAACTATGCCGGTTCATGATTAACCGACACATCACTTATTCCCTCATTAGGAAACCCATATTGGGTATAAATTTATTTAATAAACCGTTTTGCATCTGTCAGGTGTATGCCTACACCCCGTGCTTAGGTCGTGGCCATTTGCAATTAATGAGTCAAGGATATCCAGGACAGGGTCGGATTAACCCCCAATGTTTAATATCAAGCAATACGAATTAAAATGGATTATTGAATTCCCAACACATTGGTCTTTGATCCCATATCCAACCATGCGGTAATATTATACCGTATCCCAAGCCCTTACAGGGAAAATAGGTTAAGAGTATTTACCCGAGCTTAGAAAATGTAAGATTTATAACAACTCAGCCGTATTCAATTTAAATAAGCGTAGGTACAATTTATCGGAAGGCACTAGTATGGAATGATGGCATAAATAACCAATTAGAAATGCTAACGGATCTTATTTAAGTCATAGACTTAGATCAGCTAGCTTAAAGTATTAATGACGGTGCGATATGCTTGATTAAGCGATGACCGGAAAGAATGTAGTTTAAACCCGACAAGTACAATGACTTGTATAATATGGGTAAACATGTAACATTATGGATTTTGAAATAAAAATGACAAGGTTAAACCTGTTTCGGTTAAATTACGTAAATTAGCCTCGTAGGTTTAACCGTACGCATATATGCGATACGGGTAACCGGATGAGTCATGAACGAGTTTCATATGCCAATATAGTTTAAACAAGTTATAATATCAGTAGGATATCAACTTTTATGCCTGTTATGGTTTTAAAATCAAACTATGCCTCATAAGGGCGGTTTGGTCATTTAGCGACGTATAAAAGGAAGTTGCATATAATCTGATGCTACGACCATAAATATTTTGTGAAAATCCTTTATTTATGATATAATATCAGTAGGATATCAAATTTATGTGTGCCTTATAGTTTAAGACCAAACTATGCTCCGGATGGGCATTTTGGTAATTTCACACATAGCTTCGAATGCGTATTTGGGATTCTGAGTTTATAACATGTACCCACTATAAAAATATTTTAAATGAGTTATAATATCAGTGGGTAACAAGTCTTGGTTGGTAAATATAGTTTAAAACCATATTACGCGCCGAAAAGGCGTTAAAGTCGTTAAATGATGATATTTGCGATGTTTTATGAACACTGATGTTTTGAACAGGTTTATATAGCAAAAATATGTTATTTAATATAACACATCAGTATGTAAAAGGTTTTGTATGAATATCATGATTAAAACCATTTTAGGTGCCGTAAGGGCGTTATCGTCATCTAAGAGCATAATACAAGATCATAAACTCAGTTTATAAACTGACATGATATCCCAAAATATCCTAATTATGATATCATATCAGTATGTAATGATTTAGTATGATATATTACGTTTAAAGCCGTTCTATGCGCCGAAAGGGCCTTTCGATCGCTTTAAAGCATATTTTATGACATTACATGAAAACTCAGTTTATGGTCAGATTTGTAACACCAAAACATGTTAAACATGTTAACATATCAGTATCTAAATCATTTGCAAATTCATTGGTGTTTAAAACCTCATTTTTAAATAAAATGGCAATGTAGTCAAAGTATGGCATATTTGCGGAAACTCGCATAAAACTCGGATTACTATTATGATCATGTAATATAACCTCAGAGGGTTATGCTACGTCATAATATGATCATAATGAGACCTTAAATCAATAGCATACTAATCTAATTCGGTTCATAATAGAAAGTCAACACAGAAGTCAAACTTCACCACTTTCGGTTACGAACCGACCCTAAAACTAAAATTGACGAGCCGAACATGTTTACACATGTTCTAATAATTATTACCAAGTTGTTAAGTGTTAAAACATATTTTAGAATATGTAAAAACTCAAATTATGAATATTTGAAAATCTGGCCCGTTGACTTGTAAAACATTAATATGTTGACCCGTCAATTGACTAAGCAAACGTGGTAATCAGGAGGTGCCCTCTTGAGGGACTAACACATACCTAATTACGATCACATAGCCATGCTCGGACCGAGCATTGTCTTGACCATAATGGTCTAAACCGAAAGTTAAAGCGTTTATCGAAAACGCTTGACTTTTGGCTTTAAAAGCCTAAATAAAAGAACAAGACTGAGATGGAACACTTACAAGTGGTCCAAGGAGTAGTCTTAAACTCAAGGAAGTCCCCAAAATAATCAGGAACATCCAGGAAGAAGATAGGAGATAAGATTGAAGGAAATGAGCAAAGAACAAGGCTTGAATTCATGGGCTATTTATAGTTGTAGATGGATCATAAGATCATTACAAGTGTCCAGGAGGTTTATAGGATGATTACAAGTGTTTGGGAGGTGTCAAGACCAGGTTAAGAGTGGCAAAAACGAGCTAGGTGGCGGGATATGGAGCAATGCTTGCTGAACAAGCATATGACTAATCTGAGGACACCTTACGGACCATATGGGTGCTCCTTTACGGTCCCTAAGGCATGGGTCAAGGGCAGAAAGTTTCAAAGTTTGGCAGTTTTGGCGCCTGGACTTGTTTCGTCGCGTTTTGTCACCCGCAACCCCTTTTAACCTGATTTCTAAGCTCTATAAGGGTGTTAAGGTATATGTGACTTGGATTACGTCCGAAATATCCCGGATTTTGGTTCGTTCGGTTGTACGATTGCGCGTTTCCCTAAAATGCGTAAAACGCTTAAACAGACACAAAAACGATCGAAATTTCACAACAATGGACATCCTTGCATCCTTATCAATAAAATATAATATTTATTGTATGAAATATATTTGGATCCATATATTGGGTCTGTATATCAAAATACGAGAATCGAAAAGTTTCCGTAGTTTGTCAGGAATAGCCCCTGGACTTCCAAACTTGCGTGAAACGTTATAATTAGTGCATAAAGCTATCTTAGGCCCATATTAGGCACACATAAGAGTATGAATAACATCATACGACTCTTGGTTCGTTTTAAAGTCGCTCAGAGGCTTAGTTTGAGCATGTTGACACTTTTAGTCCCTCAACTATTAAATTGTCATTCAGAGGTTATAAAATAACATAACGACGCATTTGGTCCCTCTCGTTTTAGCACGTGGCATACGAGGATCAACAGGACACATGTTGAAATTTTATAGGATGGGTTTTTACGAGGTATTACGTCCTCACCCCCTTAAAAGAAATCTCGACCTCGAGATTTTATTCAAAAAGATAGAGGTACATTTGTCGCATGGTGGACTCAACCTCCCAAGTATACTAGGGATCTCCACAAGCATCCCATTAGACCTTATAATAGTCACATGCTTCCTTAGAAGTTTCTTAGCCTGTCGATCCTCGATCTATACTGGTTTTCCAACGAAACCGCAGGTTTTCATTAATTTGCACATTCTTATGCGACATAGCTAGTAACTCATTGGCTAGACTTTTCTTTAAATTGCAATCGTGAATCACCTTGTGAATTCCATTGAGCTTCTCAAGTAAGTTTAACTTACAAGCTAACATACGATTATCTCGAATGGTCTTCATATATATATATATATATATATACAGTCTCAATATGTCTTTCTTTATCAAAGCACATCACACTTTTCCAAGGTGATGTCTTTAATAGTACCTTTGTTTTCTTGCTTGGAACTTCGGATTATTTATGCCTCGAATTAGCGTATCTTCTCTGCCTATCATGGGCAGCTTCAAGGAGATTGCGGATTTGTATCATCTTATCCGTCATCTATAGGACAAATCTCAGGTTCTATTAGTGGGGCCTCCCCAACTTTTGTTCAACAACAGTGTTTGACACTTTCTCCAATACAAGGCCTCCAAAGGATCAGTCTTGATGCTTATATAAATATTATAGGTGAACTTAACTAGGGTAAGATTGTCATTCCAACTACTACCCAAACGTTCTTAAAGAAATAGCTAACCCTTGTAGTTGGTCGAACAATTTGTCGAACCTGGGCAGCGGATAACGATTTCTGATCGTTACTTTGTTAAGCTTGCTGTAATCAACGCATAACCGCATTGAACTATCTTTCTTATTAATAATATTGGAACTCCCAAAATGACTAGCTAGGCCGTGCAAGCCTTTCTCCAGAAACTTATCAGGAGAAACAGAGATTATAGAGGTAGTCTCAACCTTAGCTTTTGGTTCATCTAACGTCACTTGTGTCATGAAAATGACATTTTTGCCTTTCAAATACTTGGATGCTTTGAGTAGAGACACCTACTCAAGCATTTCGATACGAAATATCTCCTTGAATACCGTTTGCTGATTTTAGTACAATATGACTGTTGGGAGATCCTAGTGGTTCCATGCATTAAACCTTCATGTTGATCAGGCATGAAAGCAATCTATGGGACACACTAAGATACTGCCAATTATCATATGGCGCTTTTATCAAACTAGTTTGGCATTCGTAGTCGATAGAAATCAATGAGATAATTAAATAAAATAAGTTATAAATAATAATAATAATAAGGATTTGTCGTACTTCAACTGAAAGAAGAGCATGACTGATTTTTATGGATAAGAACATCCATCAAGAATAGGAAGAAGTGATTTCAATGGTTTCATCGGTAGGTTCTACCTTATACTTAATATCAAAAGTTCTCATGAATATACATAAAAGTTTCTGGACTTATGGTTTATGAAAGACTTATTAGTGCCTGAATCAAAACAGGACTCTTAGAAAAACATATCCTTGAGTAATGAGAAGGAATGTACCTGATGACACTATGATATTTATTGCTTACGACATTCCTCAGGCAATTTCAGACATTTCCTTTCTTAGCCTCTCCCGGCTTAGCTGCACCTTCTTTGGCAGCTTTAGGGCAATTAGTACTAATGTGGCCTTTCTCGCCACAACTAAAGCAGACTGCATTCTTAATGTCCCTACATTCATGGGACTGATGACCAGTTCTTTTGCAGATACCACACTGCTTAGGCTTTTGGTCATTTCGACATTGTCCTAGTGCCTTTATTGCAGGTTTGGCACATAGGCTTTTTATCGGACTCTTGCTGGTTCTTATTGAATCCGGACTTGCCCTTTTTCCTAGATTTCTGGGAGTTATTCTCCTCCCTTACTCTTTTTCCTTCATTGTTATTCTTGACCGACATTTGTCTCACATAATCTTATGTGAGGGAAAGAGATAATTCCACCGCTGACTTATAAGTACCAGGTCGAACCGCCTTAACCAAGCTTCTTATCTCCGGAGCCAAACCATTAATAAATTATGCAATGTGCTTGGGTTCCGGAGTGACTAAGTATGGTACTAATCTTGACAGAGAGTTGTAGTCGGTGACAAACTTCCGACAATCCAAAATTTTCATTTTCAAGGTCAAGAAATCAGTTTCAATCTTTTCCACTTCATGTGGTGGATAGAAGGTATCCTTAATCAAGTCCACAAACTCGGACCAGCTAAAGTTGTACAAATGTATTTTACCAGCAGACTGTACTAAAGCTTTCCACCAAATTAGGGCATCGCCCTTGAATGATTGTGATACAAATTTCACAATATCTTTTTCAGCACAGCCGCTAATCTTGACTATGGATTCCATTTCATCTAACCATCTAAGGGCTTCAACTGCCCCTTCTTCCCCATTGAAATCACGGGGCTTACAAGATACAAAATACTTGTATGAACACCCATCCTTATTGGAACGCATCTTCTCATGATGCTCCTGTCTCTCAGTCTTACTCCTCACCTTTGAGGAGTGTACCTCACTATCCCTTGGATTCGATCGGGGTATAAAAGAGTGTTTCGATAATTGTTTGGAGCGAGAAGCACTCGACTCCTGTTGCCTTGCCGTATAGGCATTCATGGCCTTTCCAACCTCCATGGCAATTAAAGCTTGTAGATCATTTTTTCTTATGACAATATTTGCATTTGCATTATCATAGTTACGCTTGCTGTTGGCTCCAACAAAAGTTACCATCGTAGCTACTTGGTACTAAACACCAATTTGTATTCAATTAGTTGGTTATTCGCATTTGATAACTCATTGTATCTATGCCATGGTATTATCAAACCATTTTGCCTCTAATTTGGTTATATAGATCTCTTGCCTTTTGGATCAGTGTGCTTGAAGTCACAACTGTCAGGCTTTGACATTTTAAATGAATGTCTAATAGATATTTATATATAACCTAGGTCTTAAAGGACCATCACAGATATTTTAAAAGATCGGACATAGTCCGGAAATATCAGTCAGTGGATCATAACGTCACATCTGCCTTTGTCATAGACAATTTAAGTAGCTCGCAAGCTTGTCACATAGGACTTGATATATGGCACGAAGGCCTTTGTCATATAAGACATAAGAAGTATGGCACTAATGGACAAAAGATATGGCACGAATGGCCTTGTCACTAATGGACAAAAGATATGGCACGAATGGCCTTGTCACGAATGGACATATAGATTTGGCACAAAAGACCTGGTCACAAGAACATCAAAATACGGCACTAGGCCTTGTCACAAGGATATTTTTAATAATATATAAGTCGCGATCATATTGATCAATTGGGCTTTTAAGGTTTGAACATAGTTCATCACCTTTGGACAGGGAGTTGTAGACCACAACTATCGTTGTCATAACTGACAATATTATATGGCCCGTAGGCAAATCAATTGACATCTCACAAGGATGTTAAAATAGTAATCATTTCATTGATGATAGTAGTTACGATCATAATGATCTTTTGATTATGAGGCTTGGGCATAGCCTACCACCTTGGACAGGGAACCATAATGGTCACAACTGTCATTGTCTTTAATTGACAATATAGCCAGTAGGCGAAACACCATTAATGGAAGTTAAATCATGGCTCGTAAGCACTACATCACTAACGGATGTTTATTTATGGCCCGTAGGCACTACATTACTAATGGATGTTTAAATTACGGCTCGTAGGCACTACATCACTAATGGATATTTTGAAAATATTAGCTCGTAAGCTATACATCACTAATGGATGTTTATAATACGATCATCATATTGATGATATAAGCCGGGATCAAACTTGATCACATAGGCTATAAGGTTCGGACATAGTCCTTCACTCAGACGACTAGTGTGGTTCCTCAAGTCACACTGTCAGGAGTAATAACATTACTTGAATGTTAACAAAGAACAGTTGTCTTAAAATGGTTTAATCAATGTAGCCATGATCTATATTGACCATAAAGGCTTGGAGGCTTGAACATAGTTCACCACCTCTGGATAGAAGGGATGATCTTCCTTAACTATCATGGTAGAAGGCTTTACTTCTTAACTACCATTTTATATTCGCCAATTAATGTGAACTTGTCACTTGGCTAGGGTAAACCATCAAGAAGATCTTTTGGAATCATTTAGCGGATCGATAAAGTTCGAATTAAAATCGAGGCGATCACTTGATCAACGATGTAATGAATACATATATCATAATAATAATAATTTCCAAATCTTTTCTTAAATCGTTAGGAATTTACAATAGTGCCTTAAACAGGACTTTTAATACCAACTTGTCCACGCAGGGACTTAAAAGCAACTCAAGTCCACATAGGGACTAAAATGAATATATAAGTCCATATAGGGACTATAAGATATAACATGTCCATAAGGAATTATATTGAAATAATATGTTCACGAAGGAACTATAATGAAATAACATGTCCATGAAGGAACTATTTGAAACCAATGTCCACACAGGAACTTAAGTCGAATGATAGGTCCATATATAAAGGACTATATAAAAAAAAACAAATGTCCACGCAGGGACTAAACAACAGAGACTTGTCCACATAAGGACTCAAAGGAAAATACAATTGAAAGAAAGATTTCCAGAATCTCCTTTAATTCATTCCTTGTTGTTTCTCTTCTTGGCTTGCCACGTATGGCATTGACACAAAAGTTTTAATAGAAAGTGTAATAACTCGGAATACGGATTTGTCGAAGAAGTAGAATCCAAGGGTTCAATGGTTAAATAAAATGGATCATGGTTTGGAGTTTTGATAAACATAATGTTTTGGAATTCCAAGAACACAGATGTATGAAATATGGATCACAAGTATCCACTAGTATAATATTTGAAGTTGGAGACTCAGGGACCTCTGATATGGACTCCACAAATATAGACTTCAAAATTTGAGCCTCAGGGACCTCCGGTAGGGACTCTGAAGTTTAAGGTCTTAATAAGTTTGGGTTCAATAATAAGTTTATATAAAGTCTTTCCTCCAAATCGGTCGCATGGTTAACTTAGCCGCGGTACGAAGCATAGCATTCTGTGGCTTAGGATGAGAAGAATTTTCATCAATGGCTTCTTTGTTTGGCGACTTGTTTCTGAATTACATAAAATCGAAGCAAGATTTATTTAACAGGGATGAGAGCATTCCTATGTCAAGTCTAGACTCGGAAGGTATAAGGAATATGCTACTATGTCATTTGAGATTAAACACAAAAGGCTAGCGTTTAATTCACTCAAACGTTGGCTCCGATACCAACCTGTCACACCCAATTTTCACGTATAACCTGGTGGGCCTGTTGGGGAGTATTGTGACATATGTTAATATCATTATTACCAAACAATACAAGTAATACAGAATAGCACAGCGGAAGTCTTGGATTAAAATTATTATTACAAACCGAAATGATCAAAGTTCAAATACAATGGCTTGTAATAAGGATCCACAGGCGGATCATTTAAATATATAAAATGACGTTCAACAGACTTGAGCACAACTAAGGACTTGCAAGATCCTCTTATGTCACTACCGAGCAGCTTCCAACCTATTTACGTTTTTGTACCTTTGACTTAATTATTTTGAAAATACGTCAGTTTACACCGGTAAATACACTCAACCGACACATTTTGAAAATCTTTTCAAAATTTGATTTAGTTACACAATGGCATGAAAATCTTTTTATACTTGGGATAAACTATATCTCATGTTATCAGTTTTACATAACTCAACAATACATACGGGGACCGAAAACTATGCCGGTTCATGATTAACCGACACACCACTTATTCCCTCATTAGGAAACCCATATTGGGTATAAATTTATTTAATAAACCGTTTCGCATCTGTCAAGTGTATGCCTACACCCCGTGCTTAGGTCGTGGCCATTTGCAATTAATGAGTCAAGGATATCCAGGACACGGTCAGATTAACCCCCAATGTTTAATATCAAGCAATACGAATTAAAATGATTATTGAATTCCCGATACATTGGTCTTTGATCCCATATCCAACCATGCGGTAATATTATACCGTATCCCAAGCCCTTATAGGGAAAATAGGTTAAGAGTATTTACCTGAGCTTAGAAAATGTAAGATTTATAACAACTCAGCCGTATTCAATTTAAATAAGCGTAGGTACAATTTATCGGAAGGCACTAGTCTGGAATGATCGCATAAATAACCAATTAGAAATGCTAACGGATCTTATTTAAGTCATAGACTTAGATCGGCTAGCTTAAAGTATTAATGACGGTGCGATATGCTTGATTAAGCGATGACCGGAAAGAATGTAGTTTAAACCCGACAAGTACAATGACTTGTATAATATGGGTAAACATGTAACATTATGGATTTTGAAATAAAAATGACAAGGTTAAACCTGTTTCGGTTAAATTACGTAAATTAGCCTCGTAGGCTTAACCGTACGCATATATGCGATACCGGGTAACCGGATGAGTCATGAACGAGTTTCATATGCCAATATAGTTTAAACAAGTTATAATATCAGTAGGATATCAACTTTATGCCTGTTATGGTTTTAAAATCAAATTATGCCTCATAAGGGCGGTTTGGTCATTTAGCGACGTATAAAAGGAAGTTGCATATAATCTGATGCTACGACCATAAATATTTTGTGAAAATCCTTTATTTATGATAAATATCAGTAGGATATCAAATTTATGTGTGCCTTATAGTTTAAGACCAAACTATGCTCCCGAGGGGCATTTTGGTAATTTCACACATAGCTTCGAATGCTTATTTGGGATTCTGAATTTATAACATGTACCCACTGTAAAAATATTTTAAATGAGTTATAATATCATTGGGTAACAAGTCTTGGTTGGTAAATATAGTTTAAAACCATATTACGCGCGAAAAAGGCGTTAAAGTCGTTAAATGACGATATTTGCGATATTTTATGAAAACTGATGTTTTGAACAGATTTAAATAGCTAAAATATGTTATTTAATATAAAACATCAGTATGTAAAAGGTTTTGTATGAAAATCATGATTAAAACCATTTTAGGTGCCGTAAGGGCGTTATCGTCATTTAAGAGCGTAATACAAGATCTTGTGATAAACTCAGTTTATAAACTGAAATGATATCCCAAAATATCCTAATTATGATATCATACCAGTATGTAATGAGTTTAGTATGATATTTACGTTTAAAGTTGTTCTATGCGCCGAAAGGGCCTTTCGATCGCTTTAAAGCATATTTTATGACATTATACGAAAACTCAGTTTATGGTCAGATTTGTAACACCAAAATATGTTAAACATGTTATCATATCAGTATCTAAATCATTTGCAAGTTCATTGGTGTTTAAAACCTCATTTTTAAATAAAATGGCAATATAGTCAAAGTATGACATATTTGCGGAAACTCGCATAAAACTCGGATTACTATTAGTATCATGTAATTAACCTCAGAGGTTATGCTACATCATAATATGATCATAATGGGACCTTAAATCATTAGCATACTAATCTAATTCGGTTCATAGCCGAAAGTCAACGCAGAAGTCAAACTTCGCGACTTTCAGTTGCGAACCGACCCTAAAACTAAAATTGACGAGCCAAACATGTTTACACATGTTTTAATAATTATTACCAAGTTGTTTAAGTGTTAAAACATATTTTAGAATATGTAAAAACTCAGATTATGAATATTTCAAAATCTGGCCCGCTGGCTTTTAAAACATTAATATGTTGACCCGTCAATTGACTAAGCAAACGTGGTAATCAGGAGGTACTCTCTTGAGGGACTAACACCTACCTAATTACGATCACATAGCCATGCTCGGACCGAGCATTGGCTTGGCCGTAATGGTCTAAACCGAAAGTCAAAGCGTTTATCGAAAAAACTTGACTTTTGGCTTTAAAAGCCTAAATAAAAGAACAAGACTGAGATGGAAGTGGTCCAAGGAGTAGTATTAAACTCAAGGAAGTCCCCAAAATAATCAGGAACCTCCAGGAAGAAGATAGGAGATAAGATTGAAGGAAATGAGCAAAGAACAAGGCTTGAATTCATGGGCTATTTATAGTTGTAGATGGATCATAAGATCATTACAAGTGTCCAGGAGGTTTATAGGATGATTACAAGCGTTTGGGAGGCGTCAAGACCAGGTTGAGAGTGGCTAAAACGAGCTAGGTGGCGAGATATGGAGCAATGCTTGCTGAACAAGCATATGAATAATCTGACGACACCTTATGGACCATATGGGGTGCTCCATTACGGTCCGTAAGGCATGGGGCATGGGCAGAAAGTTTCAAAGTTTGGCAATTTTGGCCCCTGGACTTGTTTCGTCGCGTTTTGTCACCCACGACTAGGGGTGTTCAAAAAACTTGCATATTTAGCCACTTGGTTAAATTAAATTGCAATTTTGGCCTTAGTCTATGAAGAGTTTTATTTTTAGAGCATTTTAATTAGTAAATTTGCGGTTTTTTGTTGGTTCGAGCTAGATCGAGCCGAGCTGAGCTAGCTTGAATTTTAATCGAGTCGAGCTCGAGCCTCAAATCTTGGCTCGATTTAAAATTCGAGCCAGCTCGAATTGAGTTCCAGCCGAGCTAGAGCTGGGTCTGGCTCGGCTCGACTCGGCTCGTTTACATCCCTACCCACAACCCCTTTTAACCTGATTTCTAAGCTATATAAGGGTGTTAAGGTATATGTGATTTGGATTATGTCCGAAAATATCCCGGTCGGTTCGTTCGGTTATACGGTTGCGCGTTTTGCTAAAATGCGTAAAACGCTTAAATGGACACAAAACTATCGAAATTTCGCAACGATGGATATCCTTGCATCCTTATCAATAAATAATAAGAATTTATTGTATGCAATATATTTTGATCCATATATCGGGTCTGTATATCAAAATACGATAACCGAAAAGTTTCCGCAGTTTATCAGGAATAGCCCCTGGATGTCCAAACTTGCGTGAAACGTTACAGTTAGTGCATAAAGCTATCTTAGGCTCATATTAGGCACACACAAGAGTATGACTAACATCATAAGACTCGGTTCATTATAAAGTCGCTCAGAGGCTTAGTTTCAGCATGTTGACACTTTTAGTCCCTCAACTATTAAATTGTCGTTCAGAGGTTATAAATACTTCAGACGCTTCATTACCAAATCCAATTGACTCGTTATGTCATCAGCTATACACAGCTACTAACGTTCTTCTTGGATTTTCTGTTCAACACTTAACATAAAGTGGACTAACACGTTTCGATGTAAACTCTTTTTTTTAAACAAGCCAGGTTAAATATAATACATTTGTGTGCTTATTTTATGTATGTTTCCAGTTGGTCTACATTTTGACATAAATTTTGCTCCAAATCGACGGTATAAATTAAAGTTACTATACGTTTCGACCCTACCGCAACGGGTGATGGTAAAATTAATAGGGTAAATTACATTTTTCATCCTTTATGTTTGTATCAAATGCAATGGATAGCCTTTAACTTCGATAATTACAGTCACGGTCCTTTCTTTAGAAAAAACCATTACACTATACGTCATTTAACCCTAACTTGATTAAAATTTGCAGTTAGGTTTTTTCATACAAGGGCAGTTTAGTCTTTTTCACTTAATTATTTGTATTTAATAATTTATAAATATAAATACTTCTTCCTTTGTTTTTCTCTCTGCACTCAAAGGTTTCTCTCTCTCTCTCTCTTTCTTCAACCTCTCGAAAACACTGACCACACCAAGAAATCTGCATAAATTATGTATATTTACGTTTTTAAAAATACAATCAAACTCACACGGCAAATACAAACCATAAAAAATCCAAAACAACATACTTATCAGCAGAACTAATCCTTCTCGATTTTTCCTCTGAGTCCAGATGCGAGATTAAAGGCTATGTTTGGTGAGTCGTAACTCGTTCAACAAAATCAACAATGCCTGAGAGACTCGAGTGGAAAGTAGATGATGAAATCGAAGACTATCGCATCCGTCAAAGAAACCAAGTCACCGCCACTCTCTCATGTCTCTCCTATAAGGGAATAGAATATTCCATCCCAATTACATGCCTCAAATCTCTCCTATGTCAAAGCTCAATCACCCTAATTATAATTTAAATCTCAATCAATCAATTCTCTTGTATATAGGCTTAATTACCTCCTGTACGTTTATCTCCTTTCATATGTAATGGCCTAAATAAAGGCATATGTTGTAATAGTAGGATATACAAAAACATAATAAACATTCTCCATTTATATGGTAATCAGAGCCAATCCTCTCCTCTGAGATTTTTTTTTCCGATCCTATTCTCTCTTTCGCACAGTGCACTTCAAACCTGCAACAATGTCGACCTCCAAAACCAACATCATCGAACTCTCCACGCACACCCACTTCCCAATCAAACTAACCACAAACAACTTCCCCTCATGGCGAAAACAGGTCCTATCCACTCTACGAGGACTCGCACTTGAACAATTCGTTGATGGTTTATCCGACCCACCACCGAAAGTTCTTGATGGAAAACCAAATGCTGAATATCATGACTGGTATCGCCAAGACCAGATTTTACTCGGAGCGCTGCTCGGAAGCTGCTCCGATACTATTCAGCCACTCGTCTCCTCAGCCGATACCGCACGACAACTCTTCCAGCGCCTCTCCGAGAGCTATGCTAGCGTCTCGCGTTCTCGCATCATCTCGCTCCGCACCAAACTATCCACCACCAACAAAGGCTCCCGACCCGTAGCTGAATATCTCAATGAGATGAAATCCATTGCGGATGAACTGGCACTGGCTCAAAAACCTGTTGACGATGATGATCTCACAGCCCACATTCTTGCACACCTTGGTGAAGACTATAAAGAAATCACTGCAGCACTCAAGACAATACAAACTTCTATTACTTTTTCAGATCTCTATGAAAAACTCATTGACCATGAGCGATCTCTCTTGGAGTCCAAACCTGCCCCAATTCTTACTACTGTTAACACAGCCCAAAGACAAGGCCCGCGCAACCAATACCGACCTGCTGCCCGGTTTTCCAATCGGCCAACTGCCTCTGGGAAGCGACAACTCACAACAGCCAATCACAATGGCTCGACCAATAATTATCACATAAACCGTAACAACTCATTTTGTCAGTTTTGCAGCATTCCAGGACATGATACCAAGGACTGTCGCAAGTTTGCAAGGTTTCTCCAAAAAAATAACCTTGCATTGGCTACTTCAACAACGAACTCCACAGTCAACTCTACCATGGCGTCCTCGTCCTCTTCTCTAATGTTTGACAGTGGTGCATCCGACCACGCACACCCCGACCAGGCCTTTGTGCACCATCTCTCCGAATATGGCGGGCCTGATGAGATCATTCTAGGAAATGGTAATACTCTCCCTATCACTCATACCGGTCCCGGTTCTATTCCAACTTCCACTCGTTCACTTAAATTAACTAATATTCTCCTTGTTCCCAGGTTACGTAATCATCTTATTTCCGTAGCAAAACTTTGCAAGACTAATCACGTTTCTGTTGAATTTTTTCCGTTTCATTTCTTTGTAAAGGACCTTCGCACGGGGCGCGACTCATGCGGGGAGTCAACATTAACGATGTCTACTATGCGACACCAGACTCTTGCCATCCGATGCAAGTCAATTCAGCAACCAAGTCTTCGAGTTCTCTCCTTTCATGGCATCACAAGCTTGGACATCCATCCATCAAAGCTCTAAAAAAATTACTAAATAAGTTAGGCTTTGAATACAATAACTTGTCCAACGACCTATTTCATTGTGATGCTTGCAAAATTAATAAAAGCCATAAACAACCTTTTGGTGAAAATTCATTTCGGGCAACTAAACCTCTTGAATTGGTCTATTCGGATGTTTGGGGTCCCGTACAACTCTCAAATGACGGTTTCAAATACTATGTTATTTTTGTTGATTTCTACACAAAATATACGTGGTTATACCCTATCAAAAGAAAATCGGACGTCTCAATCTTATTTCCACAATTTAAAGCTCTTGTTGAAATTTTTTTTCATACTCCTTTAGTGTCTCTTTTCTCGGACAATGGGGGCGAATACATTGGTCTCCTTCCCTTCCTTCAAAAGCATGGAATTTCTCATTTTACAACTCCGCCACATACTCCGGAACAAAATGGAGTGGCCGAACGACGCCATCGACACATAGTCGAAAACCGGGTTATCTCTTTTGCACCATGCGAATCTTCCCCTACCCTTTTGGTCTCACGCATTTCAAATTGCCGTCCATCTAATTAATCGCCTTCCAACACCAATTCTTGACTACCTGTCACCATTTGAAAAGTTGTATAAAACACCTCCCGCTTACAATAAACTTAAGCCGTTTGGTTGCTTGTGTTTCCCATGGCTTCGTCCATATGCCAACTCCAAACTACATCCTCGGTCCGCCAAGTGCATTTTCCTTGGGTACTCGTCTTCTAAATCCGCCTATAAATGCTATGATCCTACCACTCATCGCCTCTATCACTCTCGTCACGTAGGGTTCATTGATCACATATTCCCATTCACAACAAATGGACCAAACCCAATTCCCTTACCCACTGTTGATTCCTTCATGCCTCCACCTCCAACTCATAAACCTTGCACCTTATCTCCCTTAACTCATCCTAAGCATTCTACACATTTGCCTCACCCTACACTCATTTCCACCTCCCCTGATCGGTTATCACCTGATCAACCTTCTCCCCCTCAAGTACCAACACCACAAAATCACTCCACTTCAGCTCCCACCGCACCCAACCCACCCACTGAACTCACGCCTAGCCCTACACCTACAACCGAATCCACCCAACCCACTACATCACCATCTCATCCTTCACCTTCATCATCCTACCAACCTGACCCATCTCCAACTCCCACCACTCCTAATGAACATCACTCTACACCTTCTCACCATGAAACAGATACAACTTCCTCTACCCACACTTCAACCGCACCCACCTCCACTCCGGCTCCTGAACAAGCTCGTCCATCCCGAACCCGAAAACCAAATCCCAAATACTACAATCCCAACCTTCTAAACCACACCACCCTACATCCTTTACCGCCCACCATTGAACCCACTACTTATACGCAAGCATCTAAGGATCCACAATGGAGACGTGCTATGGACTCTGAGTTTAACGCTCTCCTACACAATCAAACGTGGGAACTAGTTCCACCTACTTCCCACGAACCAATTGGTTGCAAATGGATCTTTAGAATCAAACGCAATCCTGATGGCTCCATTGCCAAACACAAAGCCCGTCTAGTGGCTAAGGGTTTTCTTCAACAACACGGGAAGGACTACTTTGACACCTTCAGTCCGGTTACAAAACCAATCACTATTCGAACAATCCTTACCATAGCCCTCTCTAAAAATTGGCCTTTGCGTCAACTCGATGTTAATAACGCCTTCCTTCATGGCACACTACATGAAGACGTATTTATGACTCAACCACCAGGCTACGAGGATCCTCGTTACCCACAACACATATGCAAACTTAAAAAATCTCTATACGGGCTAAAACAAGCTCCCCGTGCCTGGTACAATGAGCTCACTCAATTTCTCACTCGCTTTGGATTTCGGATATCCCAAGCCGATGCATCACTTTTCATCTACCAACATCAAAATATCACGTGTTATTTTATGGTCTATGTTGACGATATTGTTCTCACGGGAAATGACACCAATTTTCTTAATCACTTAATTCAAGCCTTAGGTACCAAGTTCTCCATCAAGGACCTTGGCATGCTACATCACTTCCTCGGTGTAGAAGTTATTCCGACACCAACCGGACTATTCTTGTCTCAACACCGTTACATCCAAGACCTTTTGGAACAATTTCACATGGACGGTGCAAAAGATGTCACTACTCCCCTAAGTGCTACCGAACCATTAACCGTTTCTGATCCTTCTCCTTCGGTGGATGCCACACCGTACAGGAAACTCGTGGGAACCTTACAATATCTATCTTTCACCCGCCCAGATATCTCCTTTGCGATCAACAAATTATCTCAATTCATGCACAACCCACGCCAAACACATTGGCAGTCTCTCAAACGTGTCCTTCGTTACCTTAAAGGAACCATTCATCATGGACTCTTTCTAAATCGCACCTCCTCTCTTAATCTCTCGGCCTTCTCTGATTCGGATTGGGGTGGTGTACATGATTCTGGTCGGTCTACTACAGCCTATATTCTCTACTTAGGGACAAATATTATATCGTGGAAATCCACTCGCCAAAAGTCGGTCTCTCGGTCATCCACTGAAGCAGAATATAAGGCCTTAGCAAATGCATCTGCCGAACTCACATGGACTAAACACTTATTACAAGATCTTGGAATCTCATCAATAGTTACACCAACTCTATATTGTGACAATACAGGCGCTACATACCTATGTGCAAATCCGGTCTACCATTCTCGCATGAAGCATGTGGCACTTGACTACCACTTTGTACGAGAACAAGTCTCAGCTGGAAAACTACGTGTCCTTCACATCAACTCACAGGATCAACTAGCAGATATGCTTACTAAACCTTTGACGAGAGCCCCATTTTTACGTAATCGGTCCAAGATTGGTGTATCCGACGGATCCTCCATCTTGCGGGGGCGTATAAGGGAATAGAATATTCCATCCCAATTACATGCCTCAAATCTCTCCTATGTCAAAGCTCAATCACCCTAATTATAATTTAAATCTCAATCAATCAATTCTCTTGTATATAGGCTTAATTACCTCCTGTACGTTTATCTCCTTTCATATGTAATGGCCTATATAAAGGCATATGTTGTAATAGTAGGATATACAAAAACATAATAAACATTCTCCATTTATATCTCCCTTTTCACTTTCTCTCTTTTCGGAATTTTGGAGATAGTGAACATGGTGGCGATGTGATGGTGGTGACCCTCCGGTCACCGTCCCCTCTCTCTTCCCGATCACCGCCCCTCTCTCATTTTCTCTTTTTCACTCTCCCTCTCTTGTCTGAAAGGTGGATATGTGCGGCCATTGGAAGGTAATCATCATGGGGTCGGGTTTGGTGGTGGCTGTAACAGTGCTAGTGGGATTTGGTGGTGGTTGTGACGGATTTAGTGGTGGCAGTCACATTGGTGGTGGAGGTGGGTGTTGGTTGGAGAGAGAACTGAGATATAAGAGGGAGGTGGAGATTTGTTTAAATATATACTTAATAAAATTACTAACCTACCCTCATGTGCTTTGCACATGCTATATTTAATTGAAATTTTTAATTATGTTAGAGCTAAAGAACGTAGGATGTAATGTTTTGTCTAAAGAAAGGACTGTGACTGTAATTATCGAAGTTAAAGGCTATCCATCACAATTTGATACAAACATAAAGAACGAAAAGCGTAATTTACCCAAATTAATATGATATTATATATCACACCTCTTGTCTTTGATCCAATCACTTTGCAAAACACTCATGTTTATCCAATATGTTTTCGTTTTTCATTTTGTGTTTCTTTTTCTTTTTTTATATCTCTAATTAATCTCTTTTGATTACACATGTCAGTTTTTCCTTTATACACGTTTTAGGTTTTTATGTGCGTTGTCTATGTATGAGTCAGGTCACTTATAGTATGTTATGATTGTACGGTATAAATTCGATTTACTTTACATTTTGATTCAACCCCAATGCATATATAAGTTACATTAAATAAATTGAAACCTATACTTTTAATATCAATGATGTATCAACGACATATGGGTTATTGGTCCACATGTAAAATATTAGGCAGAATATCGGTAACAATATTATCGGTGATATTGACTGATGTTTGACGGCTATATCACCGATTTTCACGATATCAGTTTGTTTCTTCTTAGTTCTACCATTCTCCTTCTTCCTATTGATACTATTAGTGTTTTAAGTCTTAATTATTAATTGTTAGTGTTTTAAGTTTTAATCAGTTTCTACTTACTACAATTATTTGTATTTTCTAAGTTGCGAAATGTTAATTTGTTAATGGTAGGAGAGTATACCAATTGTTAGTGTTAAATTTCTATACGCTAATTTCTTCATGATATTAAAATTACGATATCCCATCGAAATCCCTCTCCTACCCCCACGATAACCGACATTTTTTTTCCGCATTAACTACATAGGTTGAAACATGTGTTTTCATATGGTTAATGTATCACAAAATGCTTGGACTAATCCATTCGATGCTTGTAACGGGCTCGCAACGCATCACCAATGGGTTATATTACTAGTTATGACCATAAAGTATATCATAAACTAATAAAACAAAATATCAATAAACAAAAGAAAATAATGATATCATAATTAATTATAAAAAATCCAAACAACAAAAGAAACTTAAAAGAGATATCTTCACAAATGAAACAAAGACGAGTAGTTTGTGATTGTTGATATATCTTAAAGAAAAAGAACGATCAAATCATAAGTAAACTTAATGACGAAGGATAATAGTTGGCACTCAAATCTGGTTTGCAATGGTTGCAAGGACTAGCGACACATATATTACTTGCTATATTAAAAGCCTAAGAGCATTTACATTTCTCATTTAAATTAAATGAGAAGGGTTTTTATTTTATAAAAAATGGTAGGTGGTTGTAAGTAGTGAAGATGGGAAATATTATTTTCATCTGTATTTTGATAGGCGTTGTTTACCTTTTATAATTTTTTAATATATTTGAAAATGATTGGATTGAAAAAGAGAGAAAATATAATAATAAAGGTATTAAAAATATATTATTTAATTGAAAGAAAAAAAGAAAAAATAGGAAATTTTAGGGTAATAAAACTAGGGGGTATGGGGTAGGGGTTGTGGCGTGGGTTTCAGTGTGGCCTGTTGGGCGGGGGATTCAGCCCGGGCGTTGGGGGGGCTACCCACATGACATGGCGGAACCTCATTGGCCAAGAGCACTAGCTGTTTAGGCTAGCCGTTGGGGCATTAATTTAAAAAAAAAACTTTTTTCCTATAAATACCCTAACATATTTAACATTTTTCTCACACAATATCAAACACATAAAACACATGAGTTCTTCAAGTTCAAGTGAATCGTCATCATCATCTGACGATGGTGCGGAAATATTTCTACAAACGATTGCGACGGTGGTGAAAGCTATCGTGGAAGAAGATGAGGAAGAGACTTCGCAACATAAACGGAGGAGGTATATCAGTCGTGAACGGCACACCGCTAACGATTTGTTGGTAAGAGATTATTTCTCAGCCGAACCTAAGTATGATGAAAAAATGTTTAGGCGTCGTTTTCGTATGAGTAGAAACTTATTTTTAAGGATATCTAAGGATCTTGAAAAGAAGTATGATTTTTTCCAACAAAAACCGGATATAACCGGCCAATTAGGATTTAGTACGTGGCAAAAGGTCATGGCCGCACTTAGACAATTAGCGTACGACAATAGTTCGGACATTATGGACGACTATTTAAAAATGTCGGCACGTGTAGCTAGAGAAAGTCTTCACAACTTTTGCTCGTGTATTTTAGGAGTTTATAAGAAAAGATATTTGAGAAAGCCGTCGTCCAGTGATATGCAACAAATATTGGAACATCACGCCGATTATCATGGGCTACCCGGGATGCTAGGTAGTTTAGATTGTATGAAATGGCCTTGAGAACTTTGTCCAACCGCATGGAAGGCGCTCACACAAGTGGCTATCACGGAATGCCAGCCATCATGCTTGAAGCAGTTGCGTCCCAAGATCTTTGGATATGGCATGCGTTCTTCAGTATGCCAGGTTCACATAACGATATTACCATCATAAACCACTCGCCCTTTTTGAATGATCGGGTAAATGGTATAGGACCCAAATGAAGTTTCTTTGTAAATGGGGTTGAGTACGTGTATGGGTACTACCTAGTTGATGGGATTTACCTGGAGTGGGGGGTTTTGGTAAAATCGTTCACAAAACACGTTACCCTAGATCCAAAGAGATTAAAGTTTAACAGGGTCCAAATGGCTACACGTAAAGACATCGAGCGAGCGTTCGGTGTTTTGAAGAAGAAGTGGCGAATTTTGGCAATGCCTTGTCGACTATGGGACAAGGATCAGATTGGAAACGTGATGTACGCATGCATCATTCTTCACAACATGATTTTTGAGGATGAAGGTAGTGCGATCGTTACCTACTATGATGACGATGACCCCCAACTAGATAACGTAGCCGTTACAGACGAAGATAAATCAATAAACAAACTTATGATCAAGTCAAGGGATTACATCACAACCTCGATCTGATTGGGTGGACCATGTTTCAACGATTCCTGGGTTCAACTCCGACGAAGACGACAATTCAAACGGAGAGTGATTGTTTTTATGTTGATACTATGTTTTTTTGTAATTATTCTTTATCTTTATGTGACCACCTCTTTTTTAAATAGTGTTATGTTTTTATAATGTATATATATATACAGGGTTAGGGTAAAATAAAAACTCCCCCCGAGTTGTAAGAACTTAGAGAACTCGGCCTTACGAAAGGTTTTTTCAATTTTTTTTTACCAAAAATCTTTAAAAAAATCAACCCCCCCCCCCAAAAAAAACCAAAACTTGTTTTTTTTTCATTTACACAGCCGTAAATGGTTAAAAGGTGATGTCATACTTATGTCATCACCTTTTTACAGCCACCGTAAGGGGGCGAAAAACACCACTTGGAATTTTTTACGGAAATTTTTTGTAACATTTTGATCTAGAGGTGTGAAAAAAATGGGGTCGAAAATCGCACGGGAAGGCCGAGTTCTATAAGTTCTCACAACTCGGGGGAGTTTTCTGTCTAATATAATATTAATCATAATAATAATATATATATATATAGGGTAGGGTTCATGCGAGAACCACCTTTATTGCGAGAACCACGAGACCCAATGTGAACAAGGGGCATTAATGTAAATACATAATAAAATTTAAATCAGCTGCCACTCCTCCTCTTTCTGGACTTCAAACAACAATTAAATCCTATTTTTTATTCAGTTCACGTCCGGATCCATCAGTTTCTACGCAATTCATCATCTTCTACACAATTCATCATCTGAGTTCACGTCACACTCCAAATCCCCCAAAATTCTGTAACGCCCCAAAACTTGAATTTTTAAATTCACTAGTATATCCCTTGTGTTATAACATGAAAAAAAATATAAGTAATCTATTTGACCAAGTTAAATAGTTAGCCAAATAAGCAAGAAATGAAACTTGGGGACAATTAGAACTAATAAACAAACAAGAAGGGTTGAAAGTGGAGGTTTGGGTGGAAGTTTCCACTAAATACTAATGTGCAGGATGTGTGTGTGTGTTGGGGAGTGTGTGCCGACACACATAGAACAAGAGAAGGAGGGCTTCTCTCAAACACCCAAACAATTCAGAAATTGAAGATGAAATTTAGCTCAATCCTTTGCATGGAGTTGAATTTCTTATCATCTAACCCTAACAATCAAGTGGTAAGTTATAGAATTTGATTTAATGGTTTTGATTGAAAAGGGTGTGTGATCAATCTTTGATCTTGTATGATAATTTAGCATGAAGGTGTGTTATTTAATCACCAAATAGAACTTGGGTTATGAACGATTTTAAGTAATTTCATGTTTGGAGATGAAACCCACTTCTAGTGGTCAAGATGATGATAGGTGAATCACCCATGTCTAATACTTGTGCAATTTTAATATAGTATGTTATTTATGATGAGTTCTTGTTAGATATGTTGAGAATGATATGAATTCATTTGATTATTAGTTTGTGTTGATGAATGAAAGCAAGGAGTAGATTATAAAGCATGAGATAGTATGCACACCAAGTGTTTGATGAAATGCCTAATATAGGTTAGTATGTAAAATTATATGCTAAACAATGGATGAACATGTGTAGAATCTATAATTAAACATGAGGAACGTATTGTAGAATAATTCCATGAGAAGGTATAGTGATGGTATGATTTGGGAGAAATATGCATCAGGAACTTGTACTATGTGCTTGAAGGCATGATACACCCTATGTGTTTAGTTGAGATCAAGAGGTGAAATTGTTATCATTGTATGACATGTGGATTTACTAGTAAGGATAAGGTTATGCATGTTAAATTAGCCATCTTGGATCATGTTGTCAATCGTAGATCATGAAAATACTAGTATGTGTGGAATTGCATATAAATGATTATGTGTGTAACTAGTTGATCACGTGGTTGTATGATTCATACAACATGAGTATGAAGTATGTATGGTATGGTGGTTATGCGCTAACATGTCAAGATGAATGTATGTGTCTAGATAGGAAGATAGCATGCTTGATAGTTGACTTCTGAAAAGTCAACAAGGTATGAATAACATGGTTCGACTTCCTAACACGATTGTGACATTAAAGAGATCATGTGAGTACTTGTTAGATTTTTTATGCGACACACAAGGTGGTAAGTCGAATTGATTATGTTATGGATAATGTGGTGGCGAATCTATGTCTTATACATGTTAGTGAAAGATGGACTAATGATGTCAATGTAACTAGGAGTTGGAATGAATGTTAACATGGATGAATGTGCATACTAACAATGTTATGGGCATGATGGCATGAATGGTTAGGAATCACATTAGCTTGGACCTGAGCATGGAGGGCTAACGGGTCAAGAGGAGGAAAGGAAGCGATTATGAATACGGACGCTTAAGTTAAGTGATTCCCGAACTTAATTCTTGTTGTGTAATGTTGTTTCAATTATGGGGAGGTTGGGAATCATGAAAGGATGACAAGGATGGAAGGACTAAGGTGAGCAAGGTCGCTTTAGACCATAGGTAGTTTAGTCGTAGTTGAAAGTGTTTGATAAAAACCAAACGGGTCAAAAGATAGAAAGTAATATGTCAAGGTGTCGAGATTGGATGTTGGGGAAAGGGTGTTAGTGTTAGTGTTAGAATGATTTGAGGGCTTGGAAAAATGTTATTTTACGTTTTGGGACGTTCGGGGTGTACGAACGAGGGTCGAAACGGTGAAAATAAGCAAAAAAGGAAGCAAGTCTGCAGAGCGGCGTCGCCGACACTGCTACCAGCGTACGCCGATGCCGCTACCAGCATCGCCGACGCTGGTGGGTTTTGGCCGACGCCTTATGTTGCTGTCTACGCCCCCGTCGACACAGTTAAGCCCGTTTCTTTGTTTCCTTCGATTCCTAGGCCCCGTAAACCCATTCCTAAGCCCCGTTAGACCCCGACATGTACCCTAACCTTGCCAAATAGTTACGTGAGGTATGGGTGAGTATGGAACCGTTATTAGACTTCCGAATACAACCTAAACTTAACAAAGAGTTTCAATGAAGTATGGGTAAGCAGGTAATTTGCTTGTGGGTATGCATAAGGATGAAATAAGTAGTTATACATGTACATATGGATTTGATTGTATGTAAGTAATTGGAACTCGTGGTGAGTATGACTATGAATGCGTAAGTATGGAAATTATGTGTATGTGATTTACATGTATAGACGTGTGTGTTTAGGACTTGCATGTAATATTGCGTAAGACGTAAATTGTAAGTATGTGTACGAATAGAAAGGTATGTATGCATGAATTAGAATTCAATTATATGCACGAAAGGGTGAGACTTGTATATGCGTATACATGGAGTTATTCATACAAATGAAATCTAAAGATGCTAACTGTTTTCTATTGAGAATAAAATGGAAGTGTAGGTATATTAATAATGGAAGTAGAAGGTTTGACACTGAAATCCAACGATGGTGTTTGAATGGATAGATAGATGGATTAACATAAGCGAAAGAATGAGATGCTGACGCCTAATTATGCATGTTTAAAAACTTATATGATGTCACCGATTACTAACGATGTGATTGTATGTGGTGTCTGCAGGTTGTACAGAATTATGGATTTTCATCATGGAGTGTAAGCGGTTGAAGATCGAGTCAAGTTACGGATTGTACGAGTGTGTGTGGTCACGTAATTTAATATACGTACGTCAGGATTTATTTAACTTATAGAAAGGATTAATGTAATTAATGTAAAAGAGTTATTTATTGTGTTTCTAAGTATGTTAGAATGATTATAATGAAAGGAACTTTTAAGTTCATATTTCCGCTGCGTCATTTGGTTAAAACGTTTTAGGGCATTACAAATTCGTCATATCGATATTATAATTCACACTCCAAATCCCCCAAAATTCATCATTGTCGATCGTATAATTCATCATGTATCCATCATATATTCAAATTAGGGCTATAAGAAAAGAATCATCCATCATATATCCGAAATTAGGGAAATAATAACAGAATCATTGAAGATTGCGGCACAAATATGGAGAAACTGAAGAACAAACGTCCAATTGATTCATCGTAACATGATGCTACACAGTTCTGTGAATTTGTAAGTTTATACAATTTGTTTTTGCATTTTCATATGTTAACATGATGCTTAATTGTCGATTTAGATCCTTTATATGTTAATATGACGATTAAATCGTAGTTTCATATCTTCATTAGCGAAAATGGTTTGATGTATATGATGTTTGAGGGATTCGGGGTAATTGTTGTGATACACCGACTTGTAATGTGGTAGGTATGTGTTTTTTTGTATGTAGGTTTTGTTACTGAATAATTTTAAATATATTTAGTGGTAATACAGAATTTGATCTGGCAATGGTTAGGTTATTCTATTGAAGCAAACATTACCTGTTGAAATTGTCGGTCATGTTAATGCGCATGTGCGCATAGTTATGCACATGTGCATAGTTAATATATGATGATAAAGTTGATGCATAGATTATTAACAAGGTCGTTTATGTTGATGCACATGTGCATGGTTAATATAGTGATGTGACGCATATGTTGTTAACAAGGTCGTTTATGTTTATGCACATGTGCATAATTTGTCACAATATGTTATTAAGGTCGTTTATGTTGATGCACATGCGCATAATGTATATGGTGATGATAAAGTTAATGTTAACGAACATAGGGGATGGATCATGAGAAAACTAGTTTAATGAGAAAACCAAAAAACTAACTAAAAAGCCAAAAAAACATATCAATTTTTTTTATATTTTATTAAAATTCGCTATTATTTATATAAAAAAAATTTTAAAAAAAAAAAAGCATATAATGCACATGTGCAACATAAACATATAATGACATGTGTAGTACACATATGTGCACGTGTAGTACAAGTTTTTTTTTTTTTGAAAAAAAAAAGTATTTTTTATACATAAAATCCAGCGATTTTTTATAAAAAAATATTAAAAAATTGTATGTTTTTATGCTTTTTTTGGCTTTTTGAGTTAGTTTTCTAGTTTTCTCATTTATATTAGTTTTCTCATGATCCTCTCCCAACGAACATATTAATTGATAATTCATGTTATTGGTCCTAATTTTTTTTTTTTATTTTGTTTATTATTGTAGATCAACAATGGAAGAAAATAGAAGAAAGTAACTTTTTCATTGAAACAAGGGATGAAAGGTCAAATAAATTGCCGGATGGAATGGAATATGATTACGTGACGGTTAAACAAAAAGGTAAAAAATGTGATTAATGTTTGATGATCCAGTTGGGAGTTTATGCACGTGTGCATCCCTTTATTAAATTCATGTTAAATGATATCACTTATGTAAACACATTAAATATATCGCGCAGGTGCGCAATAAGAAATAAACACAAAAAGGCGGGCAAGTAAGCGAACTCGTGATGAAACATAAAAAAAGGAGGTGATTGAGTGCGTGCAGTAAAGAACAAGAAGTTGGCAAGGTCAACGGTAACGGCGACGACGATTGATACTGATGACCATATGGTTGTATTCATATTCAACATAGGGTATCCAATATAGCGTGTCATTAGGTGTAGAATGTAAAATAGTTGTAATTGTTCCTGTAGTGTAGAAAGTACAACACTTGTTATTGTTCATATATACATAAAAAGTAAAACATAAAACATTCTAATTAATAAGGTATGTGGCGTGTGTACGCACTTGTTCAACATTTACTTCATGATGATTACGGGCCGTTGGTAATGTGATGCACATGTGCATAACATTATGTACTGATGGTTAACAGTTTATTTGTGATGATCATGGATTGTTAGTAACATTATGAAAATGTGCATGATTATGTAATATATGAAAATAAAAGTAATGACTGTAAAAAAATAACGGTTATTTGTTTAATGTTTATTAGTGATGAGTATCGGGTGTTAATAATGTGATGCACATGTGCATAATTATGTATTGTTGGCTAACAGTTTATTTTGTGATGATACGATGTTGCACATATGCACATGGCAGATTACGGCAACATAATGCACATGTGCAGGATTACGTGATGTATGAAAATATAAGTAACTTATATAATAAACCAATTGTTTGTTTAATGTTCAATGATAAAAAATAAAATAAAATGGTTAATAATTAAACATGGATTATAGGGTATTGGCAAATAATGCACATGTGCATTATTATGGTATGATTGTAAATAAATGTGATTTTCTTGATAAGATAATAATGAAGCATGTAAGAATAAACTATGAAACACACTCTAAGGGATATAATAACGAATCATGTGAGTGTAAACTACGAAACACATATAAATGTATAATGCCTTTAATCTCAAAACATATAAATTGCAACAGTTGTAAATTTAAATTTGTAGATGTTGCGGTTGAAGTTGAGGTGGTATCACAGGAGATTGAGTGTTCAAAAACGATGGCATTGTCTGTTTATACACAAGGGTCAAAAACTCGAACCAACCATCGATGATTAAGACCACCCACAGGGTGAAAATGACCTACATGTCCACAAGTTATTTTTGCATCTTTCAAGAAGATATTCAATACATTCAGGTGATGAACACTTTAATGAGGTTTCCATTATATATATAGGCACCTCACAAAGCGATGATTCTTAAACTCAAAAAACATGATCTTCCCGGCTGTTGTGAAATTACAAATTAAAGCCTTGACAAGAAACTTGGAAATCTTAGCTGAAAAAAGAAAAAACAGAAAAAAAAAAACGATCGAAAGCAAATTAAAGCAATAGGGGATCATGTATCCATAGATTCATAACATAATTTCTTTCTACCACTCCTCTTCTTTATTCTTCATGCCATTCCCTTTTTGAATTTTACTTCCTGAGTGTTAACCTGCACTTTGATTCTCGACCACAACTAGATCGCCACCGTTTCATTGACATTTTTTCACCTCACTTGTCTATTCAACCTTAGTTGTGCTGCTGCCCTTTGCATACACTACCATATTTCCTTTACTCTTTTTCATGCCTTCGACGCCTGGTGTTTTTTGCTCCGTCTTTGTCGATAACCTGCCTTTTGACACCTTTCCATGCTAACATATTGGCTTTAGGTGTAGCCCAGCCGTTCCAGGTCATTACAAAGCCACTTGACAGGTTCCCGCTTGTGACACACATCCTCTCTAACGGTTTTAACATTAAAAGTCGACTTATTTTCCGAATGCAAACCCCACCCATATTAACCCCTCTTCAGTCTGGTGTCTCTAAGCAGTGCCAAAAGCTGCATAAACTCCACCCATGCCTCCCCGGTTGTCGGCTTGTTATTCCATTGCCAATCCCACACAGTCACCTCCCCTATTTTTTGTAGTTGTCCGCCACCCAATACCCTTTGTTTGCTGCCATTCTGTACATAATTGGATAATTATCCATAAGGCACTTGTTCATAATCCATACATCAACGACATAGTCTAATTTTTAACATAATGCACATGTGCATATAACTTAATACAACATCATTTACAGTAAATATAATGCACCTATGCATATAATTTAATACAATATCATTTACAAAGTATATACATCATTTACAGTCAACATAACACCTGTTAGTCATAAATCGAATGAATTGCAACTCTTGATGTTGTGTATTTTGAATTGCAACTCTTGATGTTGTGTATTTGTAGGTGTATTGTGACTGTCAACTGTATTATCAGCAGATGGACCAACACTGTAACCAACAATGTCCGCATCAGATGTATGAGAAGGACATTAGATGTAAATGGTGATGTAGAGGATGCCGTAAACATCGTTTCCGGCTGCCGTCGCTGTGAAATCAGGTGAGTTACGTGATTGCTGTCGGCCGCTGTCGTAAACACCGTGCCAACTGCAACCACCGTGAAATACGTGAACACCGACTATCTATATGCGGTGAAAACCACCGTACACATCTCTCCGCCACCGTTAAACCGCCGTGAATGCCTCTCAGCCGAGTGTGGAGACCACGAACTGGTGAACTACTGAAACCCTAAAATGGAGACAACAGTAACATAAGGAAGAAAAAGAACGCGTGTTTTTTTGTATAAACATGATATAATTACAAAATGCCATGTGTTCACACTAGTTCTCGCGGTTCTCGCAATAAAGGTGGTTCCTAACGGATCTTTACCCTATATATAATTTATGATGTGGCTTGGCCACGTCACCCCAGCCACGCCTCACCATACCTCTTTGAAATTGGCTTTTGGTCTTGGGTGCCTCATACTCCACGTGTCGCACCATGCCCCCAACCCAAGCCCCCACCATACCCCACAATCTAAACAAAAAAGAAGGTGAATGCTCTAAGTTGAATGTATTATGGACAGTCACATTTTGTACTATGGATGGACAGTCAAGAACCAGTTGACATCAAACTAAATAATGAGATGGCATTATTATTATTTTTTTTCTTATTTTTTGTAACGGCTAGCAGGATTATGATTTACTAGTGGGATTCCTCTAAATACCTTAAAGGGATAAAACAAAAGACTTTATTAACATTTTTTTCTGTTAAGATTCACCATTTTTTAAAATTAAATAACATTTATATTTGTTATTTATAAACTATAAATAAGCAACAATTATATGCATATGGTAGTTGTACTACGGCTTTTGTGAGTTTTAAAAAAAAAACAAAAATGGAATTTATAAACTATAAATAAGCAACAATTTATACGCATATGGTAGCTGTACTAAGGCTTTTGTGAGTTTTTAAAAAAATGGAATTTTCATTTCTAATCCTAAAGTTTCAATTTTTGACAATTTGAGTTTAAACTTCATTCTTTGGCAATTTAAACCCTTTGATTAGTTTGATTTTTCATTTATAATTCAAAAGTTTATGTCTTTTACAATTTAAACTCTTTGTTTTTTTTTTACTTTTAACCCAAAGCTTTTCATCATTTACAATTTAACCTCAACACTTTTTAACTTTCAATCCCTTATACTTTTCATCCTTCACAAGTTTTCCGTTTAACGTTTCGTTCTAAATTTTCAGAGTTAACACGCCGCAACGTGCGTGTGGGTTCAACGTTTTTTCATCTATTTTTTCCCGTTTGACGTGCTTGTCGCAAGCGTCTATTCCCCCCGTTTGATAAGTCTGTCGCAACGCGAGTGTCAGAGATCAACTTAGTTATTATTTTCTATATTATTTGGCTTTCATCTAATATGATATATAACTAACGAATCCCGCCGCATTGCGGCGGGTGGTAATTCTAGTTATTTCGAAAAACAAAATATAGGACATAAAATCAAGAATTTTATTACATTTGATATGAGTATAAGATTGTTTTATTTTTAAAAAGAGTAAATTATCAAAATCGTTCCTGAGGTTTGGACATTTTTGTCATTTTCATCCAAAAACAACTTTTTTTAATATAGTCCTTCACTTTTGGGATTTTTTGTCATTTTCATTCAAACGTCTGACTTTTTTTTGCCAAAAACGTCAATATTTGGGATTTTTTTTGCGAGTTTCATCAAATTTGATAGAAAAAATAAAGCAATTTTTTAATCAGTTTATAGATGAGGCATAATTACTAGAGTACCATATGGGGGTAGGAGGTTTACGTCCCGTTCTGATGATGGAAAAGAATTGAGCAAACTTGATAGGTTCTTGGTCAGCCGGGATTTCATGAACAAGTGGTCGATGACATCGGTGGTGGCACTCTCAAATACCGTTTCTGACCACTGTCCTATTCTCCTGTCAACGGTTCAAATGGACTTTGGTCCTATCCAGTGTAGGATGTTCAATTCATGGATGGAGCTTCCGGGTGCTACCGAATATGTGGAGGAACTGCTATCTATTTTCAGGTTTGATGGTCCATCGGATTTAGCTTTGGCCACTAAACTTAAGTGGGTAAAACAGCGCTTAAAAGATTGGGTATATAGTTACAAGTTGGCCAAAGGGGTTTATATGTTAGTAAAATGGAACGCCTTGGATGTTATTGCCGAATCACGATCTTTGACTAATGAAGAACTCGAAGAAAGGGTGGAATGTAAAAGCTTTATTGTGGAGGCGGATAGGATAAAACTAATGGACCTCAAGCAAAAGTCGAGGGTCCGTTGGGCTAAAGATGGAGACGATAACACGACGTACTTTCATGGCGTGGTCAATGCAAACACTAGAAATAACCGCATCAATGGCATTCATATTGATGGGGTGTGGACCACATTTCCACCGGCTATTAAAGACTTTGTGTTTACGTTCTTTGAAGAAAAATTAAGGAACCAATAGTGTCCAGGCCGGTACTAATTTGCCTAAACTTGGCAACTTTATCGGATGGTGACGCGGGTAACATGGTTTGTCCATTTTCTTTGGAGGAAATTAAACTGGCGGTATGGGAATGTGATGGTGACCGGGCCCCGGGACTGGATGGGGTTAATTTTAATTTTATTAAAAAATGGTGGGAACTCTTGCAATACGACTTCATGAATCTGTTTGCTCATTTTTATGATAATGTCAATTTGAGTAGGGGGTGCGTGTCTTCTTTTTTGGCTCTAATTCCAAAAAAGAATGACCCGGTGGGGCTAAATGATTTTCGGCCAATTAGTTTGGTTGGCTGCATAAATAAAATTATCTCTAAGGTTTTGGTCAATAGGCTAAAACCGGTAATCCAAAGCTTAGTGTCAGAGGAGCAAACGACCTTTCTCTAGGGTCGTAGCATATTAGACGGGGCACTTATTTTGAATGAATTGATTCCTTGGATGAAACGATACAAGAGGCCGGGTATGATTTTTAAGGTTGACATTGAAAAGGCTTACTTCCTAGAATCTATGCCTTTTCAAATGAATTTTCACCAAAAATAGCGAAATTGGGTAATGGCAATTGTGAAGGCGACACGTGCTTCACCGACTCAAGAGTTCTCGTGTTATAGGGGGCTTAGGCAAGGGGACCCAATATCCCCTTTTCTCTTTGTTCTCGCCATGGAAGCTTTGACCGTGGTAATGAAGGAAGCATGCGCTATTGGTTTGTTCAAGGGCGTCTCCATTTCTCAACAAGGGCCTTCCGTGTCTCACTTTTTGTATGCCGATGATGTTGTTTTTGTGGGTGAAGGGTCGTTGCAAAATGTCCTTAATCTTAAGAGATTACTTAGGTGTTTTTACCTCACTTCGGGTCTACGAGTTAATCTCTCAAAAAGTAATTTGTACGGGGTTTGTGTGGACGGGCCAAGTGCAAGCCTTGGCTGAAGTGTTGGGGTGTAATAAAGGTTCCCTTCCCTTGGCTTGCAAGTGGGGGCCAATATGAACCTTAAAAAAATTGGGATCCGGTTATTAATTCTTTCAAGAATAGGCTTACGGTGTGGAAGGCGAACACGCTTTCTTTCGGCGGTCGGGTCACTTTTGTTAGGTCCGTGCTTAATGCCCTTCCAACCTATTATTTTTCTCTTTTTAAAGCTCCCTTGGGTGTCATAGCCCAATTGGAAAAATTAAGAAGAGACTTTCTTTGGCGTGTAACCCGGGTAATGGGAAAGTAAAGTGGGTTGCGTGGAAGAACGCCATCACTCCTAAAGACTGTGGGGGTATGGGTTTCGGTTCCTTAAAAGAGCTTAAGGAACCGGATACAGCGAGCCTCTTTTTCAGATTTGGGTCTTCGGTTCGAATGGAACAATTGTAGTCCGATAAAGGTCAACTTCTTCCTATGGAGACTAATACAAGACAGGATCCCTACTGCAGTTGCGCTTCAGAGACGGAATATTTTTATTCTTTCTGTTCAATGCAAGCTTTGCAATGCGGCTGAAAAAACGGCACTTCACTTATTTGGGGCGTGTAGTGTTGCCATCCAGATCTGGAAATTCATTGCCATATGGTGCAAGTTAAACACGATTTTCATTTTAGAGTTAAAAGATCTCGCCAGCATTCATTACCTGAATCGTGGCTCAAAAGTATGGAAGAAGGCGGTGCATTTTATAGTTCAAACGTCCATATGGTCCTTGTGGAGGCATCGCAATGGTGTTGTCTTTAACAGTAAGCATGTCTCGGCGAAGAATCCATTCGAGGAGATCAAAATTATTGGTTATCTTTGGATGCGGAGTAGGACAAAAGTGTTAGAAAGGAAGGTCTAACCTTGAAGGAAGCGGCAGCTAATCAACAGCCACATATCCAGCAGATCTCCAGCAGATCAACAGCAATCAATCTCCAGCAGATCAACAGCAATCAATCTCCAGCAGATCAACAGCAATCGACAGCAACAATAAAGACAGCTAGCAATCAGCTGCTGTCTTCCATATTTAGATTACGTTTCTTTGTGTATAAATAGAATACCCTTCTTTGTAATGAAACATACGAATAAAAACACATCAATTCAGTGTTTATGAATCAACCTTTTAACATGGTATCAGAGCAGTGTCGTTCTTGACCTGTTCATCATTTACCTTGCTCACCCAAAACCAAATCATCCTCTCAACCAAGCTGCCATGGCCGAAGCCGGTAACTTGGGAGAAGATCTATCAATTCAAATCGCCAACCTGCTCAAGAATGGCCTCAACCCACAAAACAGAAACCCAAAACTATCCGATTACCTTCAAATAAACCTCAAGCTCAACAGCCAGAATTACGCCTTATGGACCCGGATGATGAGGGTAGCCATAGGCGGTAAATCAAAAGCCTTTCTAAACCATCTATCAACCAACCCGCCGAACCAAACCAGCGAGGAATATGAGCAATGGGAACAAGACGACCTAGTCGTCTTCTCATGGCTCATACAGAACATCGAACCAACCCTTGCCAGCAATCTAACCGAATTCCCAACAGCAAAATCGCTGTGGGATGCCCTAGCTATAACATATAGCAGTGGGCGTGACAAGCTCCAAACTTTCAACCTACATGTCAAGGCGAATGAAATCAAACAGAACAATCTCTCCCTAGAAGAACTGTGGATTATACTCCAAGGAGTATGGGGAGAAATTGATCGGATTGACCCAAACCCTATGACTTGCCCAGCCGATATCCAAGCGTATCACAAAATCCGGACGGAACAAAAACTGTTCCAGTTTCTAAACGCCCTCAACCGGAAATATGACCCTATAAAAAGGGAAATACTCCTGTTAGAACCCCTTCCAACCGTAGAAACTGCATACGCTACTGTCCGCAAGGAGGCCGCTCACCAGAATATTCTGGGAACACCTCTCAATGACACACAGGGTATCACAGCGGGTCTAATGGCCTCTGAAATTGACGGACTAGGGCTTGCGTCAAAGGGCTACCGACGAGCCGATGGAAAAAGAAACGGAACCAGTAAAGACGACAAAACTCACCTCAAGTGTGATCATTGCGGCATGACGAAACATACCCGGGAACAATGTTTCAAACTCGTCGGGTATCCCGAATGGTGGTCTGATGGTCAGAAGAGAGGCACAAAGACTACGGAAAATGGGAAGTCATCTAGCACCGGCAGCCGAGATGTCACAGGAGATGGAAGCCGGAGGGTGGGTTTCGGCGGAATGGCCGACGCAACAGAGGAAGGAGACGAATGCTTAGGTAAAGGCGGAGAAGAAGAAAGAAATGGGTGTTGTTGGGCGGATGGGTTTAAACCGAACCCTTATAATCAAAATGTGAATATGTCACATTTGGTCCCTGAAAATAAGGGGAATGCTAATATGACCCGAAAACATCATGGTAAACAAAAACGATGGATATTCGATTGCGGCGCAACCGACACAATGACTTATGAGTCATCAGATATTATTTCAACAACTAAACCAGAAAAAACACATATTCAAACGGCGAATGGCGGGATAATGGATGTAAAATCGGGAGGGACTATTGAGATTTCACCCACAATAAAAATCTCTAATTGTCTTTATGTTCCCTCGTTATCACATAAGCTGCTTTCCATCAGCCATGTCACAAAGGAACTTAACTGTATTGTCCTAATGTACCCTACGTTTTGTATTTTGCAGGATATCAGGACGGGAGTGATCATTGGGCGTGGCACTGAAAGTCAAGGGCTGTACTATGTGGATGAGGTGACTCAAAGTGGTGCTGTGATGCTGACTCATGGGACATCAGAACGAGAAGCTTGGCTGTGGCACCGAAGATTAGGTCATCCTTCTACAAGTTATTCGCATATTTTATTTCCAAAACTATTTCCAGTTAATTCTATGTCACATTGTGAAACATGCGTTTTAGCAAAAAGCCATAGAAAAACTTTTAAACCCAATAATACTAAGGCTGCTTTGCCATTTTCATTAATCCATTCTGACGTATGGGGTCCTGCCCCAGTTCTTGGGGGAAAAAACCTTCGGTACTTTGTGATGTTCGTTGATGATTGTACCCGAATGACCTGGGTTTATTTTTTGAAAAACAAATCCGAAGTATTTGAAAAGTTCACTATGTTTTACGCCATGATCCAAACCCAATTTCAAACCAACATCCAAATATTCCGATCTGATAATGGCGGTGAGTTTGTTAATACCTCGTTTAAATCCTATTTCCAAGACAAGGGAATAATCCACCAAACTACATGCCCAAACACCCCAGAACAAAACGGTGTCGCCGAAAGGAAAAATCGCATTTTGCTAGAAATGACACGAGCTCTCCTAATTGAATCTCAAGTTCCGAAATATTTTTGGCCTGAAGCCCTTGCTACTGCTACCTATCTTCTCAACCGACTCCCAACAAAAATCCTAAAACTTAACACTCCGTTACACACCCTTTCAAAATTCTTCAAACTACCCTCAGTTCTTACTCTTCAACCACGAGTCTTTGGATGTACTGCCTTTGTTCACATACCCAAATCAGATCGAACCAAGCTTGACCCTTGTGCTGAAAAATGTGTCTTTGTTGGGTATGGAATGAATCAAAAGGGATACAGATGTTATAATCCAAAAACATGTCATATGTTTACCACGTTAAACTGTGACTTCCTTGAAACCGAGTATTACTACAATACCCAACTCAGTGGTCAGGGGGAGAAGGAATGTTTAGACACACTAAGCTGGTTAAAATATGTTCCCTATGTACCAACTAAAGAGTCACCTACTACAGAGTCACCAGACTTCAATTTCAGTGCCACTGACGATCCTAATGTTCCTCCTAACCTGGTGTCCGAGGTAAGTAATACTCACCCTATTCAGTCTGGTGGTACATTTGAAGTTTCTAATGACTCCGAGGATACCGATATGTCTAACCATGAAACTGCCACAGAACAAACTGAAAATTTGCAGGCAGATGAATCCAGACAAGAAGAACCACCATCAAGATATGTGTTACCCCCTAGAACAAACAGAGGGGTCCCTCCGAAACGGTATTCTCCCGAAAAAGAACCAAGAAGATCTAGCTATCCTATAGCTAGTGTGGCCGATGGAAATTTCACTAAAGAAGCCAAAGCATTTATCTCATCTGTTTATTCCGAAGAAACTCCTACAAACGTGGATCAAGCCTTAAAGTCTAAACACTGGAAGGAAGCGATGAAAACAGAAATGGGAGCCCTAATCAAGAACAATACTTGGGAAAAGTGTACTCTCCCGTTGGGAAAGAAATCCGTAGGGTGTCGTTGGGTCTATACGGTCAAGTATAAACCAGATGGTACAATTGAAAGATATAAAGCCCGGCTGGTAGCAAAAGGGTATACCCAGACATATGGGATTGACTATGCTGAAACATTCTCCCCGGTTGCAAAAATGAACACAATCAGGGTTCTTTTTTCGATAGCTGCAAATGAAGGGTGGCCACTTCAACAGTTTGACGTAAAAAATGCCTTTTTACACGGAGACCTAGACGAAGAAGTATTTATGGATGCCCCTCCAGGATTCACAAAAGGTTTCAAAACCGGAGAAGTTTGCCGACTGAAGAAGTCTCTTTATGGTTTGAAGCAATCTCCCCGGGCTTGGTTTGGTAGATTTACGAAAGCTATGAAAAAGTTTGGATATAAACAGAGTAATGCCGATCATACTTTGTTTCTCAAAAAAAGAGGAAAATTCGTAACCTGCCTAATTATCTATGTAGATGATATGATCATTACAGGAAACGATAAAGAAGAAATGGTAAAACTCAAAGAAAATTGTTTGCTGAATTTGAAATGAAAGATTTACGCAGACTTAAGTATTTCCTCGGTATTGAAGTACTAAGGTCGAAACAAGGAATCTTCATTAGTCAAAAGAAGTATGTCTTAGACCTGTTGGCAGAAATTGGAATGATCGATTGCAAACCAGCAGATACTCCTATGAGTGTAAACCAAAAGCTTTACATGGAAGAAGGAGCAAAATTAGCAAATAAAGAAAGATACCAACGGCTGGTGGGAAAACTAATATATCTCTCACACACTCGTCCAGACATCGCCTATGCTGTAGGGGTAGTAAGTCAGTTCATGCACCAACCTCAACAGTCACATATGGAAGCAGTTTGGAGAATTATAAGATATCTCAAAGGTACAGTAGGACACGGAGTCCTGTTTCAATCACATGGACACCTAAATGTTCAAATCTATACCGATGCAGACTGGGCAGGAGATAAAGGAAGTCGGAGATCAACAACAGGCTACTTCACTTTAGTTGGAGGGAACCTCGTTACCTGGAGAAGTAAAAAACAAAAAGTGGTTGCTCTTTCAAGTGCAGAAGCTGAATTTAGAGGTATAGCTCGGGGTTTAACAGAAGCCATGTGGATGCGGAGACTCTTAGCTGAGATTGGTTTTCCGCCAAAAGAAACAAGTAAGATTATGTGTGATAATAAAGCTGCAATTCAGATTTCAGAAAACCCAGTTCAACATGATCGAACAAAACACGTGGAAGTTGATAGGAATTTCATCAAAGAAAAATTGGAAGATGGTACGATTGAACTACCATTCGTTCGATCAAAGGATCAGCTTGCTGACATTCTAACAAAAGCAGTTAACGGGAAAATTCTTAATGATTGTTTGGGCAAGTTGAATTTTGGAAATCCAACTATTCAACTTGAGGGGGAGTGTTAGAAAGGAAGGTCTAACCTTGAAGGAAGCGGCAGCTAATCAACAGCCACATATCCAGCAGATCTCCAGCAGATCAACAGCAATCAATCTCCAGCAGATCAACAGCAATCAATCTCCAGCAGATCAACAGCAATCGACAGCAACAATAAAGACAGCTAGCAATCAGCTGCTGTCTTCCATATTTAGATTACGTTTCTTTGTGTATAAATAGAATACCCTTCTTTGTAATGAAACATACGAATAAAAACACATCAATTCAGTGTTTATGAATCAACCTTTTAACAAAAAGGTCATGACCTCACTTGGGAAAACTAGATGTCATTCGATTTGGCATGTTTGGGGACTTAGAATGTTTTCTTTTCCTAGTTGTGTGTTTTTTCTGTGTTTATTCTGGTTATAATATTGCTGTGGTTAACTCACCGTTAGCCTTTTTTTGGAATACAAAGCTTTGTTTGCCTTTCAAAAAAAAAGATATTTGAATGAAAATGACAAAAAATCACAAAAGTGAAGGACTATATTGTACAAAAAAGTTGTTTTGTATGAAATGACAAACATGTTCAAACCTTAAGGAAGATTTTGGCAATTTACTCTTTTAAAAATGACATGTTCTTTTCTAAAATTTTGTTATGTTATGCGTAAATGCTGTGTAATTATGTATAGAAGGTTACATATATGCACATGTTGCGGGTTTTTTGTGCATAGTTGTGTGTGATATTATACACATGTTGCATAATTGTTTATTTGTTAAATATAACGTTTGTAATTATATACATATGTTGTGGTATTATATGGACGTATATACCACTCGCCTAAAGTACACATGATGTATTTGATTACTTTGTATGCTTCGAACAAAAACTTTTTTTCTTGTGAGAACCAATCTAAAAGGGGGATCAAATCCAAAGTGATTTTCACCTAAAAAGCGTGAGATACGCTTTTCATTTATTCATTGATAAAGATAGTATTCGTCAGTGTTGAAACATGAAAGTCTCTAAAAAATCGGGCATAGATAAAGGTTTCATTGACAGATCAGTGATTGATATAACCAACGGATCACTGAAGGATTTTTTCACTAATGTCGTTATAATTCTGCCGAAACATTGTTAAAAGTTATTGAAATGTGTCACTAATGGATCAAGGATGGGATCTTCAATGGCGACAAGTCAACGGTGAAAATTTGTTTTCAAGTAGGGATGATTTTATAAAAAAATTAGTTGTAATTAAACCCTCATCATTGTCTTATATGTTTCTAATTATTACATTTTTCTAGGTTTCTAACTATTTCACTATGGTTTAACAATTCAAAGGCAATTATACTCATTTGCTACTAGTAAATTGACTAGCAATTTTGTACATGATAACTTTTGTGATCCGTTGAATATGCATATCCTTATTATGAATAAAGTTAAGTTATTATTGATTAAAAGTATAATTAGAAAAGTCTTTCTCCCTTTTGCTTTTGATACCTTTGGCTCCATAGCACCAGATGTTATCCACTTCTTGACTAGGGTTTAACGGGTCATCCACAACAATTGTTCATCCCCAGGGGCAGGGTTTGTCTTTGAAAGATTAGGGTTTGCAATTCAGAAAGGAGTGACGGCGCAACTTGTTGCCCGTCTACTTTATGTTTTGATGTAACTTGACAAGTTTTTTTTATTTTAGTGCTTATAAAAAAGGTTTAATATTAGAAAAGTCATCAACCCTTCCCTACTTGATTATGTAAAATGAGGTTGTAAAGAAGAAAGGAAAGAAGAAAAGATGTATAAATCTTTTAGTGGAGAAAGGCTCCCCAAAGGTTGGGACGACCATGTGTGAAGGGAAGATGTGTACGTATGTTCCATTTAAAGTCAAAACATTGATATCCATGATAGGAACTAATGTACCTAAAAGACAAAGGGAGGAAAACATAGGTATCCAAACACTTTAAGGAACTTGTACTCAAGACAAAAAAGAAGTCTTTCACGAGATCGAGTTTCAAACACTTGTGGAATTGAGGTCATACGACCCACGATATAAACAATGGATAAAATTTGTGATGAAAGCAGAAAATTTTTAACAAACGTCATTAAACATGACTTTGCAAACAATTAATAACATAATTTGTAATTTATTCTACCATAAATGATTAGTGGCCACAATTATATAACTATACAGTTCGTAAATATGGATTCCGTTCATATTAAGATCATAAAATATATCATAAACAAATAAAGACAAAAAATCAATAGACAAAAAAACCATGATGATGTCATAATTAAGTATCAAAAATCCAAATAACAAAATAATCTTAAAGAGATGTCTTCGCAAATTAAACGAAGACATCTCTTTAAGATTGTTTTGTGATTGTTGATGTGTCTTAAGATCAATTAAGTCAAAAGAAAACTTAATCGTGAAAGATAATGGCCATCGCTTAGATCTGGTTTGCAATCATTGCAAGGACAAGCGACACACCTATCACTAGCTTGTGGAGCAATAGTTGAGAGCTACTGAGATATCTTCTCTCTGAGGCAGATAAAGGAAAGAGGGTGAGGCTGAAATGAGAGAATACGAGATGGATAGTGTATTTTTTGGGTTACATGGGCAAGTTGAATGTGAAATATGAAATGAGGTATTGGTTAAAGTGACTAAAGAAGTCTCAGCCCGTGAAGCCCTAGAATCTCCACCCCACGCCCACTTTGATGCCTTGCCATGGCGTTATTTCGCACCTTCTGCACGCCTAGGTGACACTCCTATTAAGTCTAGAACACATAGCCTACCTTACTGATTTCAAACTGACTTTCAAATTTTCAAGTCACTAGCTATTTTGAAAGCCTAAGTTCAATGTATTGGAATTCAAACACTTTGTGGTACACTGGTACGGATGGACAGTCAAGGTCCCAGTTGACGTTAAACTAAATAATGAGATGTGATCATTAGACTATGGGGTATGGAGGGGCTTAGGTTGGGGTATTGCTCGACACGTGGCGAGTGTGGTGGGGCGTCGCTTAGCTGGGCGTGGCCAGCCATGTAGAATCTTTTTTTAATATGTTTGGCAACGGCTACTTTAAACCAGCCAACCACGTCACCCAGCTCCCCCCCCCCCCCCACGGCCCCACGCTAGACAGAATATCCGGCCAAGCGGCTAACGCCAAGCCAAACGCTGAGCCGGGGTGGTGTAGTGGGCGTTAAACCCCCTTCAACGCCAAAACCCACGCCTCATACCCACCAGTCTTAATATTTAGTACCTTTTCAATTTAGTGTTTTTCAGAAGTGGTTTATATTGTTTCAGTAAGTTGATATCAAAAATGATATAAACTAGAGGATGTTAAGTAGGGATGGACTTTAAATACCCGTACTCGTATACATACCATACCCATACATGTACTAGTATCAGTGCTGATTTTAGGTATTTGGTACATGTATCGGTACCTAGTTTTATTGATTTTGGTATTCGGTATTGGTACGGGTACGGGTAAAAACGGGTACTGGTACCAAATTTTATTTAGACCTTTAAAAGTTTTTTTTTTATTTTTTATTTCGTATTATGGTATTTGTAGCACTTGTATTGATTTTACCTATACGGTACCCGTATCATATTGGTACTCATACGAATTTTACATATTTGATACTCGTAGTATATTGGTACTCATGTCAATTTTACCTATTTAGGACCCGTACGAGTACTCAAAAACTATATAAAAACAAAATGGGACCAAAACGGGTACTGTACCGAAAATACTCGTACCGTACCTATATATTTGGTACCCAGTTTTGTTCAAATTCGGTATCGGCAATTTCGATACTGATACGGTACCAATCTCATCCCTAATATTAAGGATTGATCTAAATACACTCCCTCCTTACTAATTATACTCTCTTTTGAGAGAGGGCAGGTCCCATCCGTAAATATATGAGAGGATGATATATTTAATAATTAGAAGGGTATATTTAGTAGCACCCTATATTAAAATGCGTTTCAATAGTGGAGTTGATATAATCATATGGAATTTAAATATACGTGGTATATATATAACTCATAACGAACAATGTTGAAAAGAAACTTATATTAAAATAAATGGTTTTTTCTTGCATGGTAACCTATACTAAGTGTCGATAACGTGCTGATGCCGTGACAAACCAAATCGATTCGGTCAGATATTCGTTTTTATAATTTTCACTCAAAATAATATACGTATCTTTATGTTTTTAGACATATCACGATTTTATATTTTTGGATAATTCTTGATGCAACACACGTTACATTGTAGCATAAATGTAAATTACTGATTGACGTCATATAAACCATGTTGCATCCTACACCGCTAGCGCTTACATAAACACTCAAAGCAATCTCACTCATCCCCACCTTCTTCTCCGATAACCAAACTCTCCCGGAGTTCATCCTCACAGGCTTATTATTGTCATCACTTAGCACATCAACCATGCCAGAACCCTCACTCAAAACCCGCCTCAAGTTCATCCTCCAAAACCGGCCGGAAAGCTGGCTCTACGCCATATTCTGGCAAGCCTCCATAGACACCAACGGCGGTCGTGTTCTCTCATGGGCCGAAAGTTATATTATCGACACCAATACCGACTCGGTTCCTTCAACAACAAACCATCACGAGACCATCTTTGGTTGCGAAGACATATCCGACATCCAATGGTTGGCTATGTCTTCGCTTTCCATGTGTTTTCCATCTGGACATGATGTCGTGGGCCGGAGTTATAGTTCCGGATCATGCATATGGTTGGATACTATAGAGCTAAAGAACTACAACAGTAAAAGAACTGAAGATGTTAGAGTTCATGGTATCAAATCATTGGTTTGTATTCCAACCAAACATGGAGTTGTTGAATTGGGTTCTTGTGATAGTTTAAGACAAGACGGTGGTTTAATCCAATTAACGAAATCGGTGTTTGATTCGGACATCTTTTATAATATCAACCGGAAAAATATTCTTGGATGTGAAAACCCTAGAAACCCTTGTCAGTATACTCATGATTATGCAAGTGAAAGTCAAGATGAAGTGATGTGTATGAAGAAGATGAAAGTGTCATCAACCGCGAATGTTACAAGCGTGCCAAAACTTAGGGGAAGAGGAGCAAAGGCGGTTGAGGGGGTTGCTGTTGCTCCACCTGAAACTGTGGGACAAGGGTCCCCGGTTGAGGCGGAGCGACAGAGGAGAGAGAAGCTAAACCATTTGTTTTATGCTCTCCGGAGTGTGGTTCCGCATGTTTCGAATATGAACAAAGCTTCTTTATTAGCTGATGCGGTTACTTATATCAATGAGCTTAAAACCAAGATTCAAACATTGGAGAAGGTAACAGGATCAAGAAATTTAAATACTATTGTTCACTCGACGGCTAAGGCTAATCGGGCTGAAGTAGAGGTGATGTTGCTGGGATCGGAAGCGATGATTAGGGTTCAATCCGCGGATGTTAACCATCCGGCTGCAAAGTTGATGGATGCGCTTAGAAAGCTAGATTTAAGAGTTCAATATGCGAGTGTGTCAAGTGCGAAGGATTTGATGCTACAAGATGTTATTGTGAAGATTCCTAGTGGATTCACATGTGAAGAAGACACGTTGAGGCTTGCGGTTCTTGACAAAATGTAGCTAGGTTTAGTAGTTAGAGCATCCACAACGCTTGTTTATGGGGTGCGTTTGTGGGTCGTAGTGGAGTTGTAGCTAGCTGATGTAAAGGAGAGAGGTAAAAGAAAGGAACAAGGGTGTCCGTACATGGGAATGGACTCCCAATATAGAGATTGTGAGAAGGGGTGGACAAGGGATGCGTCCGTTCTTATCCATGGAGAATGGGAAGATATCCGTTAGGTACCAACATGAACGAGGGGCGTTTGTGAGCACTCGTTGTGGATGCTCTTAGTTATTAGTTATTATTTATGTATTCTTAATTTCTTCCTAATGTCATTCCATCAGTTGTCCCAAATTATCACTATCAATAGCAGTGAGTCCACTTCTAATTAACCATTTCTAATGCTAAACCATAACATATATGAACATATCAGATATCACCACAATAGATTATTCATTTTGTTTGTTAATTACTCACATTTGAAAAACCTTTTTGAGAAATGAAATGAAATAATATTAATTAACACGAAACGCAACTTTTATAAGGTGTATATAGCTTTAATAAGTAGCATTACATGTTAGAAAACTAAAATTAACATAAAATTAAATAACTAAATAAGGGTGTGAACTAATGAATTAATGATACCATCGACTGATTCACGCAAATGGAATGAAATCAAATCGCAAAAATTGTAGAAATATACTTAAAGTCAAAATTGGGGTTCAAGACGAAGAAAATATGGATCCGCGGCTAAGGTGGTGTTTGTTTTTCTAAAAACGATATGCGCAGGCTCTTCTGTCTGCGACGCGCAGACATTGCCATCTGCAAACTGTTTGTTTTTCCGAAGAAGTTTCAATAAAAAAAACGTCTGCACGAGCTCTTCTTGGCACATACTTGACCTAGCTACTTTTAAAATATTCTAAGGGCTGTAGAGCGTTAAGAAACAAACTGCACCTAATTGTCCAACTTTAAGACATTTACGCCCATAGTATATACAGGTCGTCTAACTCCAAACACTCGTTTTATGTGGTGCCTCATTTTCGCCTTTTTATTTTTATACTCTTGGTCCGATTACGAGTTTGCTAATTTTTTTTTTATCGTTATAGTTTTTTATATACATAAGAAGCAATATGTATTAAGCATTTATAAGAAGATGTATTTATAATTTTTCTTTTCACTTGATCATATATTGTGGGTATAATGTTTTATTCTGGAAAACATATTGAGCCGAAATTTTCTTTGCTTTATGATGTTTGTAAGCATATGTGCATGTTACATTTTTATTCTTTTCGTTTATTAAAATTTGGTCAACTTATTTGTTGTTTTTATTTCATCACCCATGACCCATGTGATATGGGCTTGTGAGTTGTGAATGTGTTGGATCGTGGGCTTGTGAATGGCCAGTAGAAAGCTGTCTTAGCCTCTTCGTTATGTTTTGTTGTGTTTATGTAAAAGTGGTGTATTAAAATTTCATTTAACCAGCCTTAAAAATGTAAAGTTATAAGTTAAAGAATAAAAACGAGACCCACTGAGATGCAAATCGTTAGAAATATCTTGGTTTGAAAGTTTTGAGTTTGAGTGACACACAGAATTGAAAAAATTCGTATTCAAAAAAGTTAGTTTAAGAATAACAAGAGAACAAAAAATCATCTGCCATTAAAATTGGTGTTTTTGTAATATTTGATATATTCGTTAGAGTAAAATGCAATTTGTCATCTTTTGGTTTGATCCAGATTGCTATATGACCTTCTAGTTTTTTGTCAAATGAAACATTGTCGTGGACGTTCTATGACAACTTGCATCCAACCATTAGTCAAACGTTGATTTGACTTTTAAAATGAAGAAAAGACTATTAGATCCCTTGAATTACCTTTTAATTTCAGAAGAATACCCTCTGCTACATTTAGATCTCTACAACTCTATCTCTCTCTCTCAAACTCTCTCTCTCACACACACACACTCAGACTTCACCGCCACCATCCACCCTCTCTCCGGCCAACACCCTCCTTCTCTCTACAACTCTATTGATAGTATTACTACATAATTTCATGTTTAATTAATAGATGTTTGGATCACAGTAACTTTAGTTCATCTGTTCAACATGAATTCTTAATTATATATGCGGTTCAGAAACAGATACATGCTCATTTTTTTTAATTTTAGTAAAAATGTAAATTTTGTTTATAAAGTTTAGATCTTAGGTTTCGAAATTTTTAGGGTTCGAATCGAAACGGGTTTATTAAACTTGACGGAAAACACCGAAAGGATGCAGGGTATGCTAGAGCTACATTATATTATGGTAAAGGAGATAGAAACAATTGAGGGACTTAAAGCTGATCATTTTATAAACAGTAATCAGATGCAGGTGAGAGTTTAGTAATTGGTATATGATTCTTGATTCATTTTTAATCCTTCAGATTTTGATTTGGGTTTTGTTTTATCATGTTAATAGGTTTTTAGGGGTACACTAGATGGCATCATCGACATAGTGTCCGCAAATCATCTGATTGCACCATTGCTTAATGCACTCACACCCCATGGAAAGCTTGTTCTTGTTAGTGCACTCGAGAAACCACTTGAAGTAGCAGCATTTTCTTTGATCATGGGTAACAATTTTGACCATTGAATTCTATTTTACTTTTAGGCATTTAGCTTCTGCAAGATAAAATGGTGTTACATTTGGTTTTTTAACAGAGAGGAAGCTTGTTGCTGGTAGTAACATTGGTGGAATCAAAGAGACTGAAGTGATGCTTGATTTTGCAGCAAAGCATGAGATAAGTGTAGACATAGAGGTTGTACCGATCGACTATGTGAACACAGTGATGGAAAGGCTGTTGAAATTTGATGTAAGGTACCGATTTGTGATCGGTGTAGCTAACTCGATCAAGGTTGAATAGGTGATGATTCTTCAAGGTTTGTTTGAATCAATGCATCTAAAACGTGTTGTTAATCGAGTTAATCAAGTGAAGAACCAGAATCGGTTTGCAAGTAGCAACCAAACATGCCAATTTTCTAAATATATGATTTGGAAGCCTAGAGATACGGGTCAATTTATGCAGGTGGTGGTGGTGATGATGGATATGGTTGGTGCTGAATGGTAATAATAATTGATTTACTAAAAATTAGTTTAATAAAAATAATTAAATTAATCTAATTCTAGACTCTAAGTAATACTCTAGACTCACGAAGACACACTAAACTACTAACCGGCAAGTGAACCGGTCGACTCTAGTATAGCTAATGTAAGTCCGGATATCGAACTCACGAGACTCGATTAAACTACGCCAACGACTCTATTTAGACTAATACTAACACTGACACAACTAATTGTTTATTTGATTGGGGGGTTACTAAAGATCCTAAGAATGCAATTAAATTAAATTAAATAACTAAATTAACTAATACAAATTACTTTGGACTTTTACTCAGAAGGTGAAGACACTACCTAGACTGGAATCCTGGTTTGCTTTTAGTAACGATTTTTATTAGGATATGGATTATTATGGAATATGGATCCTAAAATTCCCACTTTTTGGGTTACCGAACAAGACCCTCAACCCTTCTCAAGAGACACTTATGGCGCTCTAGAAGCTGTTATGAACACCGGTTGGTTAAACTCCCTCACAGGACATCTAACGGGTTTACATAAGTACCCTACACGATTCACTCCATCACAGGACCTAGGGTAAACTTGGTTTCTTGATTAGACTTGTTAGACAGCAGCCAAAAGGTTTACTCCTTACGAAGTCCCTACCTTACGATTTAATGACTTAGACCTAACAATAATCTCGCACCTCACAGCTATTGAGAATTAGTAGAACACTTAATTTACTTGATTACCGAATATTACTTCTAAGGTCTATTACGTAATTCAACCCTAAAGATTAAAGATTTATTATGTGATATAGACACTCACCAAAATCTAAAACCTAGCACGACTTTATTATTTGATAAAGAACGTCACCAAGAATTGTGCGAAGCAATAAACAGTTTTCAAACAATATTAAGCATGCAAACACATCTAATCAATAACCAAGTCGCCTACAATTCATAAACAATCCATAAATATTAAATTTCCATCATAAAAACCGAAACTTTAGCAAATCATTCATCCGTCTAGATAGTTTATAAAATCTAGCCAATCAAAGTCATCGACAATAACTCAAACAAAGTATTTTCAAGTAAACAAAACATAGTTTAAGAAGAAACAAAAGTAAAAGACACCCGAATGGCAAGATTGCTACAAGGATGATTTCCTAAGCGTCAAATCTTCAACTGGCAGCTCCGAACACTCGAAAAACGCTTGCAAAGAAACCGGAAATTCGTCCAAAAGCTCCCTGAATTCGTAATTAGGTTTATGGGTTTATTTAGAGTTGTTTATATAGTTTTCTCATGCCCAAAACTTGCCTAGCAACGAATCCTTCTGGAAAAAAAACTCTCTCGCGGGGCGCGAGAGGGATAAGAAAGCGGGTCGCGGCCCGCGACCGTGTTATTTTTTAACCAATAAGGGCCTCTCGCCACCCGCGAGAGGCATGTGTGTTGTTTCTCGCAGCCCGCCAGAAGACGTCTCGTGCCGTTTTCGCTACGTTTCAGCTCCCGATCTTTCCATCTCGTTCCAGGACTTAGTTTATGCTTGTTTCTCTTTGTTTCTTGCACTTTTCCACTGTTTCTATCATTCAAGACCGCAAAAGCGATTGGATCAAAAGTATGCACATTCTAATAAAAACGAAACTAATACTAACGAAAACTATACAAACTGTACACGATAAAAGGATGTATTTTACAATACATCAATAATGAAACCACTGGGGCACATACTGCAAGAGAAAAATGTTTAGCATGCGAAATTACCGGTTTACCTCTAGGCCAGACGATCAACGTTTGGCTAACGGAAGGATGCAAGATGTTCCACCACAGGGTTTCATTTGGCTAAAACTGGAAGGTAGGGTGTCATACTGCAATCTGGACCAAACCACAGGGTGAAAAGTTGCACTTTACTCTACTCATTATCTATAAAACGAGAGTAGAATGATTTGTTTGCATTGATCTTATTACTCGCATGATAAAAATTAGATAATGATACTCGATTCCTTTTTTAACAACAAATTTTTTACACCAAATACAATCTAACTTTGCACTTCTAAAAAAATTGAACTCACATTACTTTCGTGATGGATAATCTCCACATCAATAGACCACTATAATTTCTAATAAGTTCTACAGTATTTGATATACTGGCTACTTAGGTCTATACAACACATACGTATAAAGATGTAATCAATTATTTGAAATATAGATAAAATTAATATTAACAATGATACATTTACTATATAACTAAGTGAACAGTATTCCACTCAATGAGGATTTGACAAATAGATATTCTACAATATACTAAAAATCAATGTCTGTAGAGAATTCTTTTTCTAACTTTGGTCCTTTATTTTCTTACTTTAGAACTTTTGGTCCTTCTACATTTCAGTTACCACCTAATTAATCTTTTTATTACACTTTTAAATTTTAAATTTGGGTTTTATTCGCTTTTCAACGTCTTCCTCTTTGTCTTCCGTAGTTTCTTCTTTGTTCATCGGCGACCTGGATTTCTTTATTGATAACCACATATTCTATTCTTTTTGCGTTTGTTATCTACCATTTGCATTGCTTTATTGATAACCACATATTTGCCTCATCGATTGTTTGTGTGAATTTAGTCAAGATCTATGTTTTTTATTTGCATCTTTGAAATTCATCTTGTCTGCATTTGTTTATGATTCACTTGGTGTGAATATCTGTGTCACACCACAACCGATGGCGTAATCATCGGGATGTGGCACTAGGCGAATCAGATTGTTTAAGAGAATCCATAACGACTATTTCGATGATAATATTTATAAAGTTCAATTTCCCATACAATCAAACAAATATTCAACTATAGTCATTACAAGTTTTTTAAACGACACAAAATCCGACAACCTAGATTTTAGTGAGTTTCTAGAGATCCTATCCATTTGCAGCATAAAATCCTTCAACCTGTCACATACGTTATAATAAAGGTCAATACAATAATGTAAAGGTGAGTACGCAGGTTTAGCATATTAATAGTAATAAAGCGTTTAACGAAACCAGCATGCGCTAACGTAGTCATGTGAACATATATGTTATCTATACCGAAATAGACTAACCAACACAACCGCGAGTGAGACAAGTAAAGTAAAGTGAGAGCGAGCCTTAACAATCCTCGAACTAAAACGTGGCGGGTCAACCTATAGCAGCTATCATGTTAAGGGTGGTCAACAATCTCAAGGCATATAATTAACACATAGCAGTTCAGCGTTTCACGTATAGTCATGCGAGTGTGGTTTGCGTTTTAAAGCGTTTTAGCATTGTGTGTAGTGATCGTTTAGTAGAGAACGTATGTAACACCCAAAAGTGCATTTAAGCGAAAAGGGGTCAAGTATACTCACAATGCGTATTTAAGTAGTAAACACGAGCAGAGGAGAGTGGAGAAAGTGCTAGGACAGGCTGCAAGCGGGAACAGAAGTGCATCAGTCTTCCACAGTGCTGAATCGGTCGAAACGAAGTGTCGGGTGCGAGAAACAAGTTAATTCATACGAGTTGTACCAGTTCGTATGAATTAGTCAATTCGTACGAATTTGGTTAATTCGTATGAATTGAGTTTCGTGCGAATTGAGTTGATTAGTGTCCAAAATCGAGTGTTTCGCGTCGCTTCTTTGGGAAATCGAGTGTCCATCCTTCCAACCTTAAGATATTGAGCAAACCAAAAGCTGGGGAGGTCTTTAGAGCGAGTTTAGTCACTTGTGGGAATTAGGGCTGGTTCATACGAATTGGTCAATTCGTACGAGCCTGTCCGATTCGCATGAGTTGACTGTTTAGCGTCTATGTGCGTCTGGAACTGAGTTTTCGCTTGGAACAGACGTGATTTCGAGTCCATTTCAGGCTGGTTTCGACACAGCTTCGTCCCACTATCGAGTGAACGAAACATATGTCGGTTTTATGTCTGTTTTAGTGTAGAAATAGAGTTTTAAAATAGTTTTCTTTGGATCAACACTTGGTGAGCTGGAAACATTAAGTTCTCTGACTTGAGGAGCCAATGCTAACTCAAATACACTCGTTTAAGTGTTATACTGAGGGAAAAAAGAAGATTTTATGAAAAAGATGAAGGTTTCGTAAACAGAGAAGTTTAGATGAAATCGGAGATAAACTCGTGTAAATCGTCGTGGAAATCGTTGTGGTTTGCGTAAAAATTAGTTGTGTCTTACTTGGAAAAGCAGAGGAGAAGGTTCAGAGAGTGTTCGTGCGAGTGGCAGCAAGAGGAATGCGTGTGAGGGAGTGTGGTATTTATAGGAGAGGAGTTGGGTGGGATTGGTGGCAATTCGTATGAATTGGCCAGTTTCGTGCGAATGGTTTCCAATTCACGCGTTGGCTGTTTGTTTGGTGTTTTCGTTCGTATTATTTAGTTGTGTTAAGCGTTTTAGCGAGGCGTTAAGCGATGTGTTCGCATAATAGTGCGATAGAGCGAGTTTTAGCGAGCGAGTGAGAGAGAGAGAGAGCGAATATAAAGCATATAAAACAGGTAAAACATGTATACACATATAAACACACAGCATTACATAACCAACATAAACAACTGCATTTACGATTTAGAGCGATAAGCGAGGGCGAGTACCGAACAAACAAATACACTCGACACATAAAGTAACATAATTAACTGTGATTCGTGTTTGCGTTAGCGTTGCGAATATTAAGCGTTTAGGTCTGCAGTGATGCAGTGTGATGAAAATGTATTTAAAATAACATAAACCTCTTTTATATCAAATCTCGTATTACAAACGATTATAACAGATAAACGGTAATAAGAGAACAACCGAAAAAGTCAGGTTGTTCAATTTGAATTTTTGAATCTCTGCCTACTCTTTCTTCGGCTTTGCTTTGCGGAAGTCATTTCAACATCATCCTTAATGATTGGAGATGAAATTTTCTTTTTACAATGTCATTACAACATTAGATTATTTGTTATGTCGGTTCTTTCTTGATTTCTTTAAGGTTTTTTGTTTGATTTCTTTTTGGGAATTTTTGGGAGTTGTAGATGTTATTCTAGTGTTTTTACGACCATTTTCTTTTAATGTTTGAAATTATATTGTTTTGAATGCCCTCTGTTATTTGGTTCGCCTGTTGATTCGATTTTTGGGGGTTGAACATTTTATAAGTTCGTGTTACTGATTATGCTAATAGTAAGAGCATCATTATGAAGGCCTAGACTAGGAGGGAAATTCTTCCCTGGCTTAGGTTTTTAATATAGAAGATAGTGTTGGTATATTTGTTATGTTGTCGTTAAGCAGCCATGACATAGTTTTCTTGATACTACGTATCTTGGCGGGGAATGTTACAAACATTTGGTGTTGCTGAACAATTAAGATGTTGGTGTGTTTTCCTTAGTATCATGACTTAGTGCCATTGGTGTTTCATTTTGGTTGGATGTAATTATGTCAAATTATACATATAACATTATACGTAATAATCAGTAGATTTTATTGTCATTATTCTTCTCTTAAACTAGTTGAGACGTCCATTACTTGAGAATTTGGGTAATGATGTCCGTTCACTTATGGCGAGGCAACTTTACTAAACTGCAGTCATGAGTGTTGAGCCCATAAAACCTGTCTGATATTTGGACACTTATGCTATATTAAGGATAGTGATTTATTGTTACCGCAACTTTTTCTTTGGCTTATTATTATGTACTATCTTAAAAACCAAAGTTGGTAGAGCTTAATGGATTATGTTCATTCTCTTGTTGTTTTGGTTTTTAGTTTAAATAAAACTTTTGGCGTTATAGCTATGTTATTTTCATGCAACCATAAGTTTGATCCTATAAGTTAGTGTGGTTTAATCGTTGGTGTTTCAACCGAACACCTCTGCTCCTTCATGTTTTAGTTTTTAGTTGCTTTGGTCCACACGTGTGATTTTCTTATACCACTTACATGCCTCTTAACCCCCTCGCCCTATGTGGGTTTGCAAAACATGCAACTTTATTGTTGTTTTGCTGATCTGTTGTTGTTTGTTCTTTGTTTCATTCTAATGCAAGATGTTAGACTATGATGGCAATAAACTTTTAGTGGGGCAGCTTTGTTTACCACGTGCAATGAGATTCCAACCAAAACGAAGTTTTCAGGTTTTGCATTTATGTCACAATAGCCTTCATTTGAACAACTTTCCCATATTTTGCATTTATGTCACGATAGCCTTCAAAAAGCAAATGACTTCTTATATCTTACTAGTGGCTGGAAGAAGATTGTAAAAGACCTTGGTATTGATTTAGGTTGGTCGCTAGTATTCAAGTTTGTTGACAATGAAAGATTCGACATACAAGTTTTCACTATAAGTGGTATGCATCCATAAAAGATGAAGGACTGGAAATTGCAACCAATAATAATGTCATTGTTATTGAAAGTGATACCTTCTGTTGATGACGAAGACAACCCTTCATTTGCTATATGCATGGGGATCTAATTTGTAAGTTTCAACTTTAGATGGTTTATACAATTTGGGATTGTAAGTTTCCTATAGTTATTTGGCATTGTTCATTAGACCGATTTATTACATTGTTGTTACCTAATTGTTATGTCGCACTTTCTTGTGGACTTTTCTAGAAAGGTTTGGTTTTGACGCCATAGAGAAGTTGGATGTAAAGACTAATCATGAATGTTCAAGGAGGTTGCAGGTGACCATTGAAAACCCTAGATTATGATAAGAGGTACGGTCTAAATGGATGGGTAAAATATTTAGAAGAATTGGTATGTCGGTTGGTTCAAACATGTTTTCAAGTTCACCAAAAACAAGAATATGTTATTTGTATTTATTAGATGTAAACCTAAAGTTGCTTTAGATAATATTCTTATGCCTCAATACTATCCATTTTGTCTTGTTATTATTCTTTAATAATATAGTTCTCATAGAAAAAAAGTGTTCCATTGATACAACAAATTTTTAGATGATGATGGAAAATGGAATTCATTCACCCTTTCGAAGCCATGAGGAGATAGTGGATTGTCTAATAAGAATATTTGACGAGTGACGGGGCCACAACGCAATGCCCGCGAGTCATGTGCATTGTAGTTTAACGCATATTTTATATGTTGCTATTGCCAACCTTCAAATCATTAACACCTATTAAACTTAGCATGTGACGTGTGTGGATAGTAAGACCAACAGATTAGAGAGACTAGTTTTAAAGTTAAATCACATAAAATACTAAGTATATAGCGAAAGGCAAGCGGACCTATCATGGCTTAGTATAGCTAGTGTAACTTACCGAGTATCAATATGTGGACATGGTGGCTCATTATACTAAGTTTTTCTATCAATATGTAACCTATGTAAGCAAGGTGGGTTTAGAAAGCAGAACTAGGAATTTAAGAAATGATGGAAAAATAACTATCCAGAATCATCGAAGAATGTTTGATATGGATAAATGATATTGTCTATGGAACTATCTCAAGAACTAACTGGGTAATAGCGTACCAAGTGCTAATATGGATTAATACCGACTAAGGTTAATCCTAAACAAAGAATGAATGTTATAGACACACCTCAAGACCAATTTTAGCAAAGCAAGATGTGCAATGGATTCTTATGACTTAGGGTATCTAGGTTGGGTTCGAGGTTGATCAACGAACATTGCAACTTACGAACTAACTAAGATCAACGAAAGGGGAAATCCTAACGGTTTACAATCCTTTTACTTGGATCCTTCCCGTAGGTAGTTCACACGTGTTACTGATAATGGTATTAATTTGTCTATTATCGATTAAGGTTTCAAACACTAAGTTAATGGACGTTAATATAACCTAGAGATAAGAGAATTTGGATCTAACACCCACAACTTCGTAGAAAGACTGAATCAACCACACAATTTAGCATCAAAGTCAATATGCAACATGCATCCAAGCACATCATCAAATCCTCAAACAACTTAAACATCAAATCATTGCATTTGGACATTTATAAAGGTTTTTAGCCGGACATGATGAACAAAAACAAGAAAAATACCAAAATCATTATGAATAACAAGTTTAGAGACTAGAAAATTGTAAAGAAAGAACCTTGAAGGTCAGCCATTGTTTCTCATGAGTTTAGATCTCAAATCTTCATGTCTTTTCACTTATTTCTCTTCCAAACAGCCTTTTACCAGCCCTTTGGTTCTTTACAGCTGTCAAATTTGATATCGAGGGTTTCTCCAACGTTTGGTATTTATGAACGATGGTTTTAGGTTTTTCGACCAGTGTACAGCCAGTACCATCATTTAAGGTGTACGGGCATACCGAATTTTGACCTGGCCCATTAGGGTTTCTTGTCTTATTATCTCGATAGCAGATACATCTCGTCCACTCTAAGGTGCATACGGGTTGTACCCAGATCATTTTTCCTGGTCTTATCCTCGTTTCACCAGCCCCTTGATGTTTTGTATCGTCCAAATCTTCTTCTTTTCCATCTAGACTAGGGCTGTCCAAACTGCTCGGCGCTCGAAGATCGTTCAACGATCGTTCGAAAAAGCTCGGAAATTTGCTCGTTCGATTCCTTGCTCGGTTAAAACCGAGCCGAGCAGCTCAGTTTGGTTTAAAACGAACCGAGCACGAGCATAGGTATGCTCGCTCGTCGCTTGTTTGGTTTCGATCGAATTTATTTTTATTATTATTCTCAAAACTCAAGTTCACCAATTCCCTATTTCCCTAAATCCCTAATTCCTTATTTCCCTCATTCTTCTCAAGACTCAAATTCTTCAGTATTTCACCAAAACTAACCCTAGTCCCTCTCTCTCTCTCTCTCTAGGACTGAATCTTTCACAGCCTTCTCGTATCATCCTTCTGACCTTCTCTCATAGCATTTTAGATGTTCTTAAACATTAAACACTTGGATGACATTTTGTGTTTATTTTTTGGGACTTTATTATGTTTTTATTTTTTTTAAATTGTTAAGTGTGTGTGAGACATATAAGTTGGTGAATTTTGGTCAATGAATGGCTGTGTAGGAATGTCAAATAAAACTTAGCAAAAGTGAACCGAACCGAGCGGCTCGGTTCTAAACCGAACTGTCACACACCGATTTCCACGTGTAACCCGGTGGGCCCGGTTGGGGAATATCGTGACGTAAGTTGATATCATCATAACCAAACAAACACACAGCACAACGGAAGTCTTGGAGTTTAAATTACTATTACAAACCATATGTCCAAATGTTCGAAAATAATAATTACAGGCTTGTAATAACGAATCCACAGGCGGATCGAATAAATATTTACAAAGGAAATTGTTCTACAGACTTTGGCAGCTTATGGACTTGCAAGATCCTTATTTAGCTACTACGCAGCTCCCAATCTATTCCGCGTTGCCACCTGAAACTTGTTCTTTTGAAAATACGTCAGTTTTCACTAGTAAATGCTAGTAACCGACTCATTTTGTAAACATTTATTAAAATGATTTTCGGTTCACTTGGCACATTTTATAAATAATTTGGGATAGTTTAAAATGACTTTATTTACAGTTTTACATGTTTGTCAATACATATGGGGTCCGGTGCAGAAACCGAATAGCCTGATTAACCGACACACCACTTTAAATTATCCACCAGTGGGATTTAATCATTTTATTAGCATTGGCGTATGTCAGGTGTATGCCTACACCTCGCGCTTAAGGTCGTGGCCATTAGTAACTTAAATGAGCCAAGGATATCCCAGACATGGTCGAATTAACCCCCACTGTTTAAGTTATCAAACAATACAGAATAAAACGGGTTATAAGGATTTAGTAAATCACAATCCGATAACATGATCCCATACCTGACCAAGCGGCATTATTATACCGTGTCCCAAGCCTGTATAGGAAAAATAAGTTAAAAGTATTTTCCTGAGCAGTTCTTCAAATAAGATAATTAACTCAGCCGAATATTCAAAAGTAAGCTTAGATGGCAATCTACCAGGAGGCTATTAGTCTGGAAAGGATGGTATTTATAACCAATTAGAATGCTAACGGGTCCTATCTACTTTGAAGACTCGAACCGGGTAGCTTAAGGATAATAACGGTACTAGACGCTAGATTAAGCGGTGACCGAAATAGAATGTAGTTTAAACCCGACAAGCACGGAGGCTTGTTTAATATGGCTAAACATATTACATTCTGGATTTTGATAACAAAAGATAAGGTTAAACCCGTTTCGGTTAAATTACGTAAACTAGTTACGTAGGCCGAACCGCACGCGTATAAGCGAAACCGGGTAACCGGGTGAGTCCTATACAAGTTCCATATGCCATTATACTTTAAACATGTTGTAACATCAGTAAGATATCAACATGTATGCCCGTTATGGTTTTAAAATCAAGTTACGCCTCAAAAGGGCGTTTTGGTCATTTTATGACTTGTAAAAGAAATTATGAGCAAACTGATGTAATGGTCATAATATTACTGTAAAAATAGTTTATTTATGATGTTATATCAGTAGGATATCGAGTTTGTGGGTGTTTAATAGTTTAAGACCAAACTATGCACCGTAAGGGCATTTTGGTCATTTCACACATAGCTTCATAATTTACTTGAGAATCTGAGTTTAGTTGATGTACTTATTGTAATTATATGTAAAATGAGTTTTGAAATCAATAGGTATCAAGTCTTGGTGCTTTAATATGGTTTTAAACCATACTATGCGCCTAAAGGGCGATAAAGTCGCTAAATGACGATATTCAAGATGATTAAGGAAAACTGATGTTATGATCAGGTTTATATAACCAAAATAAGCTATTTAATATATTATAACAGTAGGCAAATGGTTTTGTTATAAAAAGTGTCTTTAAAATCATTTTATGCATCATAAGGGTAATATCGTCATTTATCGGCATTATACAAAGGCTTGTGCATAACTCAGTTTACAATCTGATTTTAACATCCCAATAATCCTAATTATGATATTACATCAATAGGTAATGAGTTTTGTTGAAGAATTACGTTAAAAACCATTTTAGATGCCGAAAGGGCATTTTGGTCCTTTAAAAGCATGATTTGCGATAATTAAACAAAACTTGGGTTATGACCAGATTATTGGCATCAAAATAAGTTACTCATGTTTATACATCAGTACGTAATTCATTTGTATGCTCATTTGTAATTAAAACCTTGTTTTTAAGTAAAAGGGCATTTTAGCAAAGTTTGACATAATTAACGAAAACTTGCATAAAAGCTCGGATTACTATGAAACCATGTGATATAACTCCAGATGGTTATACTACAACTAAACATGGTCTCAATACAACTTAATTTCAGTAGCTAGAGTTGCTAAATCAGGTCAGAACTGAAAGTCAAAGTAGAAGTCAAACTTCACGACTTTCGGTTGCGAACCGACCTTAAACCTGGAATTGACGAGCCGAACATGTTTACACATGTTCTAATAATTATTACTGAGTTGTTTAAGTGTTAAAACATATTTTATAACACCTACATTATCATTTATGAATTTATTCTCAAATCTGACCCAGTTTGACTTTTTATTAATAACTTTGCCCTGTCAATTGACCAAGCAAACGTGGTAATTAGGAGGTGCCCTTTTTAGGGATTAACACCTACCTAATTACGATCACGTAGCTATGTCCGTGCCGAACTATGGCTGGACCGTAATGGTCTTAGCCGAAAGTCAAAGCGTTTTTACGTCAATGCTTTGACTTTGGCTTAAAGCCTAATAAAACTTAACAAGAGGAGTTAAGGACACTTACTCAACGTCCTAGCACGAAAATAGAACTAAGTGGAGTCTCCTTATGGTCAGGAATCTCCAAGAAAGCCAGAGCAAGAGATAAGAGATGAGTTTTTGAAATGAGCAAGGATTCGAGGCACACAAGGCCACTATATATACTTGAAGAGCTTGAACCAGATCATTCCAGGTGTTGGTGATCAGTTTAGGATGAGTACAAGTGTTAAGGGACGTGTCTTGAGCTGCTAGAGGGTGGCAAACTCGCGTATATGTGCAAAACATGCAGGCTGCCACGACTCCACATGCTGGCTGTCACTAGCACCCTCTCGCGGGGCGCGAGAGAGGTAGGCCAGCCGTCGCGCCCGCGAGAGAGTAGCCAGCGTCGCGGCCCGCGACCCGGCTCTGAGACAGCCAAACATGTTTCTTTCTTGTCAAGTTCAGTCCCTCAACCTTACAACTTCGAATAATTTCCATATTCAGCACCTTCGGCCCCTCAAGTTAGGTTTCGGGTATTCATGAACGTATAACTGAACACTATTAAGCTCCTGGTTCGTTAAAAGGTCACTCAGAGGCATAGTTTAAGCATGTTGACATGTTTAACCCCTCAACTTTAATTATTCACCACTCAGAGGTTATAAAATAACATGTTGGCGATTTTAGTCCCTCTCGTCTGGCACACGACATACGAGGATCAGCGGAACACGTGTCGAAATTTTACGGGACAGGTTTTTATGAGGTGTTACACGAACTGAGCACGAGCATAAGATTTCTGCTCGATTTTCTAAATTCGAACCGAACCGAGCGGCTCGGTTTCAAAACGAACCGAGCATGAGCATACCTCCGTTCGGTTCGGTTCGGTCATGAATACCCCTAATCTAGACCTACATATCATTAACATTTGTAACTAAATACCTATTCATAAAAGATTTTGAGGTAAAACGTATACAAATATAGGCTTTTAACATATAGAAACAATGTGTTATTTAGAACACATCAGTGTGCGCTTCATGTTGGGTAATATATGATGTATGATATATTAGAATCGACAACCATATTGTAGTTCCCTAATTTTTATGTTGTTCACTGTGTTTATGTTTTTGTCCTCTTAATTTGTCTAACGCTTTAGCAGTTTAGTATATTTTTATGCGTATTTTTACCTACGGTTCCTACGTAGGAGTCAAAACACATATGGTACGTTATAATTCGACGCTATAGACTTAAAAACTTTGCGTTCTAACTTACTTTTTAAATTACTTAATAAATGCTTTAAACCCAATGATTAATTTACTATTATAATTAACTTTAAAATATTTTGTTTCTCTTTTATAATTTTTTACATATAATATTTTATAAAATTCGAAATATATCATTGTGACGTGTTTATTTTTTCTACGTTCCGATATAAGTATTATTCGAAACTGAGGCGTGTAAACGCTCACAAGATTCACCAGCTACATATTAAACACATGACTAAAACATACTTTTAACAAATATGCACCAACTTCTTAAGTTTCAATACAAATTTTGTTAGATACAAAGTCATGTCAACGCTCACAAGGTTCACCAGCTACATATTCAACATCTAGCAAAAAGAAAATAATAATAATTTCTAATTCGCAACTTATTACCAAAGACGTGTTCTTATGTTTAGCTTAGATACAATAAACTAAAATTCTATTACATAGTCTTAGGATCCTGTAAAAATGACACTTTTCGTGAGAAGTGTGAGAAGGCATAAGAATTGACATGTAGGCATCATGTTTTGGACTTGAGTATAATGATTTGGGTTGCTTTGGCAAGAAAAACACCAAACATAACAATTTAAGACACAATGCAATGAATTCTAGGCTTAAAACTTAAAACATCATGCCAAGAACATTAAGTAGAGTGTTTTAAGTGTGAAGTAGTGTTTTTTTTGTTGTGTTTTAAATATGATGTCCATAATACATTGCATTGTGTTTTAAATTATTATCTATGGTGTTTTTCTTACCAAAAACATCATGCCTAAGTCCAAAACATGATACCTATATGTCAATTTCTATGCCTTCTCACACTTTTCACGAAAAGAGTCTTTTTCACAGGAACCTCACCCTCACATAAGCTTAACTTTTATTTTCACAACAATGTAATTTTGTACCTGGGAAGTTTATGTTGTGTTTGTGCAACTTTTATACGATTAGATCTCGTACTACTGTAAAAGTTATTATATGTTTTGTGCGTATACAAAAGTCCATCCATTGTGTTAGAGAATTCCACTAGTGCATAAATATATATTAACATCTTATTTAAATCCTTGGGGAACCTTTTTGGATTAAAAAATATCGACAATATTAACGCAATATATAGGGCCAATCTTCCACAAATCGACATCAAAAAAAATGAACGGATCAAAATAGGCACTTGGATTTTGGGAATTTATCAAAGGACCTACTAATTGACCAAAGGGGAACCATATGAGTTGAATAGATAAGAGTCCAATTCAATCTCCTTATCAAACATTCATTATGCAACTTACTTAGAGGTCATTAAATTCCCCGCCTCTTAATCTGGAACACATTAATCCACCACCACACATCGTAGTGTTTTAGATGTTATAAGTCGTGTAGGATTGACGTGTTCGTAGGTTACAAAATTTTATGTTATGTATGTTGCGTTATGGTGCATCTGGAAAGCAAGGAACGACAAGAGGTTTTCGAACATCGACGTAAAGACAAAAGAGATTATCTTTAATATTAAGTCTTTGGGTTTTTTGTGGTATAGAAATCGGTCGAAAGATAAGAATTTGAGTTGGGAAAGGTGGTGTAATTTTGATGTTTTGTAGTTGTCTTTTGTAGCCAGCCTCTGGTTCGGGCTTGGTGTTGTGAATAAAATATACTTTTCAGAAAAAAAAAGTTGTGCTGACGGGTTGAATAGGTGAATCCTAACACGATATATTAGTTTGTGTGGAAACACCATCCCTAACAGACATGCTTAAGATCGTGCCGTATACATATATATCTTGTATCGGGTCGACCCATTTAATATGTATTTGCAAGTATGCATAATATATAGCGACTAATATGAGTAATATCTGATGACTTACTAACAATTCATTCAACTAATAACTCTAACTCAGATTACTTTTTTTTGTAGTTTATGTCTGTTTCATTGTTTGTTACTTATTACTGATATTTCGTTATTGACAAACTTGAGTTTATATATTTAGTTTTAGATTATAACAATTGGATTGGATGGAAAGAACTGAATTTAGAATGGAGTAATAAAAGTATAAAATGAAAAATTACTTTTAACAATGTTTTTAATTCCTCTAAAATCTGATTTTGAACCTTTTATGAAACCCTTAAACTTAAATGGGGTAGCATGTCAAAACGTTCATTAAACAAGACGTGTTTTGGTTATTTGTCGTGTCAAAAATTGACGCTCCTAATGAGATAAATTTATTATAAAAGAAACTTGTCTTTGAAAACAGTAAACACAGTCTTGCTATATATAAATTTACAATAATAACAACAATAAGAATAGCCAATGATGTCATGGTAACGTGGTTGAGACAGACACCCTGGTTTAACCCCCGCAGCTTGGTTCGAGTCCCACCCATTGTACTTTGGGTGGGGCACTGAACTGGCTTGGTAGTCTTTAAGAGGTTTTATCCAGTTGAACGTCGTGTCACTCTCTGTGTCAGCATGGGCCCTGTTGTAATGAACGACCAGTTGACCTTAGTGGGACCAAGCCTCCAATGGAGAGGTGCCATGAGTCGATGTAGATAATTTGTCGTTAAAAAAATAAAATAATAATAATATGAATAATAATATTAATGGTACATGGTTAGTTAAACGTCTTGTTTCATAGTATATCACAAGTCTCATCCATTACCAATTTTTTTTCTAATTTTGTTTGCATTTTAATTTTCTCTCGTACCATTTTGGGAAATATTTCCTTGTTAAATGATAACACTTTGGGCAGAAAAATCGATGATGAAACACCCAACCTTATAACAAACGCACTACATCCAAAGTAAAGTCACCAAAACTGGATGAACGGTACGAAAGACAATCGTGTATAAAACAAACACGCCCTAAGTTTTCATAAACCGACGAAGATTGAAGATAGGATCATAACCGAAACAAAATTTGTGCCGAATATGATGCCTAATTTGGTCCCAAAAGGTAGATTTGAAATTAGAAAATGACATAAAAGAACATCAATGAAAGAAAGAAACATTTAAGGTAAGTATTAAAAAAGCAACATGTTTATGGTTGTGCCCATTAAATTTCACAACATTGTATCCAGCAAACACAAGACAATATAATTGGTACCAAAATTAAAGTGTCCCATCTTTTTAGTGTAAAGAAACTAGCTTTACAATAGCTATTCGAATGCACGTAATTAAAAACCTAGTGTTGTAGATACGGATTTTTATGTATTAAAAAAATAATATTGAAGAACTATTATAGATAAAACTCCCCATCGCTTTATAGCCTAGTTGCATCTTGGGGTGGGATAAGGCTCAGTGGCGGATCTAGAAATCTTCGTAGCGGTAACGTTTTATAAAAAAAACGGTAACGAAATCGAAAAAAACGTCAAAAAAATGTCATTTTTTCCAAAATTTACACTACCACCGAAGCGCCAAGCGGTAGCGGAGGCTACCCCTTGTCATAGGGTAGATCCGCCCCTGATAAGGCTTTACGGCCAATAGGTCATGTGTTCGATTCCCACAAGTGGGGTTTTTCTCATATTTATTGGGAATGAATATGATGGGTGGTTCCGCTGGTGACACGATGATACTCCAGTGATCCGTCAGTGATCCAAATTTGCCGTTCAAAAAAAAATTATAGATAAAACTTGTTTAACCTCATGCAAAAGATATATACTTATTATATATATGTATGTTTACATATACAAGTTTTCTAAAAGTGAAAAACTTTGTTTGAAAACCAAAATAAGATACGAATACATCATATAACAATTGTAAATTGAGAAGACCTAACTAGTTATATGCTATTAGTATTGATTTATCCATTTCCTTGTTTTGGATGGATTTTCTTTATAAGATTAATTATTTTTTTTGCTAATCTTGAATGTGAGTTTGCTTTTGTTCTTCTAAAAAAAACAATGGAAAAAGAAAGATTTACTAAATATACCAAATGCCACCAAGTCAAGTGATTAACTGGTTCTCGCGGTCTTCCAAATTTGCTCGAGTTCTCTAGCAAAGGCTTTTTGACGTCCAACGACGATAGTGATATGATCCTTCTTCTCAACAACCTTAACATTTGCTCGAGGGACTTTGGTCTTGACATTATCACTACATTCAACTGGGATGAGCTTGTCGTCTCGACCATGAAACACATTAACGCTACAGTTTAAGTGGTTTTGAACCATGTCCAAATACCCTTCGATTTTCGAAGACGTCCCACATATAACATTGTGAAGGGTGTGCCATGCAGCATTATGTGTGTGACAGCAAAAGCCTTCAATTAAGTACGTCCTTATCCTGTGTAAAAAAATATCATTCCATCATGATATATGTTTAAAAAAAATTATTAACAAATTAAATACATTAATGTCCTTTAATTAATTCTTATAAAGAATTAGATTGTCACTCAAAGCTAGATATAGAATTTGGTTAGGAATAAATACAAAGTTATTGTGCCCAATGCATGAATTATTTAATGTGCATTAAAAAGGTAGTTTATAGTTGTAGTGTAGCCAAATAAATACAAAGTTATTGTGCCCATAAAGATTTAGATTGTCACTCAAGCTACATATAGAATTGTTAGATAATACAAATTATGTGCCCCATAAAGAATTAGATTGTCACTCAAAGCTACATATAGAATTTGGTTAGGAATAAATACAATGTTATTGTGCCCAATGCATGAATTATTTAATGTGCATTAAAAAGGTAGTTTATGGTTGTAGTGTAGCCAAACAAATATTTTTTGATTTTCGTAATTTTATTTTATAATCAAAAACACATTTCCATTGGTTTCATATCATGTAAGCGTCAAAATTAATAAAAATTATTTATTCCTTATATGTAACTTAATTTTAACAAGATACGTTATCAGAGTTATTAACGGGTTCACATGATAGAAAAAATTATAACTTATTATACTTATATAAAAATACAGTTACTAAAAAAATAAATCTATTGTAACTTTTAAAAATTTTGCAATTTTTTGGATTTTGTAACACATTTTAATAACAGTTTCTTTAGAAATTCATTTATTGGTCTCAGAGTCGTCTTGTGACACACATGAAGATTATACAAATAATATTAGGTTTTTTTTTTAATTACAAATTTTAAATTTTATTTCTTTATTTTCTGAAATTTAAGGAATAGTTTACGAAGTCAAATAAGGATGACAGTACTACCGCCGTGAAACCGAATTAATTGCATTGTAACGGCGAGTAACGGAAAATAAAGAAGTCTAGAGTTAATTTTACCTGTTTCTGGTAATGAGTTTGGTTAGAAATTCCCATGTACGATGGTGCTTGCAGATCAGCAAGCAAATTGTCCGGCTAACATGCTCGTACCAACAAGCCATCGATGCCCCGAAAGCGATCAACGGCCACACTTGCCGTGGCGCCACCTTACGCATCATATATTGAGTCGCCTCTTCGCCTTTTGGTGCGGGAAAATATGGCTAACCATACAAATATTCTAAAATAACTAAGAAAACAAACAACCATTTGTGTGTGCGCGTGGTTACACGGGCAGAATCATAACTTTTTAGTTAAAAATTGTTATATATTTCTTTTATGTACTAGTTATAATGAGAGGGTCAACTCATGCTTTTTTTTTTTTTAAGAAACTTATATTTTATATATAAAATATCCAACAAATTCTGGTGGCAGTCTTGTCTCCGCTTAGTTCCGCCCCTTAATTCCGCCCCGGTGTGTGAATGAAAACTAAAAAGAAAAGGTTGATCCATTACCGGTGCGAGTAAGGTTATTGACTTGACTGACTTTGGGTATTTAACGGCGAGGGCGAGCGCTAGAATGCACCCTAGGGAATGCGCCACAATGTGAAATGATTCGACCTTGTTGGGTTCAAGAACCGACCTCTCGATCATGTCCAAATGCTCCTTCATCGTGTAGAGCGACTCGTGAGGCTTCGGGCTTTTGCCAAACCCTAAAAGATCAATCGCGAATAATCTATATTTGGATTTAATTGATCTTGAGAAGTTTGGGAACAATGTCTCCGTCCAAAATGCAGATGACGATATAAACCCGTGAATAAACAATACATTCTCGTCAGCATTATCTACAACAAAACAAAACAAACAAACAAACATACCCAATAATATCATTTTCAAAAAGTAAGGTTTGTAAGAGAAGACAGAGTTTTTCTGTATGTTCAGAAAGAAAACAGAGAGACTCCTCCCAATCAGACCTCACAAAACATAATATGATCAAATCATTTACTAACCTTGTCGGCCTTCCATATGAACAAAGAGAGTATCTTTACACGAATTCGACCACGAATTACATGTATCGCAATCGCAATCCGACCATCGTGGGACAGGGTGCGACCGATGTCCACCAATCTTCTCTTGGAGCATTTCCACCACAAATGGCGATTGACCAACCGGTTTACTAACAACCACATTCTGCCTTTTCAGCGTGGTTTTCGACACTTCCACCACCAACGAAGGGCGCGAGTAAAGCGTATCCGATATCTCCTCAAGCTGCAACTTGTTAGAAGTAACACAAACAATCTTCTCCGCCTCCCCCTTCTCCTTCACCAAAATGTTACCCGTGTTAATGATTGTCTCTTTTGGAGACGAACAATAACACGGCTTCCATTCATCCTCCACAAAGAAATCAACAATCTTGTATACGTAACACAAAACAATATCAAGAACATCAAGCATACAAAACACGAGAAAACTCAACAAGTCATTGGTTAACTTCCCCGCGAAGCGAAAAACCGATTTTGTAGTGTTCCTCATGAGACAAGCTAGTAGTTCTATCATGACCATAATCCACCTGAATTTATAGATGGTGGTTAAATTTAAACCAAGTACTTGTATGTGGAGGGCGAAGGTTACTAAGTGAGCATTGTGTGGTTAGCAAAAGAATCAAAAACCGAAAGGGAAATGTGGATGTAATCGAAGTGGATGAAGGGAAGACTGAAGGTGGGGATCACTGATGGGAGTTGGGTTATTAATTATACAGAAATGTAACTGTATATTATGTGATATTGGGCGTGTAATATGCATTGTTGTTTTGCGGCAATGGCGGATCTAGAAAATCCGTATAGGAGTAACGTTTGAAAAAAAGGGTAACGATATCGATAAGATGTCAAATTTTTTTCCAAAATTTACACTACCATCGGAGCGTCAAGGGGGAACGGATGTTACCTCTTGTAACACTCTAGGTCCGCCTCTGGTTCGCGGGATGTGGGTGGTAACACAGACGTTGATTGCGTAATATGTTATTTTTTTAATTGAAAAAAATTATAACAATATCATATTCAAACTAAAAAGAACATAATACTATTATTATGATGAATAAAAATTTTTAACGTATAAAAAAGTTATATGCGTTTAAAAATAATAGAGTAGTTGATTTAAAATTTAACAATATGTTTTAAAATATAGTTACATATTTTAAACATTGTATTACTTTAAGTTTAAAATTATATAATATTACCTTTTGTTCTCTTATATTATCTTTATTATATTATAACACATAACGAGAACGAAGTAAATTTAATCATTTTAATACTTAAAATAATTACAATTTTTATAACATATATATAATCCTTTAAAAATTATTATTGACTTTTAAACCAATTATTTTCACGATTTTTAAACAACCATAAATTTTCACACGTTAGTATTTTTTATTTTATACTACAAAAGCGAATATTTTATTCTGTTTAATTTGAATATAGTATAGTTATACTTTTTTTTTAAAACTTAAAAAATATTTACATGGTACATCATTACCAATGTTTGTGGTATCACATGTACACTGTTTTACTATAGTATAGATATTGGGTGTGTAATTGTGTATGTATTATTGTATGTGTGTATTGTGTGTGAGTGGGTGTGCAATTGTGTATGTATTATTGTATATGTGTGTGAGAGAGAGAGAGAGACAACTGGCAAGAGGAATGAACCACATATTGGGTTGAGAAAAGCGTGTGAATTTGCAAGTGTGTTGTAAACAATAAATGAGAGCATTAATCGGCTAAGAAAGAGAGAGAAAAGGGGAAATGTTGGTGGTGGTTCAACCGCCAAGTGACTGACTTGTCAAGAAACAAATTTCCACTCTATTCACAAACCATTTAGCAGTCAGCCGTACACCCTATTTTGTAGAACCGGTCAACCGTTAAAATTTGTGAGCACAAATTGCTAAAGTTATAGTAGGATTAACTGATCAAGTTAAATAATACAACTTGTATTGTATAACCTTCAAAAAGTTAACATAGAAAAGCAAAGAAAATTGAATTTTAACTTGGTTGAAACTCAAGCATTTACCACTACATTGGACCCTTCAAGTTAAAATGCTTTCTCTCTTTGGGTTTTTCCTTTTGAACTTTTACAATGATCTCTATATGCTCATAAAATATATGAATAAATTGATTTTAGTCGCTAGACTCCGAGTAAAGTATAATCTGCGCCCTTGTGGTTTGGTAACGAGATCAACTTGATTCCCTAAACCTTTATTTTTACAATTTGTTTACTAGTGTTATCAAAATCTAATAGTTTGCATCCCTCCTATCATCTCTGTTACATCACCCTGTGAAATTACATGTAATTTACCCCTGTCATATATAAAATTACAATCCCCCCTCTCTCTAAATATCCACCCCCAAATTTACACACAAATCAAAGCCCTAACTCAACCTATCAATGGCCCAAGTCAATCAACATTATCCTAAACCCATGTTAAGTTTACGATAGGGTATTTACAATCTTGTAAATTGACTGTAAATCATATCATCAATTGCAAACAATCGGGGTTCTTAATTATGCAGGTTATGTTTGTTTTCTAATTTACTTTTATCGAATCAGATTGTAAATCAGATCCTTGATTGCAAGCGATAACTTCCATAGAGGTTATCCACCAATCACTCATCCTGATCATTGATCCTTCTATCTTCAAAGACACGCTTCAATTCATAGGTAAACATCTATACAGGGTCGTTCCAACCTTTTGGAGGCCCAAATCTAAACGAAATTTTGGGGCCCTTTTTCCTTTTTTGATTATTATAAACGGTACTCCTTTATCCGTAGTTGGAACCAATAAAAAATCTAACACAACTATAACACATGGTGGTTTGCTTGTATAAGAAATCAAACAAATCTAAAACAATAAATTTAAACTAATATTAATAGTTAGCATATAAATTTTTTTTAATTAGAAACCCTAGGCCCAAGCCTGGCTTACTTATACTATAGGTCTGACCCTGAATCTATACGGTCGTCATCACATATGTATAGAGGTTAATTTGTGATGCTTTGTTTTCTGACCTAGCGAAACCATATATAGAAGCTTATGAGGGTAATTTGGATTCAATTATGATTATACTTAATTCGATTATTGATGATTCTGTACAAAACTGTTGTTAGTGCATTAGAAGTAGGATTGGTCATTTTTTGATGAAATTGTTGTCATGAGCTTGTTCAATTATATGTCTTGTGTAATAAATCCGTTCATGATTTGTGTGTGTCCGCAAATTCGAAGTATTTAAGATATTTCCGTAAATTCGTTCATGATTGTGTGATAAATTCGTTCATGATTTGAGTAGTTTGAAGGTGGTGGTTTTGGTTGTGGTTTTTGGTGGCAGGTGATGATTATGGTGGTAGTTTTCTAGAGAAAGAGAGAGGTGGTGGGTATGATTATATGGACGGTGTGATCAGGGAGTGGTGATGACGGTGGTGGTGGTTTAAAGAGAGATTGAGAGAAGAGAGGTGACGGGGTAAAAAAATGTAATTTCGAAACCTATTTAACAGTGAGTTAACAACTAGATAACGAAAAGGACTAAGACTATTATATTTTGATAACACAAATACAGATGTTGCAATAAAAGAAAGAACAACTGGAGGACTCAGACTGTTCTCGCTACCAAAGTACATGGATGCAGATTGCACAGATTCCTTTTAGAATGTAATGCTTGGCTTATATTTATATATTTGATTTTACGTATTTTTTTAATATACATTTTGAGCATATGCTTTTAAACATCATAAGACAATAAAATAGATAAATCAAAGAAGTAACTTCATGTATGTTATAACTATAAAAGCACCCATAGTAAAGGCTTACAGATGCGCTCTCTCTCCTCCATGCCGGCACGGTTTCCGCCCTACCTAACTATATCTTTTTGTTCTTCACGCACCGGACGGACACCCCCCCCCTATTTTCCCCTTAAAATCTCCATCTGCGGGAGATTATCACCACGGATACCCTCGCCCATTTCTCCTCTGTGTTGATTGCCATCTGCTTCACATCACCTAAAGTTGCCTAGAAAACAAGATGCTCTAAAGATATAGACTTAATTATCGTATGTTTGTGTCAGTTAGCCCCTCTCCCTTTCTACTATATGTATCCCCTAGGTTTCTAGTTATGTTGCATGGACGTTTAAGAGTGTTTAAAAGGGTATATAAAGAGGTGAACTAGGTTATACATGCATTAAGAGGTCATATACCTTTGTGTAAGATGGTGTAAAACTCGAAAATTCGTTGTTATATTTTTCTTTTATTTTCCGTTGTATCTATCATTTGTAATCCCGAGATTCGTTTATAAGAAAGTTACGTTAATTAAATTATGTTGATTTACAGTTATATCGCATCTAATCGCTTATTAAACGCATCGCTAATTTAATCGCAATCACAAGTAGTTGTGCTACTATACGAGCCAAGTGCGTTATTGTTTAATAAACACTTGTGCCATCGCATCGCTTATCGCATTGCATCGCAAAACGCAGTTAATTATGTGGAATTATGTTTTATGTGTGTTACGTATGTTTATGTTATGGTTATAATCGCTATCGCAACGCTCTCACTCGCACAAATCGCTAAATCGCGCTATTACATCAATTATAACGCTTAATATATCTATCTAATACGAACCGAATCGCCGAACGAACTCATAACGCGAAATAATCGAACAAGACTTGGCCCATAGGTCAAGTTCAGCCGAACTTGTATATCACAAGTTCGCCCTAACTTGTCTGAGCCCCAGTAACTCTTCAACAGCCACAAGTCCGCCCGGATTTGTCTTCAAACTCAGCAGAACAAGTTCGCCCGAACTTGTAGCAAGTTCGCCCGAACTTGATGTCTGCTCTCTCATTCTCACTTAACCTATAAATACTCAGCTCCATTCTCTCATTTGAACTTGCTGCAAGTTCGCCCGGAGCTCCCCAAAACCGAAACCCCTTGTTTTCTAAGTAAGATTCAACCCGTTTTCAACTACAACAACGTTCCACAACGTTTTAAAACGATTTTGCACAAGGCTTTGCCTTCGTTTTCATCAAATCTCTTCTGTTTACGAAAATCTTCATCTTTTTCTACAAAACTTCTCTTTTTCACTCAGATCTATGTTTAGATCTGAGTAAAACCTTTAAAAACATTGATTTCTACACAATATTCGGACTAATGACGTATGTTTCGTTCACTTTTGAGTGGAACGAGGCGTTGTCAAGCAAGATCTCAGATCCGGAAGCACAAGGACGAAATCGTCACTTTACACAAGCTGGACTAACCCGTACGAACCATCAAGTTCGCCCGGATTAGCCCGATTTCTGTAAAATGGCTAAATTCGCTCCAAAAGACCTCTCTAGCCTAAGTTTTACTCAGTGGCTTAAGGTTGGAGGGATGAACACTCGATTTCCTCAGCAAACGACGCAAAAACGCACGATTTGGATGACAAAACCATCAAGTTCACTCGGAATACATCAAGTTCGCTCGAATTTGTCCCCAGGTTGGTGACTAAGTTCACCCGAACTTGGTCTCCCACGTCAAATCTGCAAAAATGGCACAAGTTCGCCCGAACTCTGTCCAATTCTCAAGAGAATTAGACACGTTCACCCGAACTTGTCTTCCCCAGTTAGCAAACCTTTCAAGTTTGCCCGAACTTGCCTCTTAACTCAACAGGTTTTACAAGTTCGCCCGAACTTGTATGGAAACTTACAAGTTCGCCCGAACTTGTCCTCTGCCCAATCCAAACTTAACCGTTACAGCATTTCGAAAGACTGATGCACTTCTGTTCGCTTACAGGCAGATCCGGCGCTTTCCCCGACTCATCTCGGATCCATCGTCTCTCCTAAAACGCACCCACAGTGAGTATACTTGAACCCTTTTTCGCTTAAACGCACTTTTGGGTGTCACATATGTTCGTATATCAAAACACATCACACAACTCAAATGCTTATTCGACATCCCGCTTATACATGACTTTATGTGAAATCTGCTGAATTGTATGTATTGCTTGATTGCCTGTACGCCACCCTTAACATGATAGTATACTGGAGGTTGACCCGCCACCCGGAGGCCCGGGGTTGTTAAGGCTCGCATTTTTATTTCGCATTTATTTTCTCTTTTAGGATGTGAACGCTTGTTCGCATGCCTCGATCAATCGCGGTTTGTTGGTTTGTATGAATCTAAGTAGTTACATAATTCACAACCATTACGTATGTCATGCGGTGTATGCTAAACGCTTTTATATCTATATTGTATGCAAAACTCATATGCTCACCTTTACTTAATTGTATTGACGTTTTATTTTAACATATGTGGCAGGTTGAGGACTTTAGCTTTGGATGCTTAGATTAGGTTTTGCTAAGAAATCATTTAATAAAATCTAGGGAAGATCGGATTAGATACTATGTATAAGAGATTGTTTCGAAGTTTGTAATGATTGTCTAAAGATTTTATGAGTTTGATAGTATGGGATATTAAATGTTGATTATTGTCTTTAAATGATTGTTATGAAATCTCTTGACCAATCTGATTCGCCTAGTGCCGCGCCCCGATGATTCCGACATCCGTTGGGGTGTGACAGATTGGTATCATAGCCATAACTATAGGGAAATTAGGTAAAATTGCCATGTTTTGCCTTAGACTATAGTTAGGATACCAAATCAGACCGTTACGCATTAATTAACGCTGAAAACTCATACGAACAGACAAGTCCGCCCGAACTTGGGGGACAAGTTCGCTCGAAATTGATCAAGTTCGCCCAAACTCGATCAAGTTCGCTCAAACTTGCTGTCCTCTCAACAAACAAGAAGTTCGCTTGGGGGATGCCAAGTTCGCTCGAACTTGACATCAGTTTGATGCCAAGTTTGCCCCAACTTGATCAGAATCCTTCGGCACGAACTTCTAAACACTGCTTTTCCTAAAGCAACCACAACCCACGTGAAGAACACTCGTATCACACAAAACGAATGATCAAGTTGAGAATAGGTGTGAAAACCAAGAACTCTCGATGAGACCGTTCATTCCGCGCATTCTCTCTCGCACGAGATACCTTCGTTGAGTTAGAGTGATATCCAACCTCGACGAAGATCTCCATATCTATCTATTGGAACTCCCGACTTGTTCGGTGAGCATAGCCACAACTAGGAATGATGTTGTTAAGCTAGAGGTGAAACCCGCATCTTAATAACTAGTTCCACTCTTCAATTTTCAATCTCACCAAAGTCTCGATTATTTCGATGACTCGGAAACACGACGTAACTGGAAGGATAAATGCCGTTAACCGTTGTACGGCGAGAGCATTTGTCTATTAGGCCAAATCGTGTGTCCGAACTCAGAGAATCTTCGAATCACTTTAGGTAGTCCCTGTTTTGAGATTTTCGCTTATTATACAATTCGCATCTCGAATGCGCTACGCTTTACTTATAAGAAGGTGAATACGTGCAAAGTATATGCTTACGTGAATTATGTGCTTACGTGCTTATGTGCTATGTGCGTATGTACCTACGTGTTTACTTGTCTACGTGTATATGTGATTTCGTGCCTTGTATGAATAATAATAATAATAAATACTTTAAACATAAACCTATCATAATCGAATCTCATCTAATCAAATCCTTCGATGGAGATGTCTTCAATGGGATCGCACACCAGAAGGAACCATCAGCGCAGCCAAGCTGACAAGCGCATCGCATCACTAGTGGCCAAGGAAATGGCCAAAGTGATCCCTCAAATCGTTAGCGAGATTCAAGCTGCCAGCAGCAACACTTCTGTGGACTCCAAAGTCGACCCGCCCAAGACATCCTTCAGTTTTAAGTAGTTCAAAGCTTGTGAACCCCTTACTTTCTCAGGCATTAAAGGACCAAGTGCCATGTTCCACTGATTTGATGTTATCGAGGTCATATTTTGCCAGAGTGGGTGTCCCGAACCCCTTCTCACTATTAACGCTACTGGTGTTTTCCAGTCCAGGGCTCTCGACTGGTGGACTGCGAAGCGTAACAGGAGGGGAAACGATGAAGCCTACGGACTCGCATGGGAAGAACTTAAGGAGCTAATGATCAAAGAGTTCTGCCAACCTCATAAGATCCAGAAGTTGGAAAACGAATTTTGGGGAATTAAGCAAGACGGACCCGATAATGCTGGTTTAAACGGCTCGATTCAAACAGCTGAGCATTATCTGTCCCGGTCAAGTGGACACGACCGAGAAAGCAATCAAGAAGTACAACAACGCTCTGCCCGATTGCGTCGCTGACTTCGTTCAAGCAGCACGCCCTGCTACTATCGAGGAGACCTACCAGCTAGCCGCAGAACTTAATGACAAACGGGTTCAGTCTGGTTACTTTAACAACAGCAAGGTCGCAAATCAGGCCATCGCCGAAACAGCAGCTCCTACCCATCAGTCGTGAGAGTCAAAGTCAAGCCGCCGAGGTCGCAAAAGGGAAAACCCGAGCAAGAACTTTGCCCTTACTGCTCCGCAAAACCCTCAGCCACTCCAGTCTGCAGCACCGAACGCACCGCCGTCAAAGCGTGCGTATACCGGCCCTCATCCTTTGTGCTCAAAATGCACTTATCACCATGTGGTTGGAGGCAATTGTCGTTTCTGTACCAACTGCAACATCTACGGCCACTTTACTTTCAGCTGCCGTTCAGGCCCACGTCAGTCAGCTCCTCAGGCCCCAGCAGCACCAGTTTTACCAGCTCCTCCCCAGGCCACTCAGCAGCCAGCTACAAGAGCACGTGCCTGTTACACGTGCGGTGATCCGAATCATTTCAGTAATGTCTGCCCAAACAAGCCGGTGAAACAAGAGCCGCAGCAGCAACAGCCACAGCTACCACAGCCTCAGCAGCAGCAACAACAGGCTGCACGTGGACGAGCCTTTAATCTCAACCATCGCCAGGCTCAGAACGACAACAATGTTGTCGATGGTACGTTCCTCGTTAATGGTATTTATGCTTCATGTTTATTTGATACTGGTGCCGATAATTGTTTTGTATCGCTAGAATTCGAAAAGGTTTTAAAATGTAAACGCGCTAAACTCCCAAAGACTTTCGATGTGGAAGTCGCCACCGGAAAAACCGTCACCGTCACCTCCGTCCTACGTGGTTATTCTCTCGATCTCAACAACCATTCTTCTCGATCAATCTCATACCTATGCAATTAGGTAGCTTCGATGTCATAGTAGGCATGGATTTTCTTCGTGAAAATCATGTTGAAGTTGTATGCTTCGATAAGATGATTCGCTTCCCTCTCTCAATCGGTGATCAACTCCATGTCTATAGTGAAATTCCCCCAAAGAAGTTGATGCTTTTATCATGACTCGAGCACACATATGTTTACGGAAGCAATGTGTTGCTTTTCTAGCCCATATCGTGAACCCGAAGAAAGAGAAAAAAACTTTTAAAGACGTTCCCGTTGTTCGTGAATTTCCCAAAGTCTTTCCCGACGATTTACCTGGTTTACCCCCTACTTGCGATGTTGAATTCCGTATCGATTTAGTTCCCGGTGCTACTCCCGTTGCTAAAGCTCCTTATCGTCATCGCACCATCCGAAATGTGCGAGCTATCGAGCCAACTTCAAGAGCTTCTTAAATAAAGGTTTCATACGCCCGAGCACTTCGCCTTGGGGCGCACCCGTTCTTTTCGTGAAAAAGAAAGATGGGACGTTCCGAATGTGCATCGATTATCGTGAACTTAACAAACTCACGATAAAGAACCGTTATCCTCTTCCTCGAATCGACGACTTATTTGATCAGCTTCAAGGCGCTACTTGTTTTTCTAAGATCGATCTTCGTTCCGGTTATCATCAGTTGCGTGTACTCGAAGAAGACATTCTGAAAACCGCCTTTCGTACCCGTTATGACCATTTGAATTCGTGGTCATGCCTTTTGGTCTTACTAATGCACCTGCGGTCTTCATGGATTTGATGAACCATGTGTGCAAAGCCTTCTTAGATTGTTTCGTCATTGTTTTCATCGTGATATCCTTATCTATTAGAAGTCGAGAGACGAACACGTGCGCCATCTCCGTTTAGTCCTCAAACTTCTCCAAGGTAATCGTCTTTACGCTAAGTTCTCTAAATGTGAATTCTGGCTCGAAGAAGTCCAATTTCTCGGCCACATCGTTAATAGTCAAGGAATTCACGTCGACCCTGCAAAGATTGAAGTTGTCAAGAGTTGGATTACACCGAAGAATGCTTCCGAAATCCGTTCATTTCTTGGATTGGCGGGTTACTACCGTCGATTCATCGCTGACTCTTCGAAAATCGTCGTTCCGCTTACCGCTTTAACTCATAAAGACAAACCTTTCGTTTGGGATTCCAAACAAGAGGAAGCTTTTCAAACTCTTAAGCGTATGCTATGCAAGGCTCCCGTAATCTCTCTTCCCACGGAAACGACGATTTCGTCGTTTACTGCGATGCCTCAAATCTATGTCTTGGTTGTGTTCTTATGCAACGAGACAAGGTTATCACGTATGCGTCTCGACAACTCAAGATCCACGAGAAAAACTACACAACCCATGATCTCGACTCGGTACAGTTGTTTTTGCATTGAAGATATGGCGACACTACTTTACGGTACTAAGTGTACGGTCTTCACCGACCATAAGGGCTTACAACATATCTTTAATCAAAAGGAATTGAATATGCGCCAACGCAGATGGGTTGAACTTCTCAACGATTACGACTGCGAGATACGCTACCATCCCGGCAAGGCAAACATCGTCGCCGATGCTCTAAGTGACGAAGCTATGTGTATAGTATTCGTGACTCTCGAGCGTTGAATGATCTCGAAATCATGATTCGCTCCGCTCAATTCGCTTGTTTTAACGGAATACTTTGGAGGAAGAAATGAAATGTGGTGCCGAAACGCAACTCGTAGTTAAACCGAATGGTATTTATTACTATCTCGATCGCATTTGGATTCCCATTCGTGATAACCTTCGTGAACTGCTAATGACCGAAGCTCATAAATCTCGATACTCCATTCACCCCGAAGCCGACAAAATGTACCAGGACCTTCGTCCTAAGTACTGGTGGTCGGGCATGAAAAAGGATATCGTCGTGTACGTTTCAAAGTGCTTAACTTGTTCGAAGGTTAAAGCCGAACATCAAAGGAGCTATGGCTTGCTCGAACAACCCGAAATTCCCCATGTGAAGTGGGAGAGCATAGTTATGGACTTCATTACGAAACTTCCCCGCACTTTCTCTGGTCACGATAGCATTTGGGTTATCGTTGATCGTCTTACTAAATCTGTGCATTTATTGCCATATAGAAGACTTTAAGGTCGAACGATTAGCCCGAATCTATACCGACGAAGTCATATGTCGACGCGGGACGCCTCGTGACATCATCTCTGACCGCGACGGTCGCTTTACCTCGCGTCTCTAGGAGACTTTTCAATTCGCCCTTGGTACTACTCTTAATTTTAGTACCGCTTTCCACCCTCAAACCGACGGTCAGACTGAGCGCACGATCCGCACCCTCAAAGACATGCTTCGTGCGTACATCATAGATTTTGGTGGTAATTGGGATTCACATTTACCTTTAATTGAATTCTCGTACAATAATAGTTATCACACCAGCATTCAAATGGCTCCTTTTGAGGCTCTGTATGGAAGGAAATGTCGATCGCCTATTGCATGGCACGAGATCGGAGAAGCACAAATCACCGGTCCCGAGCTGATTCAAGAAACGACAGACAAGATCCTCCATATCAGAGACAATCTCTTGAAAGCTCGGAGTCGTCAAAAGAGTTATGCGATAAACGCCGCAAGCCCTTACAATTCGAAGTGGGAGATCACGTTCACCTAAAGGTTGCACCTTGGAAGGGAGTGATCCGCTTCGAGAAGAAAGGAAAGCTAGCGCCAAGATACGTAGGTCCCTTTAAGATTCTAGAAAGAATTGGCAAAGTGGCCTACCGACTCGAACTACCGGAAGAACTCAACAACGTCCATCCGACTTTCCACGTCTCAAACCTCAAGAAAAGCCTAACTGAAGAAAATTCCACGTCCCTCTCGAGGACTTGCAAATAAACGAGACTCTCCATTTTGTGGAAAAGCCTGTCGAAATCATGGACCGAGAAACCAAGAGTTACGGCGCTCTCGCATCCCTATCGTGAAGGTCCGATGGGAAGGCAAACGCGGTGCCGAGTTCACTTGGGAATTGGAAAGTGACATGAAGGCTAAGTATCCGCATCTCTTTGTTACGGTCATTACTTAAATTTCGGGACGAAATTTACTAAAGTAGGGGAGACTGTAACAACTCGAAAATTCGTTGTTATATTTTTCTTTTATTTTCCGTTGTATCTATCATTTGTAATCCCGATATTCGTTTATAAGAAAGTTATGTTAATTAAATTATGTTTATTTACAGTTATATCGCATCTAATCGCTTATTAAATGCATCGCTAATTTAATCGCAATCACAAGTAGTTGTGCTACTATACGAGCCAAGTGTGTTATTGTTTAATAAACACTTGTGCCATCGCATCGCATCGCAAAACGCAGTTAATTATGTGGAATTATGTTTTACGTGTATTATGTATGTTTATGTTATGGTTATAATCGCTATCGCAACACTCTCACTCGCACAAATCGCTAAATCGCGCTATTACATCAATATAACGCTTAATATATCTATCTAATACGAACCGAATCGCGGAACGAACTCATAACGCGAAATAATCAAACAAGACTTGGCCCATAGGTCAAGTTCGCCGAACTTGTATATCACAAGTTCGGCCGAACTTGTATATCACAAGTTCGCCCGAACTTGTCTGAGCCCCAGTAACTCTTCAACAGCCACAAGTCCGCCCGGACTTGTCTTCAAACTCAGCAGAACACACAAGTTCGCCCGAACTTGTAGCAAGTTCGCCCGACCTTGTAGCAAGCTCGCCCGAACTTGTAGCAAGCTCGCCCGAACTTGATGTCTGCTCTCTCATTCTCACTTCATCTATAAATACTCAGCTCCATTCTCTCATTTGAACTTGTTGCAAGTTCGCCCGAAGCTCTTCAAAACCGAAACCCTTTGTTTTCTAAGTAAGATTCAACCCGTTTTCAACTACAACAACGTTCAACAACGTTTTACAACGATTTTGCACAAGGCTTTGCCTTCGTTTTCATCAAATCTCTTCTGTTTACGAAAATCTTCATCTTTTTCTACAAAACTTCTATTTTTCATTCAGATCTATGTTTAGATCTGAGTAAAACCTTTAAAACATTAATTTCTACACAATATTCGGACTAATGACGTATGTTTCGTTCACTTTTGAGTGGAACGAGGCGTTGTCAAGCAAGATCTCAAATCCGGAAGCACAAGGACGAAATCATCACTTTACACAAGCTAGACTAACCCGTACGAACCATCAAGTTCGCCCGGATTAGCCCGAGTTTCTGTAAAATGGCTATACTCGCTCCAAAAGACCTATCCAGCCTAAGTTTTACTTAGTGGCTTAAGGTTGGAGGGATGAACACTCGATTTCCTCAGCAAACGACGCAAAAACGCACGATTTGGATGACAAAACCATCAAGTTCGCTCGGAATACACCAAGTTCACTCGAACTTGTCACCCGGTTGGTGACTAAGTTCGCCCGAACTTGGTCTCCCACGTCGAATCTGCAAAAATGGCACAAGTTCGCCCGAACTCGGTCCAATTCTCAAGAGAATTAGACAAGTTCGCCCGAACTTGTCTTCCCCAGTTAGCAAACCTTACAAGTTCGCCCGAACTTGTATAATTTCTTTAGAAATTAGACAAGTTCGCCCGAACTTGCCTCTTAACTCAACAGGTTTTCACAAGTTTGCCCGAACTTGTATGGAAACATACAAGTTCGCCAGAACTTGTCCTCTGCCAATCTAAACTTAACCGTTTCAGCATTTTGGAAGACTGATGCACTTATGTTCGCTTACAGGCTGATCCGGCGCTCTCCCCGACTCATCTCGGATCCCTCGTCTCTCCTAAAACGCACCCACAGTGAGTATACTTGAACCCTTTTTCCGATTAAACGCACTTTTGGGTGTCACATATGTTCGTATATCAAAACACATCACACAACTCAAATGCTACTTCGACATCCCGCTTATACATGGCTTTACGTGAAATCTGCTGAATTGTATGTATTGCTTGATTGCCTGTACGCCACCCGGAGGCCCGGGTTGTTAAGGCTCGCATTTTTTTTTCGCATTTATTTTCTCTTTTAGGATGTGAACGCTTGTTCGCATGCCTCGATCAATCGCGGTTTGTTGGTTTGCATGAATCTGAGTAGTTATATAATTCACAACTATTACGTATGTCATGCGGTGTATGCTAAACGCTTTTATATCTATATTGTACGCAAAACTCGTATGCTCACCTTTACTTAATTGTATTGACGTTTTATTTTAACATATGTGGCAGGTTGAGGACTTTAGCTTTGGATGCTTAGATTAGGTTTTGCTTAGAAATCATGTAATAAAATCTAGGGAAGATCGGATCAGATACTATGTATAAGAGATTGTTTCAAAGTTTGTAATGATTGTTTGAAGATTTTATGAGTTTGATAGTATGGGATATTAAATGTTGATTATTGTCTTTAAATGATTGTTATGAAATCTCTTGACCAATCTGATTCGCTTAGTGCTGCGCCCCGATGATTCCGACATCCGTTGGGGTGTGACAATGGCTAACTAAGTTTTTTTTTACAACAAATGTTACTTCTTTACATCAACTATTTTAAATTATTCCTCTTTGCCAAAGTTTGAACCTGAGACATCTCCTTTAGAGTTAATTACATAGTTAGTCCCTGTGGTTTGCACAAAATGACATACTTAGGTACTAATAGTCTTAAATCACCTTCTAGGGTATTAACTTTCCATTTTGTAACGTCTGGAGGTATTTACTTCTAGAGTATTAACATAGTGAGTCCCTGTGCTTTACACAAAATAACATACTTAGGTACTAATAGTTTAATAAACAATTAACGTTAATACCTCCAAACGTACAAAATGAAAAGATAATACCCTAGAATGTGATTTTAAACTATTAGTACCTAAGTATGTTACTTTGTGCAAACCACATGGACTAACTACGTAATTAACTCTCTCCTTTAATAGGCATGTGTCTGTAGTAGGGGTGGCAAAAGTGATGGGTTGGGCAAGTTTGGGTCATGGGTTACGATGAGTATAGGTTAGGATGAGTTTGGGTAAAGATGTGTTTATTAAGAAAAAGGTTAAGATGAATTTGGGTAGATATTGGTTCGACTTTCGATCATGACAAGCTAAAGATAAAACATAAAATATTAACAAAAAAAAAAACTTGAAAATTAAAAAAAAACAAATTTATAAAAAACTAAAATAAAAAATATATTAAAAATTTAAAAATCAAAGAATTTTAAAAAATCAATAAATTAAAAAATCCAATAAATTAAAAATAAAACAAATAAAAAAAAACAATAAAATTTTAAAATGTTAAATGAAAAATTTTAAAAATTAAAACATAAAATAGTTTCAAAAATAAACAAATTAAAAAACAAACATTTAAAATATCAGAAAAATTATAAAAATATAAATTTTTAAAATAAAATAAAATATGAAATTCAAAAATTCAATAATTAAAAAAGGCAAATAAATATAAATGAAAAATTCAAAATTGATATTTTTTTATTTTAATTTTTTATGTGTTTGATTTTTTTTTCTTAATTTTTTTATTTTTCATTTTTATTTTTTATTTTTTTAATTTTTTTTTTTATTTTTTTTATTTTTTATTATTTTTTGGTTATTTTTTGCATTTTTTTTTTTTAAACATTTTTTAATTTTTTATTTTTTTTAATTGGTTATTTTTTCTGATTTCTTTCTTATTTTTCTGAAGTTTTTTGTTTTTTTGGCATTTTTACATTTTTTTTATTTAGAATTTTTATTTTTTTCTTATTTTTTGATTCTTTTAGTTTTTAGTTTTTTATTTTTCTCATTTTTTTGTTTGTTTTTTGTTCTTCATGAAGTCAACGTCTACGAACACTCGAATAAGATGAAGAGTCTGACCGTGATGCTCATTTTAGAGTTACCCATTAACCAGTGTAACGTCCGTCCTGACCCACGAATTATTTTAATAGATATCTTTGAGCATTCACATCCATTCTACCATATTTTCAATTAAATAATATATTTTTATACCTTTATTATTACCTTTTATCTCTATTCCACTCACAACCACTTTCAAAATATATTAAAAAACTATAGGGGGTGAACAGTGTTCTCCCAAATATACAGATGAACAGTAACATTTTCTCTCTTCTCCACTCACAACCACTTTATATTATAAAAACTCCATTCAGAGAATTTGATGGAATGAATTGAATGCTCTTACAACTCATCCTGACCTATCCTCATTTTTAAAATGACCCATAATAACCTAAATACCTAAATGGATTTTTATTGTCAGTCTAGTTTTTATCAATTGGGATACCCTCATTGGCTAATGGCTAACTTAGTTATACCAAATTACCAACATTTCATCAACAAGGGGTGTATTGAATAATAAGGGTGCCTGGGGTGGTCGTGGCAAAGCCTGCGGGGAAGACTTTTGCCGCACGGGGGAACCATCCCATCACCAAGATTGCCGCGCGAGAAGAGAATTGCGGTGAAACATTGCCGCTTGAGGGAGAGGGGTAAGTGGTGGGGCCAAGTATCTTCTCAACCAATCATGTTTTTTTTTTTAAATTAGTTTGTCTAATCTTAATTTAGGTATGTATCTCTTATTTTTTCTTTTTTTGGCACTAGGCAAAAATAAGAGAGGAAATACATACACAATATGATTGGATAGGGGAAGAATTTGCTTAATCTCTTTGAGCATGTACCCCTTATACCCTAAGAGTTGCATAACCAACTTGTCATTTAATAAAATAAACACATCAAAATGTGAAATTGATGTATAGTAAATGTGTTTCATAAAATATTTTTATTGATGATAAATATACTATTTTGTACTTTAATAAAATATTCAAGTTCTTTTTTCAAGCAAATAATATTATAACTTACACTATTTTTTAGTTGTCCATTAACGTTTTTCCAGTAAATAACATAGACACATAAAAATGCGAAATCAATTCTCTTTTCAAAAGGAGTAGATTGATGTCTAGTAAATGTGTTTCATAAAATATATATATTATTTTGACTTTAATAAATTATTCAAGCTCTATTTTCAAGCAAATAATATAGTAACTTACGCTATTTTTTAGTTGTCCATTAAGTAACAACGTTGTTTCGGTAAAATTTAATTTAAAATTTCAATTTACAAAATTGGTTCTAAATACTTTACCAATGATATGTTCAAATAAAAGAGGCTTGTTGAATAAAAAAACAATTTTAAATACAAAATATAAAGACTACATAAACATATGTATCAATTGTTTGAAGGAAGATTGGATTTAAATAATCTGCACTTTAAACATTTAGCCGATAACGCTCTTAACTTACGAATTGTAACACGCCACTCCCAACTTTCACTTATTTTCCTCTAACACTCTCAAACTAACTGAACTCTAACCCGGTTAGCTGACTTCAAATGCCACGTAATCAAAAAACCACGACAGATGTCACGTCACTAAACAAGTGCGACAACTGGGTTAGGGTTCAGTTAGTTTAGGAGTGAAAGAGGAAAATAAATTGAAAGTTAGGAGTGACGTAGTACGATTCATAAGTTGAGAGTGTTATCGGCCAAATGGTGAAAGTTATGAGTATTTAAATCCAATAACCTTTGTTTTAGTTATGATTATAAAACTAGTTGTGGTTATTTAAATCTGCCATTGCATAATCCCATTGAATTTCATAAACTGTGTTTTAAATTACATTTTTTTTACAAACAGGGTAACGGGTCAGATGATTGATTTGTTATATTTTGCGGTTAACGACTCAGATATTTGATTTTCTTGTTAACACAGGGTTCTTTGTTAGCACTTCAAACTAATTACAGATATTTGTTGTTAGAAATAATGATTTTGCAAATATAAATTCAGTCTCCTCGAGTGCATAACACTGAAAGTAAAAAAGCATCGACTTTAATTCATTTACCTTTTTGCCATCTTTGGGTCAGCAAGAGCAAGTTCAGCAAGCTTAGCAGCAGACATAGCTTTCTTAGCATCAGAAGACGTTTCTTTATAACTCGAAGTGAGCATTTCGGGCTTAATCGTAGTAGACCCATCCATAATAAATAAACTGTAACAATTACCTGAACAATTGAAAATGTAAGAAATATATCTAACTTACGTTCCTCTTCTCGTTAAAATTAAGACGGAAGTGAAAGAAATCCTCAAAGAACTATAATCACAAAGAAAACAAACGATTAATAAACCAGTAAAAATTAAAGATCAGTTTTTTTCTTCACGGGTGCCATCCTTGCTTCATTTTTTAGGGTGTCATGCTTCTTTGTTACACCATTTGTTGCAGTTTGTAGAATGATGAGTCTGAAAAGAACAGCAAGCCCTGCACAAAAATATATAACAGGTCAAAAGTTGCCGAAGGTCCAAGTTATAAAGCATAGGATCTCTTAACATGCCGTATTCAGATATAATCAACCGTCACCTATGCGTAATCTGAGCCGAAGTTGAAATTTAAAATTAATCCGTGTGGGTGATTTTAGATCACCGCGTCCCTGTTTTGTACTCAGTGAGTACATTGACCATTGAGATGTAGCTAAGTTATTTTAATAGTTAAATTAGATGCATGATTAATTACTTGACCCGACCTAGAATCGGTTCCTACCCTACCCGACTAGCGGGTACATGGCCAGTTCCAGACTCGAGTGTGAAAACAAAACAGAACCGGACCTGACCTAGCCCAGAATCACCATATCCGGTTCCACCTATACCTGGTCAAAATGGGATCCGAGTAGAACTGTTTCCACATTGTGGTTTTTACACTTCACAGTGTCGTTAAGTGCACACGCAGCGACCGGACACGCGCAACCATGTCGCTGAGTTCACACGCAGCGGCGTCCTCGGCTGCCGCAGCAGCGGCGTCAGCTGCCTGCAACAGCGTCGTCGGATATGCAGCAAGCAGCTTCGTCGGACGCGCGCAACAGCGGCGTTAGGTGCACATGCAGCAGTAGGACACGCGCAGCAACGTCGTAGAGTGCGCACACATCAGCGGCATGCCCTCAAGTGGGTTTAGGGTCGTTGTCTGTATCAGAGAAGGTTTTGAATTTCAGTAAATCAGTCAAATGATGACTTAATTTTGTGAAACAAATTGAAACCTAGTGAATTAATAAAAAAATGGCGTATTTTATTTCAAAACATTTTTACTGGTTACATTGTACAACTGGCACTCCAATGTTCAAAAGAAAATAAGAAAAACTTAACACATTACCTAATAGTCAACAATATGCTTCCATTGCAAGAGCATACTGAGTTACAATTTTTTTCTGCCATGTGCACCATGCTTTCATAGTCTGAATATGCTTCACATATCTGGACATATTACCAATAAAACTAATCAATGGTGATTACACGAAACACAAAAGGTTGTAATGGACGATTATGAATGAAACAACTGAGTATTAAACGATATGAAGGCAAATGATGCATATATTACCTCTATAGTTGTAAATTATGGCGAGTCGAAATGCCTTCATTCTGAATATTCTTCATATTTCATATCCTTTGTCAAATCCCCCAACCTATATTGCAATCAGAACGCATAACCATATAACCATATGAATACATATACAATCTTACAAAACATTTATATAAGAAAATAAATTAAATCGTAATTGAACCAAAAAAGAATCGTAACTGAACCAAATTTTATATTTACCTATTAAGGGTACAATATCTAGAATCTCACAATCATTCTCTTCAAATGGAGTTCAGTATCAATTCTCAGGTAAAGATCTTGGCCAAGAGTTATGGTGTGTATGAATGGTCTAGAATCTGCACCACCAACTGCTCCCTAATAAATTTTAGGATAAAAAATAATTTCAAAAATTATATCAAACCAAAGAAAAAATTTTACGCCTTTACAAATGATTCGGGAATCTAAGTGCAAATACAAAAACAGATTCAAACTAATGTTAAAGAGGACGATAACCAAAATTTTCATGGCGATGCGGTTTGAGTGAGTATCAATACCTGTTATCTTGATTATAAGAAGCACATAGAATTGGATTTGATACAGAGCTGCTTGCTTTGATTTAAAAAAAAAAACGCAATTGCCTTGGGGAGGAGAATACGAAAGAACTTCAAACACTATGAACCCCATATTATCAAAACAAACCCTAAACAAAACACAACACAAAGAAGTTCAAATACCTGTGAAAAAAACTTGATGTAAGATTATGATGGCTTCTTTCAAAAGACTTCTTACAGGGCTTTCGTCGGAACATACAATCAAGAGGCATATATGAAACTGAGATTAGGGTTTCTGGCTGAGAAGATGAAATCCCCCATACATGAGACAGTGTAGAAGACGGCAGAGCAGAGATCAACTAGGGTTTTTTAGTTGAAATTCAAATGAAGAAGCAAAGGATCTCAATAATTTTGGCAGGTTGGATTGACTGGAGGGAGATAATGAAGAGCACATTAGCTGTTTCAAATTGAATGAAGGGGAATTGAGAAAACCCTTTTGCCGCTTATGAAAGCGAAGGAGGATGGAGACAGGGGTGTGAATTTTACACATCCGAAAACCTGACACGAACCTAACATGAAATTCAGCGGGTTTAGGTTTCGTCTAAACGGGTTCGGGTCAGTTTTGGGTTGAACCCGGTTTAGGTTAACGGGTCAACCTGGTCGGGTTGTGGGTTGACCGTTTAACACTTATACTACATTGTATTTTATATATTTATGTCATAAACTAAATAGGGCGTGTATTTTATGTTATGGTATTATAACTTACAAAGAGAAATTAACATAGATTTTATAATTTAAATATGATAATATTATATACATTTGTGTTTTTTAAGTAATTTTTAATTTTAATATATTAATTTCAGAATAAAAATTAAAAAATTGGGTTAAACGGGTCGTGTTCGGGTCAACCACGAAACTTCGGGTCGTGTTCGGTTCATATATATGATACGATTTTTCAGGTTCGGGTTCATGTAAAATTTTCGGGTTCGGGTCGGGTTGAACCTGCCAACCCCGAACACGACCCGTTTAGCACCCTAGACGGAGAGAAAGGCATATTGGCGCTCAAAACCTAATTAACTGCCTGAATATTCAGCCAAGTTTAGTATAATAGATAGCTTTCCAAACACCAAGAAGAAGTCACAACACTGAGAAGCCGTGGCCCAAAACTAATTAAAACAATACAACTTCAATTTGAATTGAAATGGGTATAATTCATAATATTATAGAAAGAAAGTTGCAAATTTTATTATTTAAGGTAGATGGTTTTACAAAATTGATTATTTAAGGCATTTAATTCTATCAAATTTATTAGTTAAGGTAATTTAAATAATATATAATATGATTGTATAAATAACAATACCTCGCTCAAACGTGTCTAGTAATTGGAACGAGTACAATCTAAGATAACGTTTGGTATGAAAGAATAAAAGGCGGAACTGAATAAATCATTCTGGTAGAATGAAGAAAAAAAAACTTGTTTGGTTATCATGTGATAATGGAATGAAGCATTCCAAAAGAAATATAACTCCTTCTAAAAATAACAATTTTCATTTCTTCATAAAGGGGTGTGTTTTTTTCATTCCTTGAAGGATTGGAAATAAATATATTATTGTTGTTGTTGTTATTATTATTATTATTAGTATTAATACCAATATTTTTATCATAATTTTTTTACCAAAAATATATATTTATTATTATTATTATTATTATTATTTTTTAATAAATTGTTTTTCGTTACTTCTTTATTTTGTTTATTAAACCGTACAAAGTAATTGTTACTTCATTCATTCCATTACCTCATACCAAAGAGATCCTAAATCCCTTAACAAGATCCATTGAAGGACAAGTCGTGTGATAGCAGCCGCGATCATTGCAGCTCAAATAGCATATATATAAGTTGTTGCAGTTAAAAAAATTATACATGTCAAAATTAATAAATTTTATGTACTAAACCCATTGTAACATCTCAACAATATAAATAAAGTATGGATTGTATATTGGATCAATGATAAAAAGTAGTGATGGAAATCGAACCTAAAAAACGACTGGTAAACTCAATAGCTGACACATTTGGGTCAGGTAATCGAGTTTGAGATTAGTTTTTTTTACGGGTTTGGAATTTGAGGATACCCCTGTTTACCTGACTTGATTATCCGATAAAGTGAACTTGTTTACCCGATTCCATACCCTATATAATTTCTTTTATTTTTGAAGTTATATGTGTGTGTGTATATATATATATATATATATATATATATGATATATCAATTATTGGCATAGACTATTTTGTCATCTATGGATTTTAGTATATTTTTATATACATTTTGGTATTTTATTTATATACATTTTAGTTATTTGATTTTATCTTTATAGATATTATTTTTTAAATTTAACTGATTAGTAGTTACCGGATAGATACCTGACGGATAATTATCAGATTGAAACCCAACATAGTTTGAGACAAACTTATCTAATCGGATTTGAGTTGAGATTACCAAAACCCGTCCTAAACCCAAACTATTATCATCCATATTAAAAAGGCTATTTTGGAGTATTAGTCAAACAAATGCTTATAAGGGCAACAAGGTAGATTCTTTCAATACAAACAATTTACGGTGTCGGTGGGAATAATAGTTTTTGGTGGTTGGCCAGAAAGTGGCGGCCACCTTTTTTTTTTTGGTTTGTCATAGAATAGTTATTTATAGGTCTGTGAAATTACAATTTTATCCCACGTTTTAATGGTTTGGTTTGGCATATAGTAGTTATTTATAGGTCTGTCAAATTACAATTTATTTCAGTTTTAAATTACGATTTTGCCCTCGGTTCAGCATAAAATTTCTCTTTTGCCTCTGCCGAAATTTACGGTTTTGCCCTCATTTAAAAAATACGATTTCGCCCCCGGTTAAAAATAAAATTATGGTTTTGGCCCCAGCTAGAGTCCTGCCAATTCTTTCCAGTTTAAAATTACGATTTCGCCCCCTATTCAAAATAATATTTGGTTTTTGCCCCTCAGTTAAAAAATTACGATTTTGCCCCGGGAATAGTTCAGTTAGGTGGTTGGCCAAAAGTGGCAGCCAACTTTTTTTAACATATAATAGTTATTTATAGGTCCTGTTAAATTACAATTTTAACCTAAGTTAAAATTACGATTTTGCCCCCCATTTAAAATAAAAAAATTGTTTTGCCCCTACCTAAATTTACGATTTTCCCCTTAGGTAAAAAATATGATTTTGCCCCCAGTTCAAAATAAAGTTATGGTTTTGCTCCCACCTAGATTCCTGCCAAATTACGATTTGGTTCCCAATTTAAAATTACGATTTCACCTCTGTTGAAAATGAAATTTTGGTTTTGCCGCCAGCTAAAATTTACAATCTTGCCCTCAGTTAAAAAATTACGATTATGCCCCCAATTCAAAATAAATAAATGGTTTTGCCCTCAGTTCAAAATATTATTTTATCTCCATTTTTAAATTACGATTTTACCCCAACTCAAAATTGCAATCTTGCCATTGTTTTTTCTGGGCAAAACTATGGTATTGTTTTATTTTACTTGTTTGACTCAATTTAATTTTTTTTCGTGCCAAACAGCTGTTTAACACTCGCTAATTGGTCCTGACAAATTATGTTTTGCCCGCAACTCTAAATTACATGCTTGCTATCGTTTTAGTTATTTTTTTATTAGAACTATGGTACTATTTTTGTTTAATTGGTTAACTCGATGTATCTTTTTTGAGATCGTGTTATAATAAGTAACATATATAACTAACCGAAATAAAGGCGTACATGTTATTAAACTAAGAAATATTTAGTTTAGCGCCCAGCAACGCGGGCGGTATATAACTCTGGTTTGAAACATAAACCTAACATGGAAAGAGGCCGGTATGAGCAACCTCATCCTTACTTTCACCGTTTCCCATTTTCATCAACCTATTTTCATCACGTTGTGTGTGTATATATATATATAGGGGAAGGATAAAATGAAAACTCACTTGAGTTGAGAAAACTCAAGAAAACCCTATGTAACATTTTTATTTTTTTATAAAAAAAAATAGGGAAAGTAAGTTACATGTTAATGAACGTTTTGTAACAAAAAAATAAAAAGCGCCGAGTGGATTTTTTTCTCTCTATACTTCACCTATTATATATATATATATATATATATATATATATATATAGGATTAGGATCAAGAATGAACAACTTTTTGAAAGTAAACTGGGTGAACTAATCTTTACCCTTCATCATTTTTTAGATTAAAAGGGTAAGAATGACATTAGCCAAGTATATTTAATTAAAATTCCTTAAATTTCTCATTTCTTAACTCTCTCTCTCTCTCTCTCTCTCATTTTTAATTATTTCTCCTATATTTTAATTATAAGAGATTGAAATTTTGGAATTTTGGATAAGGCCTAAACTTTCTGCTTCTTCTGAAAATTCACTGAATTCATACTTATTTATTTATTTAAATAAGGTCTCATTTTGTTCGGTAAACTTTTCTTTTTCATATTTGCAAGAATTATTTATCAGGTTGTTTATGAATTTAAGGTCCTATATATAATTCAGTTATTATTCACATAGTATCTTTAAATTATTTATTTATTTTGTATCTTCGCATGATACTCGAGATACATATGTGTTTAGAGCGAGATACCTATGTGTGTAGAGCGAGATACATTTATGTATCAAAGTGATACCTTTTTTCTTAATTGATTATTTCACGTATTGATTACGTATATTATATACGTGTAATCCTTGCACTTATGATCAGTTATTTTTTACTCAGTGTTTGATTATGTTGGTAATAGCAAAAATAAATAACTTCATTACATATTCAATAAAAAGTATCGAATGATACCGACACTTGGTATTGTTTGTGATAGGAAAAAATACTATATTTTGAATGCATTACGCTTTCAAAAGAAATTATATTAGAATGTTTAGAATCTATTTTATAAATATGTTGTTAATATACACATATGTAACCAATTCTGAATATAATACACAGATATAAAAGTCTGTATACATGTGTATAAACTAACAGCTATGTATATTGTATAAATTGGTAGTTAGCGAGACTGTATGTAACACCCCAAATTGCGTAAGAACAACATGCGGCGGAAACACTTGGGGAGTCACGTTAACAGATTGTCTCAACAACACATGGTATTTGAAGTTTCATTTTATTTGAATGTTGAACATAGATTACATTGTCTTTTGAAATTAACACCACTTAAACAAACATAGTTATTGTCTTGCTTATTTTAAGGCACTACAGTCCAAGTCGATCCTACATGAGCATGCATCAGTATCATCTAGCATCGTTCCCTGAAACATATGCCGTCGAGTACATAGGTTTTATGAGCATGTCAAGTCCATGGCTTTGTATATATTGCAATATGAATAACCCAACTACTAGAGTCGTAAGTGAAACCTTGTTTTGAAAGCATTTGATATTGCAATAGTTATTCAACTAAAACAAATGGTTAAAAGTTATAAAATCTAGTAGCCTTGAAACTTGACTCGAAAACATTTGTTTTGTAAATCCAACTTGTAAATCGTCTTGAAATAACTCGTATGGTTTATATCTTTAATCGAAAATCGTTGTGTGACATTGTTTGAAAACATTTGTTCATCGTTCATCGTTCCTCGTAATAAACCATTTGTTATAAACCAATTGTTCATCGTTCATCGTTCATTGTTCATCATTCATTGTTCCTTGTTTCTTGTTATAAACCAATCGTTCCTTGTTATAAATGTGAAAACTTTTGGTCGTTCTTTAATGAGTACATTCAAACCTGTGTGACTCGTCTATACCCCAAGAGTATCTTTAATAGATCCTAAAAGATCTCTTTAACAAGACTAACAAATCAACGAATGATTTGTTAATCATAAACAGTCTATCGTTCCCCAAACTACCCACCAAATCCAGTGAATAGCCTAGTAACGGGATTGTCAATCCTATGGTACCATAACTTACTACTGGGCGCCACAACAATGTTAATGAATGTCATTCGTATCTTGGATAACGCACCAACATGTCGTATCACATTATTGAAACCATATTGTTATATAAACCATAGTATTTGTACTTTGAAAACTTGAAAACAATTAGCACATATGAATCACCCCAAAACATTTGTAAAACATAAAGAGGGGAGCGATGTACTCGCCTGGGATTTGCGGATAAGCCTTGTACGAGTGTATGATCAAAGTCCGAAGATCACGGAATCAAGTGTGTGTCCTAAAAATGGATAATAATGTAAACATCGAAACTTGAATTCGGAGGATTTGGATAAAATGATACCTTATAAACCAAATGAGTATTGGAACTCATATGACATGGTTTAATAAGTTAACATTCTGAGTTGGAAAGATTTTTTGTGTGCTTTTGACCCGTTATGACCCGTTAAGGTAGTTTAAGCTACTTTAACACTTCATTTGCGTAACTACTCATTCGGATGGTTAGATATGTGTTATGATAAGTCTTTAATGCCTAAATATGTTTGAAAATGTTATTTGATCAGAATACACATCAAATTTTATGTTACATATGCTTAAAGTTGATTTATTAGCGAAAAGGGCATTTTGGTCACTTTTAAGGAATATGACAATCAATTATCATAACACTATCCAAAGGACATGACCATAAGGTATAATCTCAGAGGGTTATTCCCTATATATTTATGGTCACAAATATGCATTTGGTCGGGTCCAGATCCACCAAACGGGTCAGATTCGAAAGTCAAAGCGGTGGTCAAACCGTTCAACTTACGACTCTAAACAAGCACAATAATTAAGAGTGACAATTTAAACATGTTTTGACATGTCTAATTAAGTTTATAAAAGTATTTTGGCATCAAAATAACCTGTTTTGATACCCGAAAATAGATCCGTTGGAAAATGCGCAAAAATCACAGTTTGACCGAGACTTTGATTTGTCAAAATGATTAGGAAAGATGGAAATCAGTAGGTATGATCAATAGGGATCATAACCATCTTGATTATCATCATATTGCAAGGTTCAATTGGATTTTAAGTTGATCATTTCATGATCAATTCTGAAAGTCAAACAAAAGTCAAACTTTGTGACTTTTAATCCAATTAAACTATAAGAATTGAACAAAGCATGATAGAGAACACTTACAACACCAAAGGCATGTCAAGAAAACTCAGAGATTGATTATCAAGGTGTTGCAACTTCAGTTGATAGCAGAAATGGGTGATCAAAAGTTTCAAAATGGAAGAACACATGGGTATTTATAGAATTCTTGATGATCTAGGAGCAAGACAAGTGTCCATGAGTCACCATAGAGTTGGATTAGTGTCCCCCTTACATGTCAAATGCAGAAACAAGGGTGGCAAGTTCGTTTGGTGAGTCAAAAATGAAGTTATTCAGCTGCTGTCACATTTCTGGTGAGCTGGGCACCCTTACGGACCGTAAGGGCTTTGGGCTTACGGTCCGTAAGCCCTTTAGCTGGCAGAAACTTTCAAAAATTTGCAAAACAGGCCCCTGAACTTGTTTTTGACATGTTTTGGCACTTTTAACACCCGTTAACCTCATTTCAAAGCTTTTTAAGGACAATAAAGTATAGGGAACTTGAAATATGTCTAAAAATGTTCCAGAGGTCGGTCGTTTGGTCGTAGGGTTGCGGTTTTCGGTTAATTACGACGAAAAGCGTAACGAACGCGTGTATGATCGTAAATGCGTAACGAATGACATTTTTGCATCCCAATCACTAAAATATGATATTTTTAATGATTACAAAATTTTTTGGATGTCCGAATATGTTCCGGATGGTGTTATACGCAAAAAGGCATAGTTTCGCAGAATTTGCAAAATAGCCCCTGAAGTTACAAAGTGTGTTTTTGCCATACCTAAGACCTCAAAACTTATTTCTAAGCTATGTAAAGGGTATTTATGGTACGTTAAGCTTGTGACCTTGTTCCGGAGCATACGTCGCTGCGAGAATCGGCAGACTTTCACAGTTTGTCGTAAATAGTCCCTGTGATCGAATAAACTTGTTTTTGACATACCCAAACACTTCAAAACTTATTTTTAAGTTATGCAAAGGTTATTTAAGGTATATTTAGCTTACGTCACTAATCCACAATATATGTTGCGTTAAATTGGTTTCGTTTGCGTAACAGTTTGCGCATAACTTCCATAGAAGCTTTGAGGAGTCGAAATTGTACATGGACTAAAATGTATGAATGTCACATGTAATTATAAAATTCTCGGGAATGAAACACAAGATTTCATTAGAGTCGGAATTGTTCGATATTGTTTGATGCTTGAAAAGGCTCAGATGTCACAGTCTCCCCTACTTTAGGAAATTTCGTCCCGAAATTTAAATTTCGAGGAAACTTGTAAAAACACAATAGAGGGTATCGCCATCAAGTGATCCTTTGTTTCCGGAGAAAATCTCTAGAAAACGTTTGGACTCTAGCGAACTTTGTTTATTGTACTTGTTTGTTCTCCATGGTAATGATTGAGATTCGAAATTCTTAACTTCATTCCAATAGGTAGGTGCATGACACCTTTGATTGTACTGAGCCTCAGAAAAGAACTTGTAAATGTCAAAGTGGTATCCTTTGTCGTAGCATAACTAGAAAAGAGTGTAAACACGTTTATAGAGGTTTCCCATGAAGACTAGTATGGGAAACTTGTGTGTGCTTGAAGTTGGAGTCGGAGGGTGAAAGATAAAACAACATTGGTTAAGGTCCAGAACTTCTAGTAACTTAAATGACGCCACGCTTGCAATGTGATAAGGAACACTTATATATAGAAAGTACTAGCGGCGTGTCCACCATGTCCTTATAACATTGTCCCCATTTCGTTATTCTTATTACTATAGGTTCTCACACATGACAAAACTTGCTATGGTTTTCTATGCAAGGAATTTTATAATTATGTATGCATCCATAATTACTCAATTCGTTGCACAGTCCGCATAGTTTATTTTGTGATGTGTAGGGGGAAAATCATATGAGTAAACATGGAATGACTTGTCTAGACCATATCGGGATCTCTTTAATTAGATCAACGCATGATCTTTTTAAATAGACCACCAAAGTGTCTCTTTAACTAGATCATCACATGATCTCTTTAACTAGATTGACGGACAATCTCTTTAACTAGATCAACACATGATCTCTTTAACTAGAATGACGAGCAATCTCTTTAACTAGATCAACACATGATCTCTTTAAATAGATTGACGAGCAATCTCTTTAACTAGGCCCTGAAGACCTCTTTAACTAAGCCCTGAAAGACTTCTTTAACTAGGCCCTGAAAGACCTCTTTAACTAGGCCCTGAAAGACCTCTTTAACTAAGCCCTGAAAGACTTCTTTAACTAGGCCCTGAAAGACCTATTTAACTAGGCCCTGAAAGACCTCTTTAACTAAACCCTGAAAGGTTTCTTTAACTAGACCCTGAAAGGTCTCTTTAACTAAACCCTGAAAGGTTTCTTTAACTAGACCCTGAAAGGTCTCTTTAACTTTGGATCAAATTAGGAATAGTACTTTGGAATCCAAGGGCTTAACTATTTACATATAATAACCCATTCAAGGATTTAAGATAGTACTTTTGGATATCCTTCTAAGAATCTATCATATGAAGATATGGAAGATTCTACAAGGATATGGATAACGAACATTTGAATCAACTTAACACATAATCGCATATTGTCAATTTGGTCATCAACTTGTTATTAACTTGTCATCAATTTGTACATAAGTAGTTAAAGTACACTAGGAATTCAATCAAGGAGTTCATTTAGTACTTTAAGCATCCGCAAGAATCTAACTATGACGATAGGAAGATCCTAATAGGATTTAAGATTCATGTAGCAAAAGTATTTTGAAACCTTGTATTAGGTATACTAGGTCAACGCACGAAGTAGAAATGTCCATGAAATCAATGTGCTAGCATGCTCAGACAACATACATAGCAAAAATGTAATGAAAATCAATGTGCTCATATGCTAAGTCAACATATGCCGCAAAAAGTGTCATTGAAAATCATGCATGAATTTTTTGATAATCATGCTTAATGTTTTTGAAATCATATATATAATGTTTTTGAAATTATGCACTAGATATATTAGGTAAATACACCTTGATAAATTGATTTGAAACCACATGAAAATCCTTGAATTAATGTATAGAGTTTTTTTTGAAAAATATGTATTTTGAAATCATGCACTTCGTATATTAAGTAAATATACTATGTTAAATAGCTTTTAGAATCTTATGAAATATATTTGAAATCATGAAATTTTGAAATCAGTATAATGTTTTTGAAATTATGTACCATGCAAAGTGTTATGAAAAATCAGAGGGTTGTGGTATAAACATATTGCATAAGACCATTTAAGGACTCATGGAAGTATCCTTAGGTATCCAATCAAGGATTTAAAGTGATATTTTAAATATTTGTTGAGAGTTGTAACTTGTACCTTGTACATTGTTTCTTAAAAGAAATGAGTACTTAGGATTTTTGTTGAGATGGCGGGGCGATCGCAAAATGAAAGAAACTACAAGAGTTGTTTGATTCGCAAGGAACCATGTTATTGGTATTGGTATTGTAGGAGTATAACACACATATATAATCGCATTTGTAAATAAACTGGAAACAACCATATTTATTTATAGACAATCAAAGTGTTTTTGAAGTTCTTGGAAATTAACAGAAAAGACAAAAGTTCAAGTGTTTATTTAGACATCAGCACAAGCCTAATGTTGCTAGTGTTACTCTTGTGCCCATACGTTGAGTCGTCATTTGTCAGCCAGTTTAGTTGAAGTGGTTAAAATAACCACACTTGAAGCAGTTTCCATGTGGATAGTTAGGGCTACCTGTCATCGCATGAGGTGTTTCGAAAGGTTGGGTAGGAACCGCCATAACTTGGTTTGGTGAAGTGGCTAAGCGACAGACATCAGCTGTATGACCAAAACTTCCACAGTTTGAACATTTTTGGCAACAGACACTAGTGTAGTGGTGATGGTTACATTGATTGCACAGATGCGCTTTCTTCTGTATGACTTCTTAGCGGGTGGCGGGGCCACCTGGCTAGGTCCCACTTGGTTAAGCGGAATTGGATCAATCACTGTACGATTCTTTGAAGCTTTACGCTTCCTTGATTTCTTTGAAGGCTTGGCTTTCGTCTTTGTTGGTTCCTCATAAGTAGTCTTATCACCAAAACTGGATAAGGCTACAACTAACTCAAGAGTTCCTCTGAGTATTATGCCTATCTGCTGGGCAATGGTATTAGCCAGTTCAGACTTTTGAGTGCCGTTGTGATGAGAAGGCATTCTAGAAGAGGAAAAAGAAAATATGAGTGAAGCCGAATGAGATTGATATTGGATAGCCAAAGTGAATTATTAAAAGAAATATCAGCAAAACATAAGGATTGTGATCAATTGTTTAGTACTAAGAACAAACAAATGACACAGTGACTAATCAAGGAAAATGGGTCTTTATAATGTATCGCGGAGACATGCTTTAGCCTATAAGTGGACACTCACCCCAAGAGTTCCCAGGTAAGAGTGACTGGTTCGATTAAGTGGATTTGTACGAACACTCTAGCCTTAGACAGAAAACTCGGGGTACAGCTACCCACCCTTCCAGATTGCACGTGTTCACATTAATAAAACCCAAACTTTGACGAGATTTTGAAAACTTTGAAGGCACAAAGCCCAAAAATAAATCATCTAACGATAGATGATTTCTTTTGAAGTTTTGGAAAAATTTTGACTTTCAAAAGATGTGATATGCTTTGTTTTTGGTAATCGCCTAAGGATAGGTGATGGTAATGTTTTAAGAATCTAAACACAAGTAAACTTGTGTTGGGGTCCTAGGAAGGTTATAGTCTAGGTCAAAGCATTACTAATAACCTAATTCCCTATAACCAGTGCTCTGATACCAACCTGTAACACCCCAAATCGCGTAAGAACAACACGCGGCGGAAACACTTGGGGAGTCACGTTAACAGATTGTCTCAACAACACATGGTATTTGAAGTTTCATTTTATTTGAATATTGATCATAGATTACATTGTCTTTTGAAATTAACACCACTTAAACAAACATAGTTATTGTCTTGCTTATTTTAAGGCACTACAGTCCAAGTCCGATCCTACTGAGCACACTTCAGTATCATTTAGCATCGTTCCCTGAAACATATGTGAAAACGAGTCAGCAAAATATGTCGGCGAGTACATAGGTTTTGTGACCATGTCAAGTCCATGGCTTTGTATCTATTGCAATATGAATAACCCGACAACTAGAGTCGTAAGCGAAACATTATTTTGAAAGCATTTGATATTGCAATAGTTATTCAACTAAAACAAATGGTTAAAAGTTATAAAATCTAATAGCCATGAACCTTGACTCGAAAACATTTGTTTTGTAAATCCAACTTGTAAATCGTCTTGAAATAACTCGTATGGTTTATATCTTTAATCGAAAATCGTTGTGTGACATTGTTTGAAAACATTTGTTCATCGTTCATCGTTCCTCGTAATAAACCATTTGTTATAAACCAATTGTTCATCGTTCATCGTTCATTGTTCATCAATGTGAAAACTTTTGGTCGTTCTTTAATGAGTACATTCAAACCTGTGTGACTCGTCTATACCCCAAGGGTATCTTTAATAGATCCTAAAAGATCTCTTTAACAAGACTAACAAATCAACGAATGATTTGTTAATCATAAACAGTTTCTGTCGTTCCCCAAACTACCCACCAAATCTAGTGAATAGCCTAGTAACGGGATTGTCAATCCTATGGTACCATAACTTACTACTGGGCGCCACAACAATGTTAATGAATGTCATTCGTATCTTGGATAACGCACCAACAAGTTGTATCACATTATTGAAACCATATTGTTATATAAACCATAGTATTTGTACTTTGAAAACTTGAAAACAATTAGCATATATGAATCACCCCAAAACATTTGTAAAACATAAAAGAGGGGAGCGATGTACTCGCTTGGGATTTGAGGATAAGCCTTGTACGAGTGTATGATCAAAGTCCGAAGATCAAGGAATCAAGTGTGTGTCCTAAAAATGGATAATAATGTAAACATCGAAACTTGAATTCGGAGGATTTGGATAGAATGATACCTTATAAACCAAATGAGTACTGGAACTCATATGACATGGTTTAATAAGTTAACATTCTGAGTTGGAAAGATTTTTTGTGTGCTTTTGACCCGTTATGACCCGTTAAGGTAGTTTAAGCTACTTTAACGCGTCATTTGCGTAACTATGCATTCGGATGGTTAGATATGTGTTATGATAAGTCTTTAATGCCTAAATATGTTTGAAAATGTTATTTGATCAGAATACACATCAAATTTTATGTTACATATGCTTAAAGTTGATTTATAGCGAAAAGGGCATTTTGGTCACTTTTAAGGAATATGACAATCAATTATCATAACACTATCCAAAGGACATGACCATAAGGTATAACCTCAGAGGGTTATTCCATATATATTTATGGTCACAAATATGCATTTGGTCGGATCCGGAGATCCACCAAACGGGTCAGATTCGAAAGTCAAAGCGGTGGTCAAACCGTTCAACTTACGACTCTAAACAAGCACAATAATTAAGAGTGACAATTTAAACATGTTTTGACATGTCTAATTAAGTTTATAAAAGTATTTTGGCATTAAAACAACCTGTTTTGATACCCGAAAATAGATCCGTTGCAAAATGCGTAAAAATCGCATTTTGACCGAGACTTTGATTTGTCAAAATGATTAGGAAAGATGGAAATCAGTAGGTATGATCAATTGGGATCATAACCATCTTGATTATCATCATATTGCAAGGTTCAATTGGATTTTAAGTTGATCATTTCATGATCAATTCTGGAAGTCAAACAAAAGTCAAACTTTGTGACTTTTAATCCAATTAAACTAACTTCATTTGATAGCAGAAATGAGTGATCAAAAGTTTCAAAATGGAAGAACACATGGGTATTTATAGAATTCTTGATGATCTAGGAGCAAGACAAGTGTCCATGAGTCACCATAGAGTTGGATTAGTGTCCCCTTACATGTCAAATGCAGAAACAAGGGTGGCAAGTTCGTTTGGTGAGTCAAAAATGAAGTTATTCAGCTGCTGCCACATTTCTGGTGAGCTGGGCACCCCTTAAGAACCGTAAGGGCTTTGGACTTACGGTCTGTAAGCCCTTTAGCTGGCAGAAACTTTCAAAAATTGGCAAAACAGGCCCCTGAACTTGTTTTTGACATGTTTTGGCACTTTTAACACTCGTTAACCTCATTTCAAAGCTTTATAAGGACAATAAAGTATAGGGAACTTGAAATATGTCTAAAAATGTTCCATAGGTCGGTTCTTTTGGTCGTAGGTTTGCGGTTTTTGGTTAATTACGACGAAAAGCGTAACGAACGCGTGTATGATCGTAAATGTGTAACGAATGACATTTTTGCATCCCAATCACTAAAATATGATATTTTTAATGATTACAAAATTTTTTGGGTGTCCGAATATGTTCCGGATGGTGTTATACGCGAAAAGGCATAGTTTCGCAGAATTTGCAAAATAGCCACAGAAGTTACAAAAGTGTGTTTTTGCCATACCGAAGCCCTCAAAACTTATTTCTAAGCAATGTATGTAACAACTCGAAAATTCGTTGTTATCTTTTCATTTGTCTTTCCGATGTACCTATCTTTTTTAATCCCGAGATTGATAATAAAGTTTATGTTAATTAATTATGGTATTGTACGTTATTATCGCATCTAATCGCTTATTAAATCGCACCGCTAATCTCATCGCATCGCAAATCGCAATTATTTATGTGGTTTTATATTATTTATGTGTTATGTGTGTTTGTGGTTATGTTTACGCTCGCTATCGCATCGCTCTCGCTCACTAAAAATCGCACTATTATATCAAGTATAACGCTTGAAACTTTACTAAAACGCTTAATATAACTAACTAATACGAACCGAACCACCAAACGAACACTTAAGTGAAATCGGAAACGAAACTTGGTCACCAGGCCAAGTTCGGCCGAACTTAACTACCCCAAGTTCCCCGAACTTACCTGATGACACAAGAATCCCTTAAATACCTCAAGTTCGCTCGAACTCATACAAATATGTACAAGTTCGGCCGAACTTAGCTGCTCAATCTTGAAACCCCTACAAGTTCGCGTGAACTTGTACACTTTTGTACAAGTTCGGCCGAACTTGGCTCCATCAGCTCTACATTTTGCCTTATCCTATAAATACCAAGCTATATTCTCTCATTTGAACTTGCTGTAAGTTCGCCCAGAGATCTCAAAACCGAAACCTTCGTGTTCTAAGTAAGAATCAACCCAATTTCACTGCAACAACGTTTATCAACGATCTACAAAGGTTTACAACGATTTTGGCACAAGGCTTAGCCTTCGTTTTCATCAAAAAATCATTCTTTTACGAAAATCTTCATCTTTTTCTTCCAAAACTTCTCTTTTAAGCTTAGATCCACACAATACGGGTTTGTTTGGTGTTAGCAGAGGCTTCCCAAACACGAGATCTGAAAGATCTCGGCTTGTAAGTTATAGATCTGAGTAAAACCTTTAAAGCATTGATTTTTACACTATTTTCGGACTAATGACGTATGTTTCGTTCACTTTGGAGTGGAACGAGGCGTTGTTAAGCTAAATCTCA